>OX453264.1:7104763-7652507 GCA_949709985.1 Luffia ferchaultella | reverse complement strand
GTAAATAAAATGTATATCCGTTATTGGCCTTATGTTTTGTAATATAATAATAATAAACATTATGTTAGTGTTACAGACGGTGGATTTTGTATTAAATAATTTTTTTAATATCACCTAACTGTACGGTTATAATTCATTCATACATGGTTAGTATATTGTAGCGAAAGTATGTGATCTGTTGAGTCACACGAGTACGTAAAATTGGCCTCATTATATAGGCATTTCTAATTCGAGGGTCCATCCAGACATTATATGCAGTGAAGCAATTTAACAGCGTATTAGTAATATTTCACACTTTGTCTAACATAGATAATGTTGTTATGAAAGTGTCTCCCCGCGAACTTGACTTCACACATTCGCTGTTTCGGCGAAGTTCCCACAAGTTTTCGCCCTTAGGGAGACAATCTGAACCTCATTTAATACACCAAGTTAGAACTTGTTACAAACTATGCTGTCAACAGTTAATAAATCAAAATAAAGCGCGATCAGATTTGTTTTTCTGTTACTAACTGTTATTAAGACAGTTTTAAGGTTGGTCGAGTGAACACAGGCGCCGACTACAAACACAAAGGTAGTGAATTCGATTCCCGCCCGGGACAAATATTTGTGTGCATGAACATGTCTATTTGTTCCGTGTCTGGACGTAAAGTATCTAAACATGTATACGTTATAAAAAACATATATTTAAGTGTGTTTCTCAGTTGTGTAGTACCCATAATACAGGCTCTGTCTAGTTTTGAATTAGACAACCGTATGCGAGATGTCACTGATATTATATTTATTACTAATTTATAATGCTTGTTGGTTTTTTGATTCGCTTACGTTAACTTTTTGTATTTTTGTCACACTATTGAACGTACATTCACGATTGACGACCTAATGGGTAGCGACTCTGCCTACGAAGCTGGAGGTCCCGGGTTCGAATCCCAGGTCGGGTCAGTATTTATATGATGAATATTGATACTGGTACCGGGTCTTGGTTGTTATATGTATAGATGTCTTCGCTTGGTACCCAAAACACAAGCTAATGCTTAGTTTGGGGCCTAGACGTTGTTGTAATGTATACGTTATTATTATTGTTGTTGTTATTCATAAATTGATAGTGTTTATAACTTTATGACAATAATGAAGAAATTCATCCAATATCGAGTCTTATCTATATATTATGATCCGAGAGCTAATGCTCACATAACTTTCAGTAGGTATTTGAGGCAGTATGAAACTATTTGTGTGAAACTTGTTTACCTAGTTAAGTCAAATATCACTTCACTCTAAAGTCACTGTTTGCTAAACCTGGCTAAAACGAAAAGAACGTCGTTAAGCTTCGTTTAAGGCTCAACGGCTTCCGCGATCATGTACACTCAGTGCCTGTAGGCTGTATAGTCCAAAAGACGAATGCAAAATCAGTTATACAATTATATGGATAAACACGAGAGAGTAAGAATGGTAGCCCATTCATTTATTTTTAAAAATTTCATTACGTTCATAATACCGTGTGATAAAATTAAGTGGTTCTAAAAAAAATTCGATAATACTTATGTAATTATAGTAATTTAAAAAAAAATTATCGAAATAGATTCAGTTTCATGGAAGTTTTCATGGTCTATTTGTCCGTCTGTTTAACAGACTACTAGCACTATACAGATAGAGTTTTCAAAGTAGCTGTAATCTATCAACCACTATACAATGGTGTAGGAAAATTACAAAAAAGAAATGGTTTGGGTGTAGGTCGCCATACATGTACGTAACTGAGGGAAAGAAATTTGGTATGAATAAGTTAATTTTTTTCGTTTTTGAAATATTTATTTTTAAATTTATTATTTGAATTTTAAATGCTATTATTCATCCCGACTTCGGAGTCCTTCACTGTACGTGATCCGAAACACACTTAACCGGTTTTTTGTTCTACAACCAAAACTTTCTAAAATGTTTTTATCACCGTATCCTGGTCTATGTTTACTCTAAACGTGCCTCGTAGCGCTGGCTGGAACCGCCGCCGCGCAGTAATTAAGTATTCGGTACTGACTGAATTCACTCCTTCCCTAGACTATTTGGGGTATTAACATGTTACCTATGTGACTTTGATTGCTTATTCGCAAGTAAATTAGGTTTGTTTTGTAAGTTTGCTTTGCAAGCCCCTGCATCTTATGACACCACTGGCCTTTCGTCACAGACAAGTCAACCTTATAGACCACGCTTTGATAGGGAGTAGCATTCGCCAAGGCTATGTAGTGACACTACATAACTACGTCTCTTGTGAGCGGTCATTTGGAAGCACGTCGGAAGCCATTAAATTGTCAATTTTGAACAAACCAATGAAAACTAGCCGATCTCTCCCCGCACCCCGCCACTTTTTGGCGATTTCGTTTTCGTACTGACGTTTATTAAAGCGTGGTCTATAGGTTGACTGGTCTGTGCCTTTCGTCTACCATCATAAACTTCGGAAATATAGCAAAATTACACATTTTCAATGTTAAAATTCTTTAGAAAATTAGAATGTAACAGCGTTTAACTGAGGCCTGGATGTAGGACAGATGGACGGACGGACGTCCAAACTACCATATCAAAATTATAAAGTGCCTACTAAGTAATATGTAATAAATAACGTCGCATTTGTACACTAATTCTAAAGAACATAAAACCGCTTTAGCATTTAGCAAAATAATTAATCCTACAAACTAGTAAGTGACAAGTTAATTCCAACGCAAACTCGGAGTGTAAGTTTAAATTGCTTTCTTTGTGTGTTAATGAGGAAACCTTAATTTAGTGAAGCCACAATCCAGGGCTTACTTAGAACGGACTTAAACGAAGAGAAATAAAGGTGGCTGGACAATCAATCGTTTTTCATTTCCACTGTATGCTTCTTGGAAAAGAAATAGTTGCAGATTACTTGGATTGTCAGGGTTCTATAGTCTAATAAACCCCACATAAATCCCACATAATTTCATAATGTCCCACAATTCATTATCAATCAGAGATATAATAGGAATTAAATTTATAGATTAACTGACCGATTGGTCTAGTGGTTAGTGATCCTAACAGCGGAGCCAAGGGTCGCGGGTTCGATTCCCGCCCGGGACAAATATTTGTGTGCATGAACATGTGTATTTGTTCCGTGTCTGGGTGTAAAATATCTATACATGTATATATCATTAAAAAAATAATATTTAAGTATGTATATCAGTTGTCTGGTGCCCATAGTCCAAGCTTTCCTTAGTTTGGGACTAGATGGCGCTGTGTGGGATGTACCAGGTGTTATTATTATAATATATTATTATTATAATGGATAACTAATTTGTACTTTGATAATAATAATAATAATACATGGGGCCTCCCACACAGCGTCATATGTCCCAAAGTAAGCAAGTATTATGCTTGTGTTATGGGTTACCAGATAACTGATATACATACTTAAATACTCTTTATAATATATACATACATAAATATTTTTGCGAAGACACCACACACATATAACAACTAAGAATAACTAATTAAGAATATTCATCATATTAATACTGACCTGACCTGGGATTCGAACCCGGGACCTCCAGCTTCGTAGGCAGGGTCGCTACCCACTAGGCTAAGCGGTCGTCATCATACTACTCACTGTACTCATCGAATAACACAGCCAAAAAATTTCGTTAATATTCTATCAAAAGCGCCTATTTTAAATGAATATTTTTGACAATTGTGTGTGAGACAAACACACACAAATATAATAAAGCAGGACTGAAAACATATTTATAAATACCATTACCAAACTGGTATTTTAAATTAGATAAAGACCTCCAATTTTGCGCATAAGAGCGTACCATGACTTAACCAACTTAATTTTCGCTTCTCATTATGTTATTATCGTCTAATTTCGGCAACTCTTACCGTAATCTCCCCTTAACACTGTGTTTTAATATTTGAAAGGAAATGAAATGAGGAAAATGAAAATACGAATTTGAAAATACTTTAAATAAAATAATATTTTAATAAACGAACCCGCAAGGGCAAAACTATTTTTTTATTTAAAACCATAAAATTGTGTGAGTTATGAATGAAAAAATTAAATTAAATGATAAAAATGAAAAAAGCAAAATTACTTTTTTATTGACGTATATAGTTGCTGAGATATTAAAAACTGTGCTTGTTTCATTTTAACTACGAAATAAGATTCTGAAAAAATTTAAATTATTACAACTTTTAAAACATTATCAACAAAAACTACTTCTAATATTGTTTTTTTTTAAGTAGTTTGTAAGATATTAGTTTTTAAACTTATTGTTTAAATTTTAACTACGAACGCTCATCCCTATTACGGAACCCTTCACTGTGAGTGGTACGACACGCTCTTGGCTGGTTTTTTAAGCGACTTCAAAAAAGAAGGAGGTTACTCAATTCGACCGTATATATGTTTTTTTTTTTATGTGTGTTCAGGGATAACTTCGTTGTTTATGAACCGAATTGAATGATTTT
Organism: Luffia ferchaultella; assembly: GCA_949709985.1. Lineage (NCBI taxonomy): Eukaryota > Metazoa > Arthropoda > Insecta > Lepidoptera > Psychidae > Luffia > Luffia ferchaultella. The sequence continues at coordinate 7,648,043 of OX453264.1, read as the reverse complement.
TTTTTTGTGGAAGGGAGATATCTCCGAAATGGTACCATGATAAGGAAACCAGGATCTGATGATGGCATCCCAGAGAAATCGAGGGCAACCTTCGAAAATCGTATTTTAAAGTATCGTGTTTTAAGTATTTTAATAAAGTACTACTACTAGTACTATTAAATGAAGGTCATGAGTCGATCTGATGATGGAGCTGAAAGACAGTCGAGGGAACTCCTCAACGACTTACAGCAATTACCTGGTGTTTGGACTTGATTCATTTCTATTGATGAGATCTTTGCACCCATATGCATTATAAGTGCCATTACAGGTCTGATGATGGAGACCATACACAATCGAGGGAACTCCTCAACGATTTACAGTAATTACCTGGTGTTTGGACTTAATTCATTTCTATTAATGAGAACTTTGCACCCATAAAGGTCATAAGTACCATTACAGGTCTGATGATGGAGACCATACACAGTCGAAGGAACTCCTTAACGATTTATAGCAATTACCTGGTGTTTGGACTTGATTCATTTCTATTGATGAGATCTTTGCACCTATATGGATTATAAGTGCCATTACAGGTCTGATGATGGAGACCATACACAATCGAGGGAATTCCTCAACCATTTACAGCAATTACCTGGTGTTTGGACTTAATTCATTTCGATTAATGAGAACTTTGCACCCATATGGGTTATAAGTACCATTACAGATTTGATGATGGAGACCATACACAATCGAGGGAACTCCTTAACGATTTACAGCAATTACCTGGTGTTTGGACTTAATTCATTTCTACTGAAGAGAACTTTGCACTCATATGGGTTATAAGTGCCATTACAGGTCTGATGATGAAGACCATAAACAGTCGAGGGAATTCCTCAACGATTTACAGCAGTTACTTTTTGTTGGACTTCCTTCATACGGTTGAATATGCCAAAATGTTCAGTTCGCACAAAAATAATAATTAAGATTGAAGTTTTACATAGGAATACCACTGCCTACTAGGCATGCTGATGCGTCAATTTGACAATGAATTTACGTTGCGTAATCGCGGTGCTGTCTCATTAGAGTAGCGCGTTTAGTAGCCCCATTTATACTAAATACAAATAAGTTACAGATGCGTTCAACTAAAAATTGAAAAATAAAATAATTTAAAAAAAAATTAAAAACCGACTTCAAAAACATAAACAAAAAGTTAAAAATAAAATTTTCACTTTAAAGAAAGGAGCATTAATAGGCGGCATATAGTTAATGAAGTCGGTGCCAACTCAGACACTTTAAATGTGTACTTACCAGGTAATAACAATTACAACAATTATATATTTATAACTATAATAATTATAGAACACAATTTAAAGTGTCTGAGTGAGTAGGCACCGAGTTCATTAACTATATGCCGCCTGTTAATGCTCCTTTCTTTAAAGTGAAAATTTTATTTTTAACTTTTTACTTTATGTTTTTGAAGTCGGTTTTTATTTTTTTTATTACACCATGTCGTTCTTATTCGATTAAGTTTCAGTAAAAAAGGCCTCTGACTGCAACAAGCATTATCAATATAATGCCTGACTGACCGATTAGCAAAGTGGTTAGAGACGCTAACTGCGAAGCCAAGGGTTGTAGGTTCGATTGCCGCCCGGGACAAATATTTCTGTGTATAAACATGTTTATTTCGTTCCGGGTTTGGATGTAAAATATTTATATAGTATGTATTAATTACTAAAAAAAATAATTTAATATGTTTATCAGTTGGTTAGTAACGTATAACATAAGTATAATACTTGCTTACTTTGGGACTAGATGGCGCAGTGTGGAGTGTCCTATGTATTATTATTTTTAAAAAAATATGTAAAAGTGTGTTTATCATTTCATCACGTCACACGTCTAATGGAACAGTGATTTCTGATTGTACTAGTTGGTACACAGGCAAAAACATCCCTTGTGGACCAACTGGTAGTACCTATAACCCTGGTAGTACCTGGTAGTCATGGCACGGTGTTAGTCTAAAGGACTGAGAATATGATAGGTTTTATACTATCGAAGTTTCCTTCCACGGGATACGAAACTAATCGAAATTTAAAAAAAATGACGTGCAAAGCTTTTTAGTTGTGAAATGGAATAGCTGATGAAGTAGAAGAACTCAGGAAGAAGAATTAGAAAAATTGATATGGCTGCTAGAATGAAACTAAACCATATTATCTCATGCTAGTATTTCAGAGCGGTCAGGTTTTTTTCATCATCATCAGGACTACCAATTAGCCTAGCGGGTAGCGACCCTGCTGGGAAGCTGGAGGTCCCGGGTTCGAATCCCAGGTCGGGTCAGTATTTATATAATGAATATTGATACTGGTACCGGGTCTTGGCTGTTATATGTATGTGGTGTCTTCGCTTGGTACCCAAAACACAAGCTAATGCTTAGTTCGGGGCCTAGACGTTGTTGTGATGTATACGTTATTATTATTATTTTACTTTCCTAGAAATCCTTTTCACAAAATATATTAGCAAACACAACCTTTTGTTAGTGTAAAATAACATTTGTATGGATGCATTTGTAAGTTTTCTTGCATCTAGCCGAGATGAAATTGAAGTTTAGTACGAGCATTTCCAGGAATGCATTGTTATGCGTCGATGCATTTGCTACTGTACTGCAGATTGTGTGGGGTTTCTCTATTGAAAACCAATGAAGGGAAATACCTTTCGACTACGTGCCTCCTACAATGAGAAGTTATAAAAGTATTTATTATCATATTGCTGATTCAATTGGAATGAAATTTCAACAAAATTTGCAAATTGTTATATTTTAGATGTTAACCGTCGTGCGTGGTTATGCCAAGTTTTTATTAATTTTTTTTGTTTTACCCCAAATATAAGGTTTGTTTAATTTTTAACTCCGCATGGGAAACTGTGATTAGATATGTGAAACACCGTAAATAACGTAATAACACATGTTATGCAGCGTCCTCTGTTACTCAATAACTGGTACCATTTAATAGTTGTCAATAGATGGCGGTCGTTACAAGCCCCGACCCGCAGTAGAGTAGCGTGGTGGATTTAATCTCTAACCTCACCCCCCCCCCTGCCCCTCACCCTGGGGGAGGCCTAAGCTCCTACAGTGGGGTAAAATGGGCTGATGATGATATAATAGTTCTCTGTACCACATCTAAGAACCTAGCTTGAAATGATACAAACCTATGAAAAACAAAAAAGTGCAACAAAATTGGACAAGCTGTTTGATGAGTGCAAAGCTAGCGCAGTGGAAGCTTATATTGAGTTTCAATTTTGTAGTTGTCAAGTCCCATGGGCTTTCATCAGGCTTCCCTTGCTTTCTAATTTCACGTAGACTTCTTGTGTACGCGTAGGTCAGCTCACGGCTAAGCCAGGATCCTGGGTATACCGGTTCCCCTTTTCTCCCAGAGTCGCCAAGATTTCACCAACAATGGTACGAGAGAAACGTCCTTCCCACACCAGACACACAATTACACTTGGGCGGAGTCAGTTTTTAGACACCAAAACAATCAAATAAGGCACATACTAATCTTACAATATCATAAGCCGAAACAGAACGCAATCAAACTTTATGGCGGATCGGAATACAACGCTAAATGCGTGCTTGCGCAGGTTTACTTCAATGCGTCCCGTTACACCTAAAACTGGTTACTGCGACGCGACTTGTGCCTGTGTTCACATCCGCCATAAAGATTGATTGGAACTACACCCTTATTAAAATTAATATTGGATCGAACTTCGAACAAGCGGCGTAATGTGTGTTCTAATGTCTACATTATATTGTTCCTACTTTTATGGTTTTATTTATACTTATAATCACTTGACGTACGTAATTTGTTTTGTAACTTTAAATGAAAACTTTAATTTTCTGATAATTTAATGGTGTTATAGTGAATGGTGAGTCTCAATATAAACAAAATGCCGCCCTGATACAAACATTAATATCGGGTCAGAAACCGTTGGAATGTTTGCCTACCCACATAAGAATTCTGTTTGTACGCCAGAGGGTGCCCAAAAGCTTTGTCGCTATCCACGTCCTTATAAGTATTGCGACAATGCGAATCCTTTTATCTGTCTGGACCTATAAGGGATGCTCCTGTGCCTTCTTAGCGGGAATACGGTGATATTGAAAAATTCCTATGACATTGTTTCTTCATCGTAATATTACAGTGACAAAACATTTAATCTAGTCTGTTTGTGTGTAGTAAGAGCATAATAAATAATAATAATGGAAGGTATAACTCCAACCTTAGATTATAATATATAAAAACAGTGCAGAGCGCTAAGCAGTATACCCGTTCAAAACTGTAGGTACCTTCAAAACTGAATGGACTCCTGATAATGTTTAAAAAGCACTATCTTCACCACTTCGTTGAATTTCAAAGTGTCTGCATGTTTTTACCTTTTTCGCGGTTCAACAGCTCAACCGATCTTGATGAAATATAGTAGGGAGATAGATTGTATCCCAAAGACCGACATAAGCTACATTTTACCGCAGAATTTTGTCCGTATATTTGTTACTTCTCACGGGTTATCTTGATGAAACTCGCTAAGGAGATAGCTTCTTCACTTCTTCACTTCATCAGCCCATTTTTACCCCACTGCAGGGGCTTAGGCCTCCCCCAGGGTGAGGAGCGGGGCTTGGAGTTTAAATCCACCACGCTGCTCCACTGCGGGTTGGGGACTGTAACGATCGCCATCTATTGATAGCGTCCAGGACCGACTGCTTAACGTGCCCTCCGAGGCACGGAGTCAGTGATAGTTGTGTACTTAAGTCAGAAAAACTTATTGGTACACGCCCAGATTCAAACCATGGCCCTATGGGGCCTTATAAATTTGAAACAGGTTCGTTGCGCTTTGGGCTATCACGACGTGTGTTGAGCTATCACGATGTGATTACGTCAATCAAACCTAAGAAAGGATATGGGCTATTTACTGCGGAAATATTTCTGGAGGTTTGTTAATTTTTCACGCCTGAACTGTTCTTGAGGATATTTGGCAGGAAGATAGCTTGCACTAAGTAAATACACATATAATGCAAGCTGTGTACAATTACACTTACAATTACAATTAAACTTATGTTATCGCTAAAACAATACAAACGTGTATTACCTACTCTCGTGAGAAGCCATGGGCGATTGCAAGTTTACAATAAAATGTATATTGTTGGCAAAACACGTCAAAAACAAGTAAATTCTTATTATCTATACAACCCTATATGTTCAATACAAAAGTCATGTATGAATACTTATTTATCTAATAGAAACAAGTATATTTTGTGTGTTATATCTCTGTCTATAATACACAGCGCAAGCTTCAAATGTGCTTTTTTAGGGTTCCATAGTTTAACAAGGAAGCTCATATTTTTTCCGTATTCGTCCGTAGGTACATGTCACAGGCATTTCCTTCGCAGGCTATTAGTTCTACATGGTTGAAAGTTAATAAGGTTATATATAATTATAACCGCTATATATATGTATATTAACCAATTAGAATAAATAAGAGTGTATAGACGAATCCGCTGTCTCTTTCAAGTATGCAGTATGACGCATACTTAAGAGGAATATTTACTGGCAAATGCTCATACAAACAACGTTAAGGGGATAGTCTTTCAATCCGTTGCTTCGAATTGGCATCGCTATGTCCGTTTTAATTCTTCTTCTTTGACCTATTCTTGAGTGACAGAGATAAAAAGAACGAATTCCCAAAAATACCTATAAAATACCCGTCGAAACAGCTTGCGGGCCGTGATTGCTTCCACCCCTGAAATATGTATGAATTGGAACTAAAATTTGCAGGGTCATTAAGGCAGGATGTCCCTACGACGGTACGTTTTTTTTTTAATTCTTATTAATATCGATTTTACGGCTTCAAAAACAAAGAACCGGACGGAAATCATGTTTTTAGGAATGTATTCTTAAACAACTAAACAAGATATCAAGAAAACAAAAACATACCGCCCTGTGACAGTATTTCTACTATGACATATATTTTTTCTGTAAATATTGATACAGAAATACAGCGAGGATTAGACACAGGCCGAACCCTCTTTTTACGTATGAAAAGCCTACCCCCTTAAGAGGAATGTGTACTAGCAAATGTTAATACAAATGACGTTTACGGTCGCATCCCATTAAACCTTAAACGATTACAGCAACAAAAATTATATGGTATTCAAATCAGTAAAAACTGTACCTATAGGTTTTTATATTTAGTTATATATATATATAAGTTTATATATACACCTACCAATAAAAATTATATAGGACGACCGCGTAGCCTAGTGGCTAGCGACCCTGCTGGGAAGCTGGCGGTTCCGGGTTCGAATCCCAGGTCGGGTCAGTATTTATATGATGAATATTGATACTGGTACCGGGTCATGGTTGTTATATGTATGTGGTGTCTTCGCTTGGTACCCAAAACACAAGCTAATGCTTATTTTGGGGCCTAAACGTTGTTGTTCACATGTATACATGTCACGTATACGTAGGGTCAAACGTTTTATTTTTTATATTTATGATATACATCGAAAAAAAAAGTGGGCGTATTTTTATTTTGTTTTTCACATGTTCAATATGGAATTAAATGCAATTTCAAATTTTGTAAAAAATTAAGAATAAAATAATCGTAGATCCTAGGTAGTATATATATATCATTACTATCTAAGGTCTACTAGTTCATGAGTTATAATCGGGCAAGTTAACAGTTATTGCGTCAATTATAAACAAATTCATGGTTTTTGGATTTATAAGCTTTTGTTGTTGGTATGACATTTTTTGACTGACCGATTGGCCGTGTGGTTAGAGACCTTCGGACCTAAGGGTCGCGGGTTCGATTCCCGCCCTGATATTTCTGTGCATGAACATGTCTATTTGTTCCGTATGTGGGTGTAAAAAGTAACTTTATATGTATATATTATTAAAAAAAAGGAATGTTTAAGTATGTATATCAGCTGTCTAGTACCCCACAATACAAGCATAATATTTGCTTACTTTGGGACTAGATGACTCCGGAGTGCTCCGGAGCCTGCAGAACGCTGCAGATTTTCGTGTAAAAGCATTTTTTTATTTTTATTTTTATTTTATTCGGAATACCAACAGCATTTTTACATTTAGTAATACTAAAATTGACATAAACATAGCTAATAATAGGTATTCGCATCTAGCATGCTTCAGAAAGCATTATTTTTCGTTTACACCAACTCGCACAGTGAAGGCCGTTCGTGACGCGACTAGATACGAGTATCATACGAATAAATGAAACAGACTTTTTTTTCCAGTCCGTGGCAAATATTCCCACATTTGGTGGAAAAACGCCACTTTGTTACGTGATATGGATTTCGGAACATGTTTGGATGAGTCAAGGTATTCGATGCGTTTTCATACGGTTAAAACGTTGCGCGGACGGATGCTTTGTGGATTTTAAAACGAATGATGAAAAGTGGGTAAATTCTTAATCAAAAGTCCAAAAACTTTTGAATTAGACTGCTGACTATTTACAGCATATATATTGTTTCGGCTTTATCTATAATCATATTACAAGATAATTATAACATCCAAATATAGATAGTTTATTTATTTTCTTTAATATAATAAACGTAACTTCTTTATAATCCTCTTTTGATAATTTCGCTGAACATATTTTTTTGCCCCACCATATCGGAAATAATTTGTGGTCGTAAAACACCCCAACATATTAAATATTATTATTTTTTATTATAATAACATATAAATACCAGATTTTAGTACTGTATTTGAAAGATCAATTTTGCTTCTAAAATTTTGATATGATGCGTGCACATACTCGAGCTGCAAAAGAAAACCTATTTAATATTTTTTTGACGTTATTTCGCGCATTTTATTGACTTTATCATATTTCGCAAATACTGACATTTCAACTAGTCATAATTTCATGTTTTTGCTATTTCACATGTCGTGATAGGCGTGTGGTGGCGAGTCCGCTTCTTGTTTGGAGCATATGTCCCAATGAGTTTTTTCTGACTTTAGTACATAACTATTACTGACTCCGTGCCTAGGAGAGCACATCTAGCCGTCAGTCCCGGTTGCCAGCATTCGATGGCAGTCGTTAAAATCCGCCAACGCGCACTGGAAAAGCGTGGTGAATTAAGCTCCAAGTATTTAAAATATATTTCCTCATCTCGTGGGGAGACTTAAGCCCCTGCATTTGACATAATTGGCTCATATGGCCACTTCACATGCCATAGGTACGTCATTTTTTTTTTACTGCGAAACGTGCTCTCAGACAATTCAAACGTCAAAAAATGATAGAAGTTTTACTCACAATTATTAATCATGACACAGAACGATTCTTTGTACTAAAGTTGTCAAGTTTCTAACTTCAGGCGGCATCTCTTTACCAAAGATATTCGATATTCGAAATACCTTAATAACAGAACTGTCGAGTTTTGAACGCGTTCTGTAATCAAAGTACGCTCAACCGCATTCAATCAGCTCCCACACAAACTACGTGTTCGTTAGCTTTGTATACGATTTGCTTGATTCGCAAAACAAAACCAGTCTGATGCAAGTCTGCCTATGTAATTGGCTTATTATCAACTTACGACGATGAAGGACTATATCAGTGGAATTCTTTACGTGTTTTATTTTTGTTCGCACACGCTATGATTAGTATCCTATTCAATATATACGTGATTAGTGCTGTAGTGGATTTACACATTTGACGCTAGTAGACAATTCAAATTCAAAAAGTGTCGTGATAGCCCAGAGCGCAACGAACCTGTCTCAAATTTATAAGGCCATCGTTCCAATCCGGGCGTGTACCAATGAGTTTTTCTGACTTAAGTACATTAACTATCACTGACTCCGTGCCTCGGAGAGCACGTTAAGCAGTCGGTCCCGGACGCTGTCAATAGATGGCGGTCGTTACAATCCCCAACCCGCAGTGGAGTAGCGTGGTGGATTTAAGCTCCAAACCCCCTCCTCACCCTGGGGGAGGCCTAAGCCCCTGCAGTGGGGTAAAATGGGCTAATGATGATGATGATGATGAAGACAATTCAAATTTTGCCGCCTTACCGATCTCTATAACTCGATAGCCTAGTTCACAATCATATTAATTAACCTTTTGACTTGTCATCAATCATTATCAATCGTATCATTATAATTGTCGTGATAGCCCAAAGCGCAACGAACCTGTCTCAAATTTATAAAGCCATAGGGCCATGGTTCGAATCCGGGCGTGTACCAATGAGTTTTTCTTAAGTACATAACTATAACTGACTCCGTGCCTCGGAGAGCACGTTAAGCAGTCGGTACCGGACGCTGTCAATAGATGGCGGTCGTTACAAGCCCCCCCTCACCCTGGAGGAGGCATAAGCACCTGCAGTGGGGTAAAAATGTGCTGATGAAGTGAAGTGAAGTGAAGATTCTCAATCAATTGTCTCTGTCAGCTAAATCGCTCGTGACTTTCAATCTGACCACAGTTCTAGTGATCTAGTTGATCTAGTGGATAGGTTAAATAATAATAATACCTCGGACATCCCACTCAGCGCCATCTAGTTCCAAACTAAGCAAAGCTTGTACTATAGATACCAGACAACTGATATAAATAATTAAATAATCTTTATATTTTGTTCAGAGGATCAGCCTAGCCATTCAGCGCGGAAACGATGCTAGTGTTATCGGCACTTTGCACTCATCATCAATAAATTCTGTAAGTATTTGAAAAATTAGAAAACCTGCCAATATTAAAATGTTTAAAATATTAACATAGGTATAGTTTTTTTAAACCTAGATACGGAATAAATAAACTTATACAATTAAAATTATTTTGTCAGTAAAATAGTAACTTTATGATTTTTGCATTCTCGATCATCAAAAACTCAAATCAAAATGAAGATCAAAATTTAATTCTAGTATTCACTTATATTCCAAAATCTGCAGCAGATTATAAAATTCATTTTTTTTTTTGTTAACCTTCTATGTAATGGCTATTATCATAAATTTTTTTAAGACATGTGGTAATTTCCGGAGTCACCAATTTTTTATTTAGTGAATGCTGCATTTAACCGATCTTGATAACATAAGTTTCGCTTTTGCGAGTAATAGTCTATGGCGAACTATAGAGCGAATCGCAACCGTAACTTGTTGGTAAATAATTTCTGTTAAATTTTATGCTCGCATGATAAGACATCGTAAGTCCAATCCAAAAATTACATAAAGTAATAAATAAAATTAAGAAATAAATTCATGTTTCGAAGTTAGAAAAGTAGCTAGCATTGGATGCAAGTTGTCGTCCGTGGTCACAAGGAATAAGTATAGCCACGTAAAAAAAAAGGGTTTGCTCATATACCTACTTGAAATCTTAAAGTGCTGGGATGAAATGTTTAATAATTTATGGCGGTCATGTGACAATTTTAATAAAATTAATAGAACACTAACGATAGATCTGTTTAATACCAGTGTTTCACAGGTGAGGCGTCTGCTCAGCAATGAATTCTTTGTAGGCAAGACTCATAGATAGGAGGTTTGACTAATAAGTATGCATATATTTCTACATATATATGTTAAGAGTGTTGGAGGGAGGGGATGAGGTTTTTCATGTCATTTTTATTAGTGGGCACCTGTAAATGGTTGACTGTTAACCACCCACTGCTAATTATTCTCATTATATGTAACTGTTGGTTCTCAACATAAATAAATAAATAAATTTCGAAAATATGCTTAGTTTGCTTTTATACCGTTCTCTGGTGATTTCTTAGGTCAGTGACACACGTACTTTATTTATTTTAGGCTGTGAAATTATGCTATTAAATGTTTTTCGGGTTCCCCTTGAGACGAGGTTGAAATCGGTAAAGTTTGATAACTCGTATGGTACTCATAATTGCTTCCATCTTATATACGAATATTTCTCCTAGAATAGGTATTATGAGGAGTGTTTAGTGGCAAATTTCCATACAAACGGCGTTAACGTTTGCATCCCATTAAACCTTAAGCGATTGGCGAAAAAAATAATATAGTACTCAAATCAGCAGAAACTAGATTTATACGTTTTTAATTGTTTAAATATTTTGATACGCGATAAGAAAAAAAATAACTTAAATGCGCTGGGTTATTTTCGATTGTTTTTATTTTTAACAACATATTGTGAAAATGCCATTAGTTTCATGTTGAACATGTGAAAAATTAAACAATTTAGAAAAAAATCGCGCGCATTAAAGTGTTTTTTTTTATTATGTATCAAGATATTTAAAAAATGAAAAACGTATAAATCTAGTTTCTACTGATCTGAATAATATAATTTTTTTTGCGCCAATCGCTTAAGATTTAATGGGATGCAATGTTAACGCCGTTTGCACGGAAATTTTCCACTACACACTCCCCTTTATGACAAACCAACAAATTGCTTGACCTGTATGTATGAATTTATGATTGCTGTTTCGATAATGAAACTTTCCAATTTTGCGTAGTTCTGATGATAATACAATAATATGGTGACATTGACCTAATTATGGGTCTGAAAGATAGACACTGTAACTCTATAATAAAACGACGAAAATGGGCTTGTTGCTTTGTATAGAGATGCAATCAGGTAATGAATGGTTTTCACAGAGTCTAGAAACAGAAACACCTAACATCTAGGTGTTTTTGTATGTTTATCAACAAAATTTACATCAGTTGTGTAGTACCCCATAATACAAGCATAATACTTGCTTACTTTGGGACTAGAAGGCGCAGTGTGGGATGTGCACGACATTATTATATTATTGTCGAGAATTTTTGGATGGTTCTTAAAATTTCTTCCTGTATGCGGGTGAAATTTTTTCAATCCAAACTTTTTCTAGATATTTCACCAATAGACCTCATTTGTAAATAATAAATACGGGTTACATTTCCATAATAAATTATTTTATCTACAAGGTTATTTTCTAACGCTTGGTTGCCTTCTTTTTCATGATGCGTTCGAGACCTTTAGGACGAAACAGGGCGGAGCGTGCAGCGGCCGTAAATGGTGACTAAAGTTATTGGTTTTTTCGAGAAAGGTTTGTGTAGTCATATCTCAATATTTTTCTATTGAACGATAATTAAAGGAAACAAGACAGCCATCGATTTTTTACCAAAGATCATGATATTAAAATTTGGATGATTGTTAAAATTTCACCTTGTATATGCATATATTACAAAAAAAATATTGAAGTATGTATACCAGTTGTATATATATATATCAGTTGTCTAGTACCCCATAATACAAGCATAATACTTGCTTACTTTGGGACTAGAAAGCGCTGTGTGGAATGTCCCAGGTATTATTATCATCTATTATTTCACACACAGCCATGAAACAAACAGGTATTCCGTTTGTCCGCGACAGGAATCGAACCCCGCCGCATTGTTTTCTGTCGACCGCCTTCCTAAAATACGTAACACATGGTACATACTTTCCTATAATAGAATAACCTATCTTAGGATGTTTTCTATACGAAATTCATCTTTAATATACCGCATCTATTCTACAACAGCTTTAACCCGTGAACTCTGCCCATATATTATTTTAAGTGCCGGAACTCTGGTCGCGGCTAAATTTATGTGGGGCGGCGATTAAATTCTTTTTAATGCGAGAAGATATTAGTTGGTACGCTAAATCTTCGATATCTGTGACTATCATAGGTTCACTAAATGATAACAGTGTAACTATACGAGTTCATTCATTTAAACAAAACCAGTCGGGCGTGTATTAGACAAGCATTAAGAGGAGTGTGTAGTGCCGTATTTCCATACAAACGACGTTAACGTTTACACCCCATTAAACCTTAACCGATTGGCGCAAAAAATATATGGTATCCGGATGAGCAAAAACTAAGCTTACATTTTTTTTAAATATTTTTATTATTCATGAGAAAAAAAAATTTAAATGCGTGGGGTTTTCATTTCGAAATTGTCTCATTTTTAACCGACGAAAAGAAGGAGGAGATTCTCAAGTCGACGCGTATATATATATTATGTATGACCACGCATAACTTTTTGCAGAGTAGTTCGCTTTGGAGAATTCTTTTTTTATTAAGAAGGGTGTATCCCGAAGTTGGTCCCATAATAATTTGAAAAAAATCCAACCTTCAGGGTAGGAAAACAGGGGATGGTTGATTGTTTATTCACTGATTGTAATGTAAGTAAGGTAGAGTAGTCCGAAATTAGCACAAAAAATTAAATAATAAAAACTTTTTAACGAAAAAATTAAACCGCCGAAAGAACTAAAAAGCAAAAAATAATAAACCTTTTTTATTATTTAACCTTAATAACTAAGTTCTTAAACTAATTTAAACATACCTAAGTATGTATTTCAGGTACTTATACCTAAGTAATTTTTAGTCGGCGCCAAACAAGTCTTCAAGTTTCAGAGTCTTTAAATTTAAGACAATTTGATTCACTGACTGCTTGGCATGTGTGTATACCAGTTGTATATATACCAGTTGTCTAGTACCCCATAATACAAGCATAATACTTGCTTACTTTAGAACTAGATGGTGCTGTGCAGAATGTCCCAGATATTATTATTATTATATTATAGAATGTATCCACCAAACCGCACTGAAGCAGTGTGGCGGATTAAGCTCCAAATCCCCCTCAACCTGAGGGGAGGCGTAAGCTCTTGTAGTGGGGCATAATGGGCTGGTGGAGTGGAATATATTGCAGTATGTAACCAATCATGTTTTAGTAAGGATGACCCACTTTCATCCTGCACGGGGTTCGAAAATTAACCCCCAATAACACACGTAATTATATATCGTAAGTGTATACAATACATATATTATGAAACAGAATGTGAAATATGATACTTATTTTTTATAATGTATACATCACAACAACGTTTTGGCTCCAAACTAAGCATTAGCTTGTGTTTTGGGTACCAAGCGAAGACACATACATATAACAACCAAGACCCGGTACCAGTGTCAATATTCATCATATAAATACTGACCCGATCTGGGATTTGAACCCGATACCTTCAGCTTCGTAGGCAGGCTTGGTACCCACTAGGCTAAGCGGTCGTCATACGGTACATACGATACAGAAAGAGATAGCTTCTGTAACGATTTATGCTTGCAATACGCTTAGTCAACATAGATTAGAAGGAAAGGCCAATAGGCAATAAAATTACCCTAAAATTTTTAGCCGCCGGGCCCGTTTTCCATACAGATGGCAGTCGTTCAAATCCATCAACCCGCACTGGAGCAGCGTGGTGAATTAAGCCCCAACCTCCCTCATCCCGAGGAGAGGCCTAAGCCTGCGTGGGGCATTAATGGGCCGATAGTATGGTAATATACTACATATCACTGTTTAGTCATGACAGCAACTACCAGGATCACCGAAACCTAAAAAATCCAAAATCCCGGACGAATTTCAAATGATGCAAACACGAAGCTAATGAACCCGACATTTACACAGGCTGATTAGAAGCCATCGTTTGATTGAGTTCGTTAAAGGAAAATACTGTCGGAATATGTCACGGAAAAGAAACAAAGGGTCATTAATGAAAATTTAAAAAAAAAATTAAGCAATTCCCTCGTCAATTTACATATAACGAATTATTTGATTTATTACGTAGCGTTGTAGGCCTTATTTGAATACATACATACATACATATACTCACGCCTGCTTATTTGAATATTTATAAAAAAAGAAGAAAACGAATGGAATAAGGAAAAATCAAGTTATCCTTTTCCCACACAATGTGCCAATTAAAAACGTGAGTCCGCATTTTCTAGTTGTAAAATATGAATTTAAAATTGCAGTACTTAATTGGCAATCAAAAAGTGTATACAAACTTTCATCTCTTTCGTTTTTATGTCAAACACAAAGGATGCCAAAAGTTGGCAAAAACTCTGTTTACTATTTCGTGTCGAGTGTCGTGATAGCATAGTTGTGGTGGGTCTGCTTCTTGTTAAGAAGGTCGTGGTTCGAATTCCAGAAACCATTAAAATCCACCAACTCCACACTGGAGTAGCATGGTGGATTAAGTTGCAAGCACCCTAATCACAAGATGAGGCCTAATCTGTGCTTCGGAGAGCACATTAAGCCGTCGGCCCCGGATGCCATCAACAGATGGTTGTCGTTAACATCTACCAATCCGCGCTGAAGCAGTGTGGCGGATTAAGCTCTAAGCACTCTCATCCCGAGGGAAGGCTTAAGCCCTTGCAGTGAGGCATAATGGGCTGATATGGGCTAAAATTATACAGAAAACTATAAAAGGTAATCGATGTTCAATTTTCCGATTTTACGGTGCACAGCAGTTAGGTATTAAGACTTCATTTATTATAAAATTAATGAATCTCTAAAAAAAATAAATGAACTTTTCAGAGGTTAAAGGGATATTATACTATCCTAAATTCAGGATCCGATATTTATTCGTTCCTGAATTCAGGGAAGTTAAATCGCATTTAGGAATAGTAGCATTCAATTTAGGAGCCCATTCAGGACAAGGATGGTTTCCGACGTTCTAAATACTAAATCGGATACTAAATCGAATGGGTGTAATCACATTAGGGTTAGGACGCTCAGTCGCTGCCACAAAACACATCCCGTGGTCGCCGCTCGCCTACCGTCGCGAGCGCACGTTTTGTTTTTTGCTCCGTTATGAAAAGTCCGAAAAGGAAGTTATTCAAAATATCTTGGAATTATATAAGGACATGCCTTATCTTTGGAACAAAACTGATCCAAGCTATATTAATAAAAATATCAGAAACTACTGGTACAGTGTGTTATTAAGTATTTATAAAAATTATGTATTTATATTATTGTTACGAACGGACAGTGTAATGACCGCCATCTAGCGTCGGCCAGTAAAACCACTTTGTAGAAGGGTTTTACAACGAACGGACACAAAACCCCTACTCAATACTAGATGGCGTTAAAGGAAATAATCGCGAGGCTTTCTCCAGTTCAGTCCGGTACGATCTAGAAATTTCTCGAGACTCGTTCCGACCCATATAAATACCCGCGGGAAGGCAAGCGCGCCAGTTCAATTTTTGGGCTACTTTCGACGCGACTTCAAAGCGAAACTAGTGATACAAGTGAAACCTACGACTTGGCTACGACCTAATACATCGTGAGTGCTTAGTGTTTGGACTTAGTGCTTAGTGTTAGTGTTAGTGTAGTGCTAGTGTTAGTGAATAAAGTCTTCAAAAGAGTCAGCAGGTCTTTCTCTCCAAGTTAAACGAACCTTAACACGTAACAACTGGTGTCGGAAGTGAAATTTGGAGATGCCATTGACTCCGAGAGAGGACTTACAGGAGGGCGTCAGGACAAGGGCACGAGCTGCAAAGGCCACGCCCACTGAGGACCAAGCTCCGCCCACTGTGGGCGGAGCCACACTCACTGGCCCCGCCCACCAGGCCCCACCCACTGACCACGCCCACCAGGCCCCGCCCACTTTGGCTCAAGTCACGCCCACTGGCTCCGCCCACAGTGACACGCCCACTCAGGCCACGCCC
Organism: Luffia ferchaultella; assembly: GCA_949709985.1. Lineage (NCBI taxonomy): Eukaryota > Metazoa > Arthropoda > Insecta > Lepidoptera > Psychidae > Luffia > Luffia ferchaultella. The sequence goes on along the minus strand of OX453264.1, from coordinate 7,631,584 downwards.
ACTGGCCCCGCCCACTGCGCCACGCCCACCGGACAAGCCACGCCTACCGGCGACACCGTACTTTCTACAGCCCCTCAAGTGGCTCTTCAATTAGGGAGCTTAATGGAATTAATGCAGGCAATGAAGGAATCACAAGAACGCAAGCTCGGCGCTTTACAAGAATCACAAGAGCAACAAAAAGACCTCCAAGAAAAAGCGCTTCAGGCTATAAATAATGTCAGTGACACGGTGATTAAACTTCGAACAGATGTCGACGTAGTGGAAGAACGAGTCACCGGGTTAGGATTGGATGTCGAAAATGTGAAATCCGCTCTCAGCGAACTACAGAAAAAAGTAGTGCGCCTTGAAACCACGGGAGTTGCGATGTCTAGTGGAACTACCGGAGTGGCGCAAGGACCGAGAGTGAAGGTGCCGCCTTACGACGGAACTACTTCTTGGAATGCTTATCGTCAGCAATTCCAGACTGTTGCTACTGTCAACGGATGGACGGATGAACAATGCCTGACCGCTCTCACTGTTGCGCTCAGAGGGCAAGCTTTGTCGGTCTTGGAAGCACTGCCACATACAGGAAATGGGTTCCAAGACCTGATGGAGGCACTTGAATCTAGATATGGGGAGCGACACCTGGAGCACGTGTTCCGTGCCCAACTGCGTGACCGAGTCCAACGCTCAGGAGAAGGACTACAACAATGGGCGTTGGAGATTGAAAAACTCGTCAGGAAGGCACACCCGGGAGCAGACACCAAGATGGCAGACACGAATGTTGTTCAAGCATTTGTAGACGGAATCAAAGACCTAGAGGTCAGGGCTGCAGTGAGGCTTCGTCACCATACCTCGCTAAAAGAAGCATTGGCGCATGCTTTGGAGGTCGAGGCTGTTCGCCATGACATACGGCAGACCCATAAGATCCGCGAGGTCTCGGAAGAAGTCAAGGAGGTTAAAGCTCCTACGAAGAGAAGTTCTGGAGCCACGTGCTACAAGTGCGGCGAGAGGGGCCATCTTCAACTCAACTGTCCGCAAAAGGAGACCCAGACGGCAAGGATGAAAAGGATCGAGGAACAAATAGAGGAACTGAAGAAACTAGTGGCTTCGTCCTTTGCCCGGGATCAGGGAAACGAATAACAGCCAGGACTGAGGGGCGAGTACTGGCTGGCGCGGAGGAAGCCTCGATAACTGTTATCTCCCAGGCATGCAGCGGAAATAGTCTTGCGATTCAGGGAACTATTAACGGGATGGATTGCAAAATGACTCTAGACACAGGAGCCTCTAGAACCATAGTGAACCCAAATCTGGTAAAAGCTGCAAGGGGACACAAGAGGAGAATTAACTGTCGGCTTCTTACTGCCTCCGGTCAGCCAATACCCGTCCTGGGAGAAATGTCAGTTACGATGTACGTAGGGGGGTCCTCATACTATCACGACGTTATCGTGGCTGAGATTATGGATGATTGCATCTTGGGTGTGGATTTCATGAAGAAACACAACTGCAGAATCAATGTCGCTGACGGAGTTTTCAAGTGTGGTGAAGAAGAAATCTTCATTCTTGGAGGCGCCTGCGGGAAAGTCGCATGTGTAAATAAAGTCGTTATACCTGGACGAGCGGAAGCTCGGGTGCTGGTGAAACTGCCGCCAGCTGGAAAGAAAAATTCAAACAGATGCGTGTTGATCGAAGACACACCTACCAAGACATCGGCGCAAAAACTGATGACGGCGAGAACCCTTGTTAGTGGAAGCAGTAACGCTGTGGTCAAGGTTGTGAATCTTGGTGATCGCGAGATCTGCTTGAACAAAGGGGACGTCATTGGAAAGTGCGAGGAAGTTGTCTGGATGAAAAAGTGTAGTTCGATGACAAGCGCAGACTCAGCAAACAGCAACAACTACGGATTAGTGACTGAGCTACTCGATGACTGCAAGAATAATCTGACTTATTCGCAGAGCATGAAAGCTAGGAGGTTTTTACAGCGCTACGCGAATATCTTCTCCAGTCAAGAAGGGGACCTTGGAAGAACGTCGATGGTTCAGCACAGGATAGATACCGGAAACGAGAGACCAATTCGTCAACGAGCAAGACGGATACCAATTGCAAAGGAAAAAGAGGTTGAAGGTCTTTTGGAGGACATGAGAAAGAATAAGATTATTGAACCGTCTGCAAGTCCGTGGTGCTCACCTGTGGTATTAGTGAAGAAGAAAGATGGTAGCACGAGATTTTGTGTGGACTATAGGCGTCTCAATGATGTCACTAAGAAGGACAGTTACCCGTTACCTCGAATCGACGACACCTTGGATACCTTGAGTGGCATGAAATGGTTCTCGACCTTAGACCTGAAATCTGGATACTGGCAGGTGGAAATTCATCCAAAAGACAAGGAGAAGACAGCTTTCTCGACCGGTAAAGGTTTATGGCAGTTTAACGTCATGCCCTTCGGATTGTGCAACGCACCTGCCACATTTGAGCGACTCATGGAGTGTGTACTGGCAGGCTTAGTTGGAGAGGCTTGCTTAGTCTATTTGGATGACGTCATCATTGTCGGCCGTGACTTCGAGGACCATTTGCGAAACTTGGAGCGAGTTTTCGCCAAAATAGAGGGAGCCAAATTAAAGTTGAACCCGAAAAAGTGTCGTTTATTCAGGAGTGAAGTCAATTATCTCGGCCATGTTATCTCCAGTGATGGAATCCAGACAGACCCGGAGAAACTGGAAGCAGTTCAAAAATGGCCTACCCCTAAGGACAAAACGGAAGTGCGGGCATTCCTCGGCCTATGCTCATACTACAGGCGTTTTGTTAAGGGATTCTCAGAGATAGCCAAGCCATTACATCGACTGACAGAAGATAAACGACAATTTAGTTGGGATGAGACTTGTGAAGATTCATTTCAGAAACTGAAGAAACATCTGTGTGAAACACCAATCCTGGGGTATCCACAAACTGAAGGCCTGTTTATAGTCGACACGGATGCAAGCAACACGGCCATTGGAGGGGTGTTATCTCAAAAACAGGGTGAAAGAGAAGTTGTTATCGCATATTTCAGCAAATCTTTATCTAGACCAGAGAGAAACTACTGTGTGACAAGAAGAGAACTCTTGGCTGTTGTAAAGACGCTACAACATTTCAACAAATATCTTATCGGCAGACAGTTTTTACTGCGAACTGATCACGCAGCCTTGAAGTGGCTACTGCAATTTAAGAACCCGGAAGGTCAAGTGGCTCGATGGATTGAACAGCTCCAAGAGTATGACTTCAAGACAGAACACCGCAGCGGAAAGACGCATGGGAATGCCGACGCACTCTCACGAAGACCGTGTTCGGAAGACTGCAAACATTGTGTTAAACAGGAATCTAAGGAAGTAACATTAAAGCTAACGAGAACAAGTCCTTTGGGTCTCTGGGAGAATGATGCCATGAGGGAGGCTCAAGAAAGAGATGACGACCTTCGGCACATCATCATATGGAAGAAACGGGGTGACGTCAAACCGACCTGGAGTGAGGTTGCACCCACTGGCGCTGTCACTAAAGCGTACTGGGCGCAATGGGACAGTCTGATACTCCAAAACGGAATACTCTACCGGAAGTGGGAGAAGGCTAACGGCAGAGAGTTCCATCTTCAGATAGTTGTCCCACGAGCGAGAGTACCAGACGTTCTCCGCGAGATACATGATGGCATATCAGGAGGTCATCTAGGTGTCAAGAGGACGTTAACAAAAGTACGAGAACGATTCTACTGGTTGCATTGTCGAGATGATGTACAGGATTGGTGCCGCAAATGTACTACGTGCGCTGCTGTAAAAGGACCACAGACCAGGAGCCGTGGGAACCTGCGGTTGTATAACGTCGGTGCACCGTGGGAACGAATTGCAGTTGACGTAGCTGGGCCATTTCCTGTAACGGAATCGGGAAACAAGTATTTTATGGTCGTCATTGACTACTTCACCAAATGGCCCGAAGTGTTCGCCATACCAAACCAAGAAGCTGCAACAGTCGCTTCTAAGTTAGTCGAAGAAGTGATATGTCGCTTTGGTGTGCCTCTAGAAATTCATTCTGATCAGGGCAGGAACTTCGAATCGCAAGTATTCCAGGAAGTGTGCAGAATTTTGGGCATGCATAAGACGAGGACTACCGCGTATCATCCACAGTCTGATGGAATGGTTGAGAGGTTTAACCAGACCCTTGAGAAGCATTTGGCGAAATTGGTAGACGACAAACAAAAGGATTGGGACAAGTATATACCACTCTTCCTTCTGTCGTACCGAACCGCCGAGCATGAGAGCATAAAAGCTACCCCGGCGTATGTCAATTACGGTAGAGAACTACGAATACCAGTAAACCTATTGACAGGAGGGTCACCGGAGGAACCAAAGACCGTACAAGACTATGTCTGCGATTTAAAGGAAAAAATGCGCTATATACACGCCTTGGTTCGGGAAAATGGGTTACAGTCACGTGAGAACATGAAGACCAGATACGACCGGAAATCGAACACGAGCGGCTTCGAGGAAGGGGCACTGGTGTGGCTGCATAACCCAACTCGCCGGAAAGGAAAATCTCCAAAGTTGCAGACCAAGTGGGACGGTCCATACAAAGTGGTTACCCGACTGAATAATGTGACTTATAGGATTCAAAAGCAACCTAGAGGGGCATTAAAAGTGGTACACATAGACCGTCTGGCGCGCTACCATGGCAGTAACAACGATGCTCGGGACGAGCATCTCTAAGAGGGGAGTAGTGTTACGAACGGACAGTGTAATGACCGCCATCTAGCGTCGGCCAGTAAAACCACTTTGTAGAAGGGTTTTACAACGAACGGACACAAAACCCCTACTCAATACTAGATGGCGTTAAAGGAAATAATCGCGAGGCTTTCTCCAGTTCAGTCCGGTACGATCTAGAAATTTCTCGAGACTCGTTCCGACCCATATAAATACCCGCGGGAAGGCAAGCGCGCCAGTTCAATTTTTGGGCTACTTTCGACGCGACTTCAAAGCGAAACTAGTGATACAAGTGAAACCTACGACTTGGCTACGACCTAATACATCGTGAGTGCTTAGTGTTTGGACTTAGTGCTTAGTGTTTGGACTTAGTGCTTAGTGTTTGGACTTAGTGCTCTGTGTTAGTGTTAGTGTAGTGCTAGTGTTAGTGAATAAAGTCTTCAAAAGAGTCAGCAGGTGTTTCTCTCCAAGTTAAACGAACCTTAACACGTAACATTACGTTTATAAATCTGATTCAGAGCCCTGAATCAGTTAACGTGTAAACAGAAGCTTCAGCGACTGAATTTGTTGTCATAAATCAAACATTGAATATCGGATTCTGAATTCAGGATGGTATAATACCCCTTTTAACTCGAACTTTAAATCACCAAGTCCTTGAATATTCAGACAGAGCATTGGTAATTACTATACCCAATTCCCGAAACTAGTGATGGAACACAAACGGCAGATGCCTTCTGTCCGGCTATTGAGCACACACCCTACCCAATAGAGCGGTAACGGGCTATCCAACTCCGAAACTGAACAGTGATTTGTCGTACTAATAAATTACATATGTTTTATTGGGTAGTGTTAATTAATAATGGTTTTAGTTAAGTTATACCTACCGTAATATCTAGACTGTGCGGCAAAGAACTTAAAATCATATCTGTGTTCAGTTTTAAATGTGTGAGTTAGCGAAGGTCCCATATCAGCCTATTATGCCCCACTGAAAGGGCTTAGGCCTTCCTTTGGTATGAGGGTGCTTGGAGTTTAATCCACCACGCGGCTCCAGTTCGGGTTGGTGGATGTTAACGATGATATTTATAATAATTATATATCTATATAAGTAATTGATATTTAGTTTTGGTTTTGTTATTTAAATCCCTTTAGTCTCAATCACATAGCGCAAATAATCTTGATACTTGGTAACATCCACCCGTTTCGAACATTCACAGTAACATATTTGTTGCACGTTACGCTTTTACGATAATGGCAGCATTATCGATAACGCTCTAAAATACTTTTCTAGAGCAAAACCTATTAGTACTGGCTGAAATCGCTCGATCTCAAAGTTGTTGGCAATTGACTATGACTATGCAGAAAGTAACCAAACTCGAATAGTTTATCACTAAGATTAAAGAAGGGACGTTTTTAGATTCCGTACCCAAAGAGGTACATATAAGTCGGTGATATGACATTATATTATTATTATTATTTTATTAATATATTGATATAGCCATTGATTACACATGGCCCCCAAATCTTTGTGACAAATCGTCACTAACTCGTCTTATAAGTTTTTCTTTGTTTTTGTTTATATGAAATTTGGTCCATACTTAGATACGAGGGTGGGTTAATAACTACTTAGCTTTACCTAATTCTAAGTTTGATAAATTTAAAAAAATATGTTATACTCTAAATTGGTTTTGTAATTGGCCACATATTAAATTAAAAGCCAGATAAGCCAATCATTTTTTTTTAATGTCATTTAGAAAAGCGTTGTCACGGATTATTTTGCAGTGACTAAAATGGAGGAGCGTGCTGTCATTAACTTTTTGTATATGAAAGGATTGAAGGGCAGGGCAATTTTCAAGAAATAAACAATGTTTTATATGACCCGGGCGTCCAAAAAGTGTTACACTACCCGAAATGGTATTTAAAGTACATGACATGGTTTTAGCAGACGGACGACGTTTGAAATTATCAGAGATAGCTGACGCAGTAGGTATTTCTAAGGAACGGGTATATTACATTGTAAGTTAAAAATTGGATATGAAAAAATTATCTTCGAGATGGGTGCCGCGTTTGCTTAGTATTGACTAGAAACGTTTACGAATGAAATTATCACAGGAAAATTTGGCCGTTTTATGAAAAATACAACTTATTTTATAGGAAGATTTGTGACTACAGATGAGACTTGTGTCCACTACTATACACCGAAATCAAAAATACAATCAAGGCAGTGGACAGAACCAGGAACTTCAGCCCCAAAAAAAAGCGAAGGTAGAGAATTTCTGCCCTAAATAGGATCAACTGTAACATGGGACATAAAACAGCTAATAGACAGCAAAAGAACTTGTAGGATGTCAAAAAATGCCGCGCCAATGCGTACCTACTTCATGACGGAAAACGCGTGCGGCGTCTCCCGCAGATTCGGCCATCATAACAGAGATGTTGATATGGCCATGGGTGAAGGTGGGTCTGTCCTCGTTTGTTATCGTTATTAAGTTACATATTAATGATTTGCAATGTAATAGTTTTGTGATAATGAATCTGCATGCGAATATTAGCAAACCACGCCAATATTTTTGATACAAACATTTCTTATTATCGTGAATTGTCTGCGGAACCCTAATTTATAATAATATTAATAATAACACATACAATCACAACAACGTCTAGGTCCCAAACTAAGCATTAGCTTGTATTTTGGGTTCCAAGCGAAGACACCACATACATTTAACAACCAAGACCCGGTGCCAGTATTAATATCCATCATATAAATACTGACCCGACCTGGGTTTCGAACCCGGGACCTCCAGCTTCGTAGGCAGGGTGTCTGCCCACTAGGCTAAGCTAAAATTTAGTTCATTTGATTGATATCCTTTTGTATACGAGAAACAAGCAAAATTGATAGTAAAAAAACTCGACTGTCTGACATCTGTAAACTCAATTTTTACGACAAGTGGACAGCTAGACGCTGCGCGACCCTAAGAGAATTTTACGATTCGACCGTAAAACTCGTAATCGCGTCACATCGCGCCAAATGGTAGCAATTTAGTTGGCGACAGCGCACTCGTCTAACAGGTGGGCGCCTGGCCGAATTAAACTTTAAATTGCCCGTTTAGATTCAAAGCGGTGGTCTATAGAAAAGCTTTTTTCGAGTGCCACTCTGGGACTTGGTCGTGTAAAAGATTTTTAGTATTTTTTTAATGTTTTTTAAAGTTCACCAGAGTGTCACGATAGCCGAGTGGTTGCCAGGCCGTTCTTGTTTAGAAGGTCGTGGTACCAATGAGTTTTTTCTGACTTAAGTAGGTACATATTTATCTCTTACTCCGTTCCTCGAAGAACACGTTAAACTGTCGGGCCCGTCTGCCGTCGCTAGATAGCAGTCGTTGAAATCCATAACTCGCGTTTGAGAAGCTTGGTATATTAAACTCCAAGCATCCTCATCTCGAAAGGAGGCATAATCTCTGCGGTGGGGCATAATAGGCTGATATGATGAAGATTCATCATAGTTACACCCAGGCATAACTTCAGATACTTCATTTATTTCTCACATCAACACTGTCGATGAAAATCTTCTTGTCGAACTAAAACTGATGAGAAAGTAAAACTTTCGTTATATTTAATAGGTATTAGATACTTATGTTTTAAGCAAAAGTTTATACACACGTAATAAGAAGTGCATACAAAATAAGATATGAATCCGCTTGATAGCGCTTGAATAATTTCAAACGAGACTACTACGTCGAACTGGCTTCGTTTGAAGGGTGCCACTTTTAAAGATAGAATGCCGTGTCTACTTGCTGTATTATTTATAGACCGAGCGGTGGTGACAGAAAACAATTGACAATAATTTACAGTTTGCTTTTTATTAAGGATACACTTGAAGCTCTATTTTTAAGCCATTTATTTTTTAAACCGTCTGAAAGGTATAAAATAATTTCTTCTAAGATTTAAAACGGGATACATAAAGCATGCAACAGGTAGATGAATTATTAATGTCTCAATTATTTACCTATTAAAAAACTTTTAAAATAGACATATTTTAATATCTATATTATTTTAACATTTTAGCACTTAACTATATACTAATAGAACTGACGGCGCGAACAAAAACTGTGCGCGCGGCACTATCATCACCTTGTTTTTACGGCATTGTTTTTCTACCAAGTATAATACGCTGTATTATACATGTTTAATACATGCTATGCTTGGCTCTTTTCCACTAGAATACACAGAATTGCAAGTATTATACAAGTCTTTAGTAGGTATTATACGTGCCGTGATATTACTTGTAGTTAAAAGAAGTTTGGCGGCAAGTATGGCGGCAACGGTAGAAAATAATGTACCACGAAAATTAGTTTTGGATGGTTTTAGTTTTATTTTGATTAATTATCGACAATAAGTTATGCCACTATCTTTTTTCTTCGCAGTTGATAGATTTTTACACGTTTTTAACACCTACGACGACATTTTTGTATTGTTGTTAAATCATGTTTTTGGCACGCGGTCGCGATGAGCATGGGCCAGTGACTGAATGAGTTGTTGCCGGTCGGCAACAACGCTTGGCACAAACGTTTGGTTAGCGGTGTCGTTTCTAAATGCTAGCAATATTAGTTCGATGCATTTTAGTTTGGGTTTTTAAAACAAAATTATTTTCATAAAGAGTTTATCACATATATTTATAAATATAGAACGATATAATAATAGAAAGAAAGAATATAAAATAAAATTAGAGATTCCATTGTCAACGCTTAAATTTCAGTATTCATAGTAATTCATATTCATAATACACTAGCGGTTGTCTACGGCTTTGCCCGCGTAAACGCATAATAATCTCATCAATAAAATTTCCCGCGAAAAAAGTAGTCGAATTTCTTTTTCACTCACGAAATAGTGGAGATACGGAAAGTTTTAGATAGTTAAAAAACTCTCGAAAATTCTAAAAGACACAAAATGCTCTCAAAAATTCTATCATAAACAATATTTAAAACATGTAAAATTGTAGACAAGAAAAATTTCAAACATCTGGAAAAATCAGTATAGAATTATAAAAAGTTTTTGAATATAGAGGAATACTCGAAAAATTACATTAAATCAATCATGAGTAACTCAAGAGAACTTATGTCTCATCGGCCCTCATATTACAACTTTTTGAGTTATATATTCGTTTCTCTAAATTTCGAGAACTTTTTGCAGTCCTACATTGACGTATCTGGAATTAGACTAGCTGTTCTCTGACTGAAAATAAGTTTACTTTAGAAAGAGGACAAGTTCAGTTTAGCGAGTTTTCCAAGAGTATTTTTAAACATAAACCTTCTTGGAATAAATTCGTACTCAATCCACTATACCTCAAGTTATTACCGGACAGACAGAGCGACAGACATTTTACATATTAAAAGATAATTAAAATGTATAATTAAGATATCTGTCGTTCGCCGAGAACAAAGTAGTCGAACAGAAGCCCCTCGCTTCTTTATCGGACAATTTTAATGAGATCGAGATTTCGTCGTCAATTTCGGCAAAGTTTGATGAAATTACTCATTTTTCTTCGGCGAATATAAGGAAATCTCATTAAAAAACTTTACAGACAAAGGCTGGGCCGGTGATTGAACGGTCGGGTTTCGAGAAAAAAAAAATTAATTCGAATAATCTCCGAAAAGGAAAATTGTAAAGTTGCGTCCACGCGTTTTGACGATAACCACACTGACGGTTGTGAGTGGCTTCGCTGTCGTGCGATTCATTTGCAATTTCATGTGACATGTTCTCTCACGAACTCGTCTTTCACTATACCGGATGGATACGATCATGTATCATTTCTGAAAATATTCATAATCTTTTCTAATTAATTCATTTAGTATTAATTAATATAGTTATTAATATATTATTCTCAAATTTACAAGACCCCATAGGGCCATGGTTCGAATCCGGGCGTGTACCAATGATTTTTTCTGACTTAAGTACACAATATCACTGACACCGTGCTTCGGAGGGCACGTGAAGCAGTCGGTCCCGGACGCTGTCAATAGATGGCGGTCCTTACAGTTCCCAACCCGCAGTGGAGCAGCGTGGTGGACTTAAGCTCCAAGACCCCCTCCTCATCTTGGGGGAGGCCTAAGCCCCTGAAGTGGGGTAAAAATGGGCTGATGATGATGATGATGATGAATATAATTATTGATATAATATAATCAATTCTAATTCTAACCTTTTCAGTCGTGACGGATGTCGTGATAGCCCGAGCGCAGCGAACCTGTTCGCAGTTTAGTAGGCCGTGCGGCCGTGGTTCGAATCCGGTCGTTTACCAATGAGTCTCTTCTGACTTAAGTACATAACTATCACTGACTTCGTACCTCGCAGAGCACGTTAAGCCGTCGGTCCCGGGTGTCATCGACAGATGGCAGTCGTTAAAATCCACCAACCCGCACTGCACCAGTGTGGTGGATTAAACTCCAAGCCCTCTCACTCTGGTGGGAGGCCTAAACCCCTGCAGTGGGACATAAATGGGCTGGTAGAAGTGAAAACATACACTTCAATTTATTCAATCACAACCCTACCATTTAATATTATCTAAATTACAAGACAATGTCAACATTCCATTTGTAGGCGCGAAGGATTGTCGCTATATTTCTTTCACATTTTTCATTTCACTTTAATATAATATTTAGTTTAAGTATACGCTGCAGTTTTATTCCTCATATACCGACAGCTAAAACAATATGGTACTTGACTACTATTAAATGTATTGTATACAGGTTGAGATTTTAGTAACCAGTAAAAAATTTTCTAGATGTTAGGTATCACCAATAGACCATATTACATAAATAAAAATATAGGTCAAATATTCATAATCAATAATTATATCCTAAATATTTTTTAACAAAATTTGGCTACCTTTTACTTACATACGAAAGGGCGGGGCATGGGGCATGTGGACGAAGCGCATGCACGTGCCCTGGCGCCCTCGTGAATGGTGACTAATAAAATTGGTAGTTTTGGGAAAGGTTTAGGTAGTCTTAACTGAATATTTTCCTATTGAACGATACTAAAAAGGAACAAGACGACAAATGGATTTTTATCAAAGGTCATTGTATTAAAATTTGGCTGGTCATTAAAACTCACCCTGTATATCAAGAAAATATACATTGACCACAAATTCTTCACTGGAGTGCACACGGGACCTTAGATATCGATTTTGAAAGCAATCGGTGCCCGAGTCTGACTTGCACTTCGTCGGTTTTAACGTATTATAGACCTTACACGACAACACAATTTATAAACAAAATTATATTCCGTTGAAGAAAATGGAAATTATAAGCTATTAAAATTGTATTTATGTCTCTTTCTAGCAAAACTCAAACGTCATGCGGTATTGCCCTCTCTGTCTAACAGGACATTTTAAACATTCATAATTTTGTTAATAAAGATTTTTTTTTTTAATTCTTTCACTGTTGCAATATATTTAGAAAACTCAAATAAAATGAATAGTCAACTATAGCCTATTGCAAATGATAACTGTAAAAATGAAAATACCAAAAATTTTAATTTCATACAATAATAATCCGTCAAATCCGTGTCTAATTTGGCCCGCAGATTAAACGAAGCAAATGGCTACTAGTTCGTGATTACTGGTACACATGGATTTTCCGTGATGCTGAGATCGGCTGATACCCTTTCATTCCTCACATCTGAAACCAAACAAAACTTACGGGATGTGTGCTTACTTCTACTTTATATTTTTAATAGCTTCAGATACTTTTCTTATAATACAACATTTGTAATATACAGGACGATCCTAACTAATAAGCGTTGAAAGGAAAGTAACATGGAAATTTTGAAAGATAAAAAATTCTGCCTTTATGAAATGTTGACATGCCTTTCTTTCGATTATTCAATTTTAGGGATTTTTTAAATTGGTTATACTCTACTATATCTATTATATCTATCTACTAGGTAATATCTGCTATAATTATACTGGTGGAGTCGTTAGTTAGGACCGGACCAACGTGGTGGATTAAGCTCCTAGCACCATCACGCCGAGGGTAGGCCTAAGTCTCTGCAATGGAACATAGTGAGGTGATATGGATATACTTACAAGTATACTTGTGATATAAAAAGGTAACGTTTAATTTATTATACATAGTAGCAATAATAGTATAATGTATACCTTGCCATAGACGTACAATATTAGTTGTAAAAAAAATCTTAATTTTATTATACCTTTTTTTTTTTTGTTTAGTGAGGGCCGAATCTGCATACAGCGCCCGACCTACCGCGCAGGTAGTGCCGGGTTGGGATTTCTACACAGAAGGTGCAGCCCGACCGGCTAAACGACTCCTCAACCTATACTCCGAAGAGCGTATAGGGTTTGGCATGAACAACGACCGGACGCATTGAGGATGCTTCGGTGTGTTAGTGCCTATTGGTGGGCGGCGCCTTAAGGGCGCCGTCTCGTAGGCTTATGATTAAAAATAGGGATGAGGGCCGACGCGTTTCGGTCCCTCGGCAATGGAGGGCAGATCGAGCTGGACGGCCCGACTGTGAACAAACAAGGCTCAGATGCCATTCGAGCAGATTTACTACGTTAACTATATAGGTGATATCGGGTGCTAGGTACTGCTCTCCTATGTCAGACTGAAGGTCTGATCTGCCTGAATTCCTGAGACTCTCAACCTCGGTGGTGAGATCGTCAGGAGGATCTGTTAGTGCATTCCGTGGACGTCTGAGAAAGTGGGTGGCGGGCGGGGGCTCGTAAGAGGCCGCTGCCGAAAGTAGCGGGTTGGGGTGCGCGACCGCGGCGGCGAAGAAGCGCTCAGACGCGTCCTTCATGTACTTGGGAAGAGTTGGTAAGATGGTCCACCGGTTTATAGGTTACGTACCATCCAAATTCCATCTATATAGTTTCAGTACTCTCCGAGTAAAACAGACAGTCAAATGAACGGATACATTTTTTTTAGCAATTTGCTTACGAACCATATAACTTACTCTGCCCTCGAAACGTTATATCGTATTTCGTCGAAAAATACACCATTAACAAACTTTTTTCATTAAAAAGATACAATCATAGTCTTTAAAATTTCTTTTAAAACAAATTTTGGACTGGGAAGTTAGCCTTTTGGTGTTGATTAACTAGTTAAATTAGATTTTTTTTTAAATCTTGCTTAGTTATTGGATCCTGGCTTCTTGTGAAATAAGTTTACCCTTTGCACTCTGAATAAGTGCACCCTTTTCGGGGTTGTCCTTTTGATCTGCATTTCTTGAAAGGGCTCGGTGCGACCTCCAGCCCGATAAAATAGAAGTTCATTGACAATCACACAATAGACTATTTGATTATTGTTAAATATATTATATTTATCAAGAAAAAAATACACTTCATAATATAACAAAATTTATAAACAAAATTTTATTCGGATGAAGAATATGGAAATTATAAGCTATTTAAATTTTATCTCCGTCTCTTTCTTGCAAAACGATAATTAGCATTATTGTAAATGGCTTGACGTCACAGACTAGTGCAATGTGCGGTATTGCCCTCTCTGTCTAACAGGACATTTTAAACATTCATAACTTTGTTAATAATGTTTAATTTTTTTAAATTCTTTCCTGTTATGATATATTTTGAAAAATCTATTTTTTTGTAATTTTTTAATATAGATATTTTTTCTAGTTTTCAACAGAAAGTTTCCCTTAGTCAAAAAAAGTGTTTTTTTTATGATTCTTTAATGATTTTAAAGAATAACTAAGTGTTGTATTTTTTTTCATTTATTCACTGTTTTAGGACAGTTTTTTTTTTGTTTTTTTTTCTAGGTTAATTGCTATAGGGGCTACACACCTCCCGTCCGTTCCTCGGGAGGTGTGTGTGTAGCCCCTGTAGCAATTAACAATTAACTCACACGGACCGATAGAATTTCGCTCTATTCTTTCACGAACCTTTTACCACCTCTGAAAACATACCCATGCATAGATAAACAATTTCAAATGTTTTCTATTTTTTGTACAATTTTTAGCAATCCGGTGCAGTTACAATCAACCTCTATGGCGGATGTGAACATAGGCACAAGTCGCGTCGCAGTAACCAGTTTTAGGTGTAGCGGGACGCAGTGGAGCGAAGGGCATATGACTGAACCTGCGCAAGCATGCATTATAGCGTTGTATTCCGTTTGAATAGAACTATACCTATGTGATTTATACGTTATGTATAAGTATACTAAAAAAAAAGATAAAAATTGATTAGGCCGATTCCAAAACCGTTTCGAGATAAATTGTTTCTTAGCCATGTATTGTTATTAAGAGCTTTTAAAACATAAGAAGGTAATACATATTTCAAGAAAAATAAATTTAACGGTTTGACCTCTACTGCTATAAAAGGCAAAATAACTTAATTTCGATCAACATTATTAAATTGTTACGAGTATAATTCAGAAGTGGGAATAACTTTTAATTTGTTAGTATATACTAATGTTAAAAGCTAAAAATAACCAGTTCCTGGCGAACCTGATGCAAAGGTACCCATAACGCTCGCGGTATTACCGCGCTGGATCGCTATGGCGAGCCTCTGCATCAGAAACGACCCCGAGCAAGGGTCACACCCCCTCTCCTTAAGTCAGCGACCGATGCGACCTCTATTTTACATTTATATTATGACAGTTTGTGGGTAAGATATTAGTATTCAAGTAATAAGGAAAAAAAATGTCAGTGGCAAAGGATGGCAATATTGTCCTCCAATTGCACAGACTGATATGTACAAAAACGACCAGAAAATAATTTGTAGTTAACATAAATAATGATATGCGTATTCTGTGATCCTCACATGTGAATTCGTGTGTCAAATGTCAGATCATATGTCACAGATTTTGTTTTTACCTTGCCTACCTTTAGGCAAAGAAAAGGCATTAAGCCTATCCACTATTGAAATGTTAAAAAAATTATTTACAAAAACAATTAATTGCCGCAAGGCAAAAATATTGAAATAAATTTCGGAAAATAGTTTAATTTATCAGAAAAAAATATTTAAAAAAAACTTTACATACCGGCATTTCCTTGATGGACAAAATCAGGAATGCTGAAATCCGTCGAAGAACTAAAGTTGTCAACATAGCCGAAGTGATTAGCAAGCTGAAGTGGCAATGGGCCGGTCACATTTGCCGTAGAACCGACAACCGATGGGGTAGACGGGTTCTCGAGTGGAGGCCACGTATTGGGAAGCAAAGCGTTGGACGCCCTCCGGCAAGGTGGACTGATGACCTGAAGCACCGTACCGGGGGTAATTGGATGCAGAAGGCGGAGGACCGTGTGTGGTGGCGAGCCTTGGGAGAGGCCTATATACTGCAGTGGAGAGACACGGGCTGATGATGATGATGATGATGATTACATACCGAATTCTACACGAAACAAATACCGAATTAGCATTTATTAAGCTATTACCTTGTCATCAATCATTATCAATAAATGGTCTCTGTCAGTTAAATGGCTCGTGACTTTCAATTTGACCCAATAGGGTTAATGTGTAGTACCTGGGTTAATATCACTAGATATTATAAACAGATTATACCTACGCAGGTATTTGGTTTTATCTGTAGAACTGTTATTTAGTGAAACCTTCATAAGATTTTTTTACATAAGATTCATAGCTTATGAATAAAAGATTTTAATCCCGACGAGACTTACTGCTCATCCTTCAAATCGAATTACATTCTGAGGATTGTCCTTTGTAACAAGAAAAATGCATTTTTATACGAATCAGGTTAATTTATATGCGACTTGCTAATGAACGACTTCTTCTTCCTCGTCGAGCTGTATGTTGAATCTGGAACCGGTATCCCTCTGTTGCTCTTTAGGTTCTACCACACTGGGTATTTGCAGTGCCATCAACGCTGCCCCATGATTGCCTGGCCCCGCGTCATGAAATACTATCTGAAAACGATTAGTTTCAGTATGAGCCAAACCAGAGGTAAAACCTGTCATGTTTTTCAAATAAAAACTATTTTAATCAAAGATAACATTTGAGATAAAACATTGCGTCTAAGTTACCTAGTTATAATAATAATAATACCTGGGACATCCCACACACAGCGCCATCTAGTCCCAAACTAAGTAAAGCTTGTATTATGGGTACCAGACAATTGATATAGATATTTAAATATTCTTTATAATATATACATATATAGACACTTTTACACCCAGACACGGAACAAATAGACATGTTCGTATGCACACAAATATTTGTTCTGGGCGGGAATCGAACACGAACCTTAACTCAGCAGTTAGGGGCTCTAACCACTCGGCCAATCGGTACCAGTCAATCATATCTTGATCCTTAACTTCCACCTTGTATTAGACAAGCGTATTTTCTTGTAACTTATTTCTCTCGTTTTTCTTTCAAATAAATTAAATTCTAGTCAGTATACATAAACGGTAGGAAAAAAATTTATATTATATGACTTCCACATTCTAACACGGAAAACACTATTTAAATGACATTGACCGTTGCGCTATATGCAAGACCCAATTGTTATTACCATTACACACCTTCAACCCATTGATGCCCCACTGCAGGGGCTTAAGCCTCCCCTCGGGATGAGGGGATTTGGTGCTTAATCCACCACGCTTCTCTAGTGCGTGTTGGTGGATGAGTTACTATCACATGATCTTAATATTTCATATATTAAACTTATACATCTAACGAATGTGGCAATTCGAACTTATACATGTTACATACACAGTTGTTATGTATTTTTCATAAAATCGCATCAAATATAATGGTATATATAACCCAATACTTAGTGATACAAAAGGATGACATTTGGCTAGGCGGATAGAATTTTTGCTGTGGTATATGTAATCTATTGTTGTTTTCTGTTGGACGCCATATCTCGGAACGAAATAAGCGTTATTACTTGTTATATTACGTGCGCCATTGTTATGTTATTTTATTTTTATTATTATATGTAAATAAACTTAGACATTTTATTGACTTTATTATTTCGTATTTTATTTAAATTTAATATGAAAACTCTGACATTTTGTTAACGTATTTCCTTATTTTAAATTCTGGAGTTTTATCCTTTTCATGGCGTCAGTTTCGTCGTTTTTATTTGCAACGTTGCCTCCACATCAACTTGTCCAATGTTAAAAAAATGGTTGGCTATTAAAATAAATTTAGTTTTAAGCTGGCAACCTCAGTAAAGCCAAGCAAAAAATACGCAATCAATTTTATTTTTTCACTTGCATATAAGAAAAAATAATTTTACTTAGTAAAAGGTCATATAGATTAGATATAACTATGCGACCTAATCTATTTATTCGCGCAAACTGTTTTTTTATCCGAATTACATATGAGAGCTTTATGTGCATCCAAAGTTTTAACTATTCGAAGAAGTCAAAAGTCGTCTGATGTGCTTTCATAAGAATAATAGATATGAAAACGACATTGACGTCACGTAGCCCAAACGCCTGATCGTATTTCGTTTTTAGGGTTCCGTAACCAAATGATAAAAAACGGAACTCTTGTAATTTAGTTCTATTCGTCTGTCTGTCTCTCTGTCTGTCCGTCTGACAGACATTTTACTCAGAAACTCTTGCCACTCTACAAATAAAATTAGAAAAGTAGATGCAATCCATGAACTGTTAAAAAATGCTGAATCAAAATATTTAAAAATAATAAATTTTGGCCTGTTCCATTTATCCCTACCAGATCAGCCATACCAGTATGGAAGAATGGAATATTTTTCCACATATCCCTTCTATCTAAATGTAAGTATAACCGACTTGAAAATGTTTAAAGTGTTTTGTTATTATAATAAAATAATAAGGAAACCTGTATACAGGTAAGTTACTGGCTGATAGTATACATAATACATACCTACTATTATTTATAATTCATTTATTTAATAGAATAAAGTCACTTGTCAATATATCTGTGATTTTATTTTACCAATAGGATATGAACAACCAAATAATAATTGCATACAAAATGTATGAGCTAGTTTTTTATAAAGAGGGGCCGTGGAGTTGTACTGCTTAACGATGGCTATCAATATAATTCTAAAAAAACTGTGTGCTACTACAAAAACTACAAATTTTGTCGGATCCGTAATAATTAATGTATCTTTAAAAAAGATTATGTCTAGATATTAAGGTGCGGCTTTCCAAAACTTCCACCCTAGAAGTATCAATAATAGTTTAGGGGATGATGGGACAAAGACAAGAAACCAACTTACAGAATTTTGAGAATTGCGGAAATGCAAAATAACCAAAAATAAAAAATACATACCCGTTACCACCGACATGAATTCGCTCCTTGGACTGACATGATTCAAAGGATCGACCATTGAAAGAGGGAATAGACTTCAACATTAAAATAAATTGAAAACAGTAAATACGTTAGAATTTCCTAACCTAGCATTAGTAACAAGTGAAAATTCGATTTTTATGTTCCTAGTGGGTTGGAACCATCGATTGTTGGTACAGTAATCGGAGCGCCCATATACATTAGGTTTTTATTGGATTTTTTTAAAACTAACCTAACCTACCTATTGATTGGAAAATGGTGGGAAAGCAACCTATCTTGACCGTATTTCTTTTAAACATTGATAATACATAGATAAAAGTATCTACCATAATTAAATAGTTCTGACTTATTAGAAGAGTGGCTGGCCATTAAGAGTTTAGTTTGAAGTCTGTCTAAAATGTCTTAGTAGCAGGTATGTGTTACTCATTTTAAATTCGTTTTTTTTTCTCTTCACCTCGCCCTCCTCCTTCTTATTATCTATTAATACTCTTAGAGTGGTAATTTTAGAAAGCCAACCCAAACCAACCAATAGTGGTAAGTAGAGACGATCTCATTTTTAATTTCATAATATATTATTTTCTTAATAAATATGAATTTTATTATAATAGACATTTTTTTAACTATAGTGTACATTAACTCGGTAGTAGATAAATGGATGTACCTATGATTTCTATATATCCGTACTAGTATGGATAAATGGACGTACAATTTCCATCTATCCATACTAGTATGGATAAGTGGAAAAATATTCCATTCTTCCATACTGGTATGGCTGATCTGGTAGGGATCAATGGAACAGGCGTAAATTTTTAGCAGTAGTGTAAAAATCTGCTATATTTTAAAATTCAGACAATAAACTATATTATTTTAGCATGTTCATTTATATGCTATACTATGACATAACACGCGGGAATGCTTAGCGCGAGAATATCTACCACGACTGTTTAGTCTGTTGCAGCACTCGGCACGCGATTACGCCTCGTTCGTTCGTTGCATTGGGCTGCAGCGGTTACATGCTGTCGACCTACTATAATTTCTTTGCTGTCAACCAAACAGGTGCGCTAATCATAATCAGTTAGCGCGCGATCGCGTTCGTTGTAGGACGTGTTTCGTTGTGCTGATCGCATCGCTCTATCGGTAAGGCGGGACTTCGGGATCGCGGCGCGCTATTTAATAGCACCAAGAGGCAATCAATATAATATGCTAAATCCGTTGGGCTTAAATAACTTGTTTTAAATAATGCTTTATGTTACATTATCCACCACTGGTTTTTAGTGGAGGGAGGAGGAGTATAAGCAGTCGCTCTATCTAATGGGGAGCGGGGCGGACACGTTTCGCCATTTCTATGGTTATCTCATTTTATGGAACACTCGAAAACATACAAAAGTACCCCTTACTTCGGCAGGTATAGATATGTCACGGTTACAGTTCCAATCAAACTTTATGGCGGATCCGAATATAGGAACAAGTTGCGTCGCAGTAACCAGTTTTAGGTGTAGCAAGACGCAGTGGAGCGTGGGATATATGACTGTATCTGCGCAAGTACGCTTATAGAGTTGTATTCCGATCCGCCATAAAGTTTGAGGCGAACTATACAACGATGTTACTTTAGGTTCTTGGGTACACATATCACGCCTAAATTAACAACGTGACATAATCCTGTTCATCCTCTTGACGAATTAATGAATACTAATTAACTCTTAACGAAAACTAGATATTTTTTTATAACACATCACTACAATGTCTAGGCCCCAAACTAGGCATTACCTTGTGTTTTGGGTACCAAGCGAAGACACCACATATATTTGTTTCATGTCTGGGTGTAAAATATCTATATATGTATATATTATAAATATCTAATATTTATGTACGTATATCAGTTGTCTAGTGCCCATAATACGAGCATAACACTTGCTTACTTTGAGACTTGGCTCTCTGTAGGATGTCCCAAGTAAATCACGCAGCTATATTTACAGCATGTTGAGAAAATCACATGCGTCTGTGGAGGCTTTAAAAAAATACATACCTCGTTGTCTTTCAAATACTTGATGTAATAGATTTCATTGTATTTCACGAATCCCAGCTCTTCAGCGATCTGTTGTGCTCGAGCAGTGCAAAACACACCTGCTATCGCTGGCACGAATGCACTTTTGCTTTCCGCGATGGCAGCTTTAAGCAGTTCCTTTGTTAGGCCTGCCAAAAGGATATATATATATATATATATATATATATATATATATCACTTACATGAAGTTATAATATTAGGTTTACTGAGGTGTCGTGATAGCCAAGTGGTGCCGAACCTGCTTATTGTTTAGAAAGTCATGGTTCGAATCTCAGAAATCGGCATATATCAAGAACTTCATTCTTATTTAAATACATAGCTATCGCTGACTCCGTGCCTCAGAGAGCACCTTAAGCCGTCAGTCTTGGTTGCCGTTATCAGATAGCAGTCGTTAAAATCCACCAACCCGCACTGGAGTCGCGTGGTGTATTAAGTTCCAAGCATTCTCATCCCGATGGGAGGCCTAAGACCCTGCAGTGGGGCATAATGGGTAGATATGGTAAGTCACGGATTTATTGACCATTTGATGAAATGAAACTACAGAGATAACTGAAGTATTCAGGGGACTAACGTACTGAATTTTGTTAAAACGTTTAGTAAAAGGAAGATTCTTGAAATGGTTTACTTTGCAAAAGGATATTTCTTTAAATATATGATATAATTTTATTGGGTATTTCCAATATGCGTATACGTTTATTTCGTATGATAGAGAAAAATCACGAACGTACCTTATAAAAACTTTTATTAATACTCGTAGATATATAGAATATCTATCCAGTGGTTATTTGATTTGTTTGATTAAAATTACACACTTTTAGTAATATCAAAGAAAAACTTAGTCTTTGCTTACATAATTTTTTTGTAAGTCGACAATGTTAATCTTGTCTAGTTTGCACGCCAGACAATCGTAATTTGCATCTGGCACTACGTAGTCGTACGCCTCGTTGCGCCCGCTTGCCGCCGCATTCTCCGGCGATATTTCAAAAGGGCGCGTCGCCTTATTGTGCGCAATGAAATCATATTTCGCTATTTGGTCTGGTTATTTGTTCTACATGAACAAAACTCTATAACGAATATTTTTTTTGACTAATAATTTTTATTACACATGGTGTAGAGGTTGTGATGGAGTCGGAAGTTGTGTACTGGAATTCCTCAATGGTTTCTACTAGATATTTCGAAGTTTGGCCCATTTCTTGGTTTCGATGGGTAGTTTTAAAATTAATCATGTAAAGATAAGTCTTGAAAGTGAGAGACGCGTCACCAGTGGGTCAGATCGTGACTTGTCGGTACCCTCCGACTCGGAACTCGCCTCTATTTACCTCGGACCACCCCGAAGCCTATCGAGATGAAGCGGCGATCGACAGACAGACAGACGGACGCGGCGGGGGACTTTATTTTATAATATGTACCTAGTGATGTCGACGATGGGAAACTTCGAGATGCTTCATCTATCTGACTATACCTAACATATAACTTTTTTAGTTCAAAAATATAATATCTGATTAACTGTAATAGGTTCATAAATAAGCAAAACTGAGTCTACCTGCTCTTAAGTTTTGTAATTGGGTCACTGCAGACCTCATTGATCTTGGAATTATCGATATTGTGCTGTTATATTATGTACAAAGTTAGAACAATGATCGAATAGTTCAAGAAACAAACTCACTGAAGAACTTACAAAACAATAACTTGTTGTTACACAATCACAGAACTATGCAAGTGCTTATAGGAAGACAGATATATTCGGGTTCATCATCGCCATTTTATCCCACTGCAGGGGCTTAGGCCTCCCCCAGGGTGAGGAGGAAGGTTTGGAGCTTAAATCCACCACGTTACTACACTGCGGGTTAGGGATTGTAACGACCGCCATCTATTGACAGCGTCCGGGTCCGGCTGCTTAACGTGGTCTTCGAGGCACAGTGTCAGTGATAGTTATGTACTTAAGTCAGAAAAACTCATTGGTACACGCCCGGATTCGAACCATGGCCCTATGGCCTTAAAAATTTGAGACAAGTTCGTTGCCCTCTGGGCTATCACGACACATATTTGGGTTGAACTATGAAATTGCCGATTCGTAAAAATTACTGTCCTTGTCTATACATTTCTGTCATCTCATTAGAAGATCATTTAAACTCTTGCGAAAGAATTCTAACCTTGACTCAACAAACTGTGTGGAGGCATTTTGTATTGCTTCCAGGAACGAAATTTTTTTCCGTCCAAAAAGTTGTCCAAACTGCGGGAAAAATTGTAAGTCGATTGGAACGAGGTCCGGCGTGTAAGGAGAGTGGTTTCTAACTGGAAGTATTGTATTGGTAAAACCACGTAAAACCGTTTCTCGAACGGTGTGAGATTTTGCGTTATTATGGAGGAATAATGGTGAAGATAGGTTGACAAGTCGGGCCTGTTTTGCTGCGAGTTTCACCATCATTGTTCGGAATCCGGCACAGTAGACATCTGCTGTTATTGCTTGACCGGATCTGAGGAAGCTGAACTGAATCACATCAGGAAGTGATCGCCAAACAGTTGCCATTATCTTTCTATGGATCTGTGGCGTTTAACCTGGGTTCAGCCATTGCGTTGTTTGCTTACGATTATTATAAAAGAATTTACATTTATTCACACGTCACTAGTAGACCCAAAATTCTTTCATTTCTGTACTGGTTCAACAAGGAAAGGCCGTCAATTCAAAGGTAAGGCATTTAAAGGCGGGCTTCAACGAGCGCCTCTCTGTAGGGCACTTAAATCACGAAGAACTCATTTGTCATGTTTTTTAATTTACCGATTTGCTGCAAAAGAATCAATATTGTGGGCATGCTAACGTCAAACTATATGCTAATTATGTGGTAGTTTAATACGGATCGGTTTTCACCATTAACTTCAATTCATTGTTATTTATGCGATTTGCCCGTGGTACCACCAGATTGTAGCTCTGGTGGTACCAAGGGCCAATTTTACTTCCCTTAGTAGTCAGTCTTTCTCATGGTTCATTATTCAAGTCGAAGTTTCCACTACGAAAGCAGGTCAAACCAAAAACACAAGGTGCGTTCGCTAGCCGTATCCTTCTTTCGAGATGAAAGTGCTTTGAGCTTAATCCACCACACTTCTCCAGTAGGGTTTGGTGGATTTCAACGACTGCCATCTAGTGATGGCAACCGAGACCGACCACGGCTTAACGTGCTCTCTGAGGCTCCAAAGCAAGGTCCTGATAATTATGTACTTACGTTAGAAAACACTAATTGGGTACATGTCCGTTTCTGGGATTGGAATTTTGTTTATCCAAACAAAAAAAAATGAGTGGGATAGGATCTTTATAACTACACATCCAAAATTACGTAGTAAATATAGGTAATTATTTTGATTAAATAAAATATTTTTCCTTAAAGATTTCTATTTTAATTTATTCCTTTGTCAACCGGCAATTTCACACTTCCATCGCTAAGTTGTTTACGGGCACGACCTTTTTTAATCAACAGTTAATTTTTAATAACAATTAGAATGTTCCAAAATCAGTTTCGTAATTTATATAACTCTGTTATCCGTATCCACAACTCTGTTACAATTTTACAATAATGTTATTATTAATAATAAGTGAATCCTAACAAACATAAACATAAAATCTTAGGCAAGCCTGTGTAAATTTCACACATACCTCGATGCCTATATCTAGGTTTCAGAGCTACCGCATATATTTTGAAGTATCTCCGGACGCTAAGCTTTTCGAACAAGTTGACAGGTTGTTCCACTTCCCTCAGAAAGTTGTTAACGGTGGTGTACAACGGATTGTACGTTATCTTGACACGGCTAAAAGTTCTAGAAAAGGCATCTGTAACAAAATGTAGCATTAAATTCAGAACCTCAATAAAATAATAATAATAACGTATACATCACAACAACGTGTAGGCCCTAAACTAAGCATTAGCCTGTGTTTTGGGTACCAAGCGAAGACAACGCATACATATAACAACCAAGACCCGTTATCAGTATTAATATTCATCAAATAAATACTGACCTGACCTGGGATTCAAACCCGGGACTCCCAGCTTCGTAGGCAGGGTGCTACCCATTAGGCCGAGTGGTCGTCAAATGTTAAGCAAAACCATAGAGTAATCCCATAAATAATTTTAACTTCCGCTCTGTGTCATTTCTAGAAAGTAGGCAGATACGACAAACAAGAACTGTGTGTTCCCTCTTGTGTCACATTGAAATTCTAATTTTAAAGTTACTTGTTACGTTACTTTCTAACGTATCAAAACTTGTTTAAGTTGAAAGAGTAAAATGTACTCGTATATAAAAATTTAATTTTAATTTTAAAGTCACCACATTATTTTCTGACGTAAGTATTAACAATTGTGTAATTAGCTCGAAAGAATCCCCGCGAATAGCAAGGCGAAACCACGAATTTCCGTGGAATAGCAAGCATTTTCGTGTGGGGCCCCAAAGGGGGGGCGCGCGGGGGCGCGCGTGCTTCTTAACCTATTTTCTGAATTTTAATGTATGAAACGTTATTAAGTGTTATATATTGCTGAAAACTAGATTAAATTTGCTAAAAAGTTATCTATATTTCACATCGTTTGGCACGGAAACAAATGCGCCACTGTTTATTTAAAAAAAAAAAAATAGGCGAAATTCGCAAACAAAAAAAAAACTATAAACAATTTTACTGTCGGAATTGTGTTATATTTGTAGTATTAGCTATGTTTTTACATATAAAAACATAAAACAGGAAGCAATAGAAAGTATTCACACAATTTTATTACAAGAAAAACAAAGCAGTAAAAAACCAACTAAAAAAAAAATGTCGACTGTCCTCCTGAAACACAGACAAGTCAACCTTATAGACCACGCTTTGACAGGGAGTAGCATTCGCCAAGGCTATGTAATGACACTACATAACTACGTCTCTTCTGAGCGGTCAGTTGTAAGCACGTCGGAAGCCATTAAATTGTCAATTTTGAACGAGCCAATGAAAACTAGCCGACTTCTCCCCGCACCCCGCCACTTTTTGGCGATTTCGTTTTCATACTGACGTTTATTAAAGCGTGGTCTATAGGTTGACTGGTCTGTGTCCTGAAATAACTATTCAATTTTTTAAATTTTTTTTTCTTTATTATGGCAAGTATTTTATCATACCTTCTATTAAAACCATTCTGTAACATCTACAATGACACTGGCATTTCAAAAAGCTCGAAGCGCAAGAACCGAAAAACGTAAATAAAAATCGTCCCTTTTCTACTTTAAAGTTACTGCTTAACTTATTGTTTAACGTATTAAGACTTGTTTAGCTCCAAAGATCAAAATGTACCCCATTCTAAAGTTTAATTATTATTTAATTATTACTATGTTATTTTCTGATGTATTAAGACTTGTTTAATTCGAAAAAGTAAAATGCAACCTTACTCTTCTAGAATTTAAATTCTAATTTTGAAAGTTATAATGTTATTTTCTGAAGTATCTACCAAGATTTGTTTAACACGAAATAGTAAAATAATACCCCACTTTAGAATTTGAATTTTCATTAAAACATGCGGAGCTAAATGCCTAAAATCACTGGCACACAAAGAAACAAAAAATATATTGAAAATTGTAAAATATTATCATGCACATAGAAAACTTAACAATATTTGGACGTATGTAGGTATGTAGGTGACTGACCGAATGGTCGAGTGGTTAGAGACCCTAGCTACAAAGTCAAAGATCGCAGATTCGATTCCCGCCCGGGACAAATATTTGTGTGCATGAACATGTCTATTTGTTCTGTATCCGAGTATAAAATATTTATATATGTAAATTTTATAAAGAATATTTAAGTACGTACATCAGTTGTCTAATAACCCATAACACAAGCATAATACTTGCTTACTTTGGAACTAGATAGCGCTGTTTGGCATGTCCCATATATTATACATGGAACACATATTTATATAAGATTGCCTCGATACAGGCTTGCCTAGTACCTATACGCAGCCAGTGGATACTTTCATAATCATTTGTACTGAAATAGTAATATCTGCGTTTGTAGTAATAAAGGATTTGATACTTGGAAGTCTGATGATGATGGTCACAGTTCAATTACTTTTTTCTATTTCAGGTTTGCTATTGATGCTGTTATCATCCGGCCGGTGATAGTCGCCAAGAAAGTTAGTGCAAAGCCAAAAAAAATGTTTTTTTTTATTCGAAAACATCACTAGACGAATAATAATAATAATAATAATACATTGGACTTCCCACACAACGCAATCTAGTCCCAAAGTAAGCAAGTATTATGCTTGTGTTATGGGTTACTAGACAACTGATATACATACATAAATTTTCTTTTTTTTATAATATATACATATATAAATATTTTGCAAAGACACCACATACACATACGAATGTATTGATAAATGTAACATCTTTGTAATTTTATTACGTACCTAGTAATAAATATGCTTAGGTATTAAAATCCAAAAATTGATTATCAACCAATACCTATAACTACATAATATACATAAAAGTTTGTACATATTGATTCACATATGATTCATTGTTTACATTTTTTATATGTTACATTCATAGAGTAAATTAATTTGACAGCATCGTTTGGTTTTAATAGAGCCATAAATGTCAATTCTATCGAAGTACCATTACGGAATTTTGTGGATTTGAAGACTGGCGCGCGAGGATTTCACGGGGATGCAGACCGGCGCGCGGGGTCCTTGCGCACTGATACTTGGACTAAAATTCGTTATCTTGCACCAGCCAGCTATAGAATATGAGTGGTTAGACGGTCATCGCAGAAGAGGGCTTCTAGTCAATTCGTATTTTTAGGGTTGCATTAATAAAAATAAACGTTGAGTTCCTTCTAAACGGTTAAAACATTAGAAATTGACAATATTTTCTCACACACGCAAGCAATAGTCATTATGGTAGTCTGTATTGAATAATAGCGAAGTTCTAGTTCTATTTAATAACAATGAGATTGTTACTAAATAGGACTATGCCGTGATAGCCCAGAGCGCAACGAACCTGTCTCAAATTTATAAGGCCCCATAGGGCCATGGTTCGAATCCGGGCGTGTACCAATGGGTTTTTCTGACTTAAGTACACAATATCACTGACACCGTGCTTCGGAGGGCACGTTAAGCAGTCGGTCCCGGACGCTGTCAATAGATGGCGGTCGTTACAGTCCCCAACCCATAGTGGAACAACGTGGTGGATTTAAGCTCCAAGCCCCCCTCCTCACCGTGGGGGAGGCCTAAGCCCCTGCAGTGGGGTAAAAATGGGCTGATGATGATGATGATGAGGACTATGCATAATATAAGCGAGACCAATGTTACGGCATCGTAGCTGTCCAGTATAAAATAATATTCCATCCAAATTTTAGTTCCGCATTACTTTCCTAAGCAACAACGGGCGCCATCTACCGGCGCGCTCAATCAACACCGACGCCTTTGTCGCGACGCGGACGCATCAGTACAACAAAAATAGCTCCCGTGAATTGAGTTTTCTCGTATTAAAAATATTAAAAATACTTAAACCGATCGAATTAAGTGAAAAACTAAAGAAAGGATCGAAACAGCCAAGGCGCGTCCGCAGTGGAGTGAAACCTGGTAGCTCCTCCCGTGGTAAGCTGGTCCCGTCCCTTCCTCTTTTCCCTTTTTTTCCGCTATTTTATTCTAACGTTTATTCTAGCGTCAAGGTAGAAACGAGCCATCGTTTCCAAAATTTAGTAACCAACGAGGACGTAGCAGTAAAAGGTTAAATCACCAACAACCAATAATCTATGGTTTACACATTCCGCGAATTAAATCAACAAATTTTATCCTGTAATTGGCATTGGGTACATAAATGTAGTTTTTGTTATAAGACGTATGAATTTGTAGCATTTACTATCCAAACTACAATTTGCATTTCATAATAATTTGTGGATAAAAACTATAATTTCATATCAGGTACCAACACAATGTACCTACAACATGAAGAAATGAAATCTAAACAACTACGTATATTAATTTTACGAAAAGAAGAGTTGCGTAATAAACAAGCGAAAGAAGCCCGAGGAAACTCATTTCGTTCGCGTTTCCATTCTTCAACCGTTTATAACCTTTATCGGTTTATATTTCCCGAAGAAAAGAAAACAACGTACGTTTCACTTGTTACGCCCATGCTTTGGGAAACGATAGCGCCGGCTCCGTCTAATATCGGGCCCGTCTCGTTCCGATCCAATTTACGTACTGACTTACACGGTCTATGTGACGCGACAGGCGTCGAGCGGAGCGATTCCGTAAAATACTAGCGACACCACAGAGCATTAGAGTAGGTTAGATTTGACATATAGGTCGTAGCGCTGTCCCCTTCAAGTTTGCAGTATATTGCATATTTAAGTTAGATCTCATAACCTAAACTCTAAAATGCGACATCAAATCATACCAAAGATAAAAGTTAAAGGGATGAACGACTTAACTGATTTCTAAAATGATATGATTTAAAAAAAAAATAACTAGGTATATTTTTACTTATATTCTTTGCGTGAGCAATTATTTTTGGGACACGTGTCTCTGAACAAATACCGTCACATGGCACCTCTAATCTACTCGATTCTCTGTGAGCGAGACATAAAAAACTTTCTCATTTAACCCATTAACTTGTCATCAACCATTATCAATCAATTGTCCCTGTCATTTAAATTCCCGTGACCTTGGACCTAACCCAATTGGGTTAATGTGTAGTGCCTGGGTTAAAAGATTTCTGATCAAATCAAATCAAAATATCTTTATTTCGTAGTTATGTAACATAATCTTGAAATACGTCATAAGAGTGAATTTTATTACTTTGTGGAAGGACGTCACCACAAAGGCGCATTCAAAAATGCTGGTTCCTCTCAGAAGAATACGCAAGAAACTGAGGGACGCTCTTTTTAACAAAATTATAAAAAAAAAAAAATTTAACAATAAGTGCTTAAAGAATAATATTATTGAAACAAACTGATAGGCGAGCGGCTAACACCCATGGATTTTTCTCATCTAAGTAGTCTGATACTTTATAATAAGCTTTTGCATAAAGCTTTCGTTTTATTGTAGTTTTAAACTTGTTAAGGGGTAGATATTGAATGTCAACTGGGATCTTATTGTAAAAGCGTATACATTGCCCTTTAAAAGATTTTGTGATTTTATTGAGGCGGCTGATATGATTAGCAAGTTTATCCTTGTTTCTTGTATTGACATTATGCCGATCACAATTTTTTTTTAATAATACAAAAAAAAAGTTTTTTACGTACATTATGTTTTCAAATATATATTGAGACGGCAACGTCATAATATTAATTTCCTTAAATTTGTCTCTAAGTGATACTCTAGGTTTTAGTTTATAAATTGCTCGAACAGCTCGCTTCTGCAACACGAAAATTGTATTCACATTGGCAGCGTGTCCCCACAGCAGAATGCCATAAGTTATCAAACTATGGAACCCACAGAAATACACCAATCTCACGGTTTCTATGTTTGAAAGGAAGCGGATCCTTTTTACAGCGTAAGCTGCAGAACTGAGCCTTTTTGCCAAGTTAGTAATATGAGGATCCCATTGCAATTTTGCATTCAATGTCATTCCCATGAATACAGTAGAATCCACAAGGTCCAACTCTTTACTTTTAATGACAATATTGGTAGGTGTCGGTTGACGTTCGGTAGCGAGAATCTTATACAATTGGTTTTTTTTTTCATTTAGTAATAAATTATTAGCCGTGAACCATTCGACTATTTTGGAGATCGCATTGTTTACATCGTCGTAAGTAAATTTCTTTCTGTTAACTTTGAATATTAAAGAAGTATCATCAGCAAACATCACTATCTCGTGATTATTTTTAACAAGGTAAGGTAAGTCGTTGACATAAATTAAAAATAGAAATGGACCAAGAATTGAACCCTGCGGGACTCCCATCGATACCGCAGATCCAGGTGATCTCTCTCCGCCCACATCAACCCTCTGAACTCTGTTACATAAGTACGATTTTAGAAGGTCGAGCGCGCGGTCTTTGACACCATAATGATACAATTTCCCGACCAATCTATCATGTTGGACACAATCAAAAGCCTTGGAAAGATCACAGAAGATACCAATAGCATCTCCAGAGCTCTCCCAGGCCTCAAAGATGCGCTGAATCAGTTGAACATCATCACTAACTCTTTTTAATTTTGATGGAACTTGGATTCATAATTTATTAGAACATAAAATGTTCTACCTCATACCACTTTCGCCGATAGCTTTGTTTTATTGTTGACGCATTTAAAACCGCGATCACTAAAATTGGAGGGAGAGACGTTATACTGCGGTACCCAAAAAAAGACAAATAACATTATGAAATATTTGTCGCTTGAATTTAAGCATTTAAAATAGGGTTTTTTTTTTGTAACAAATATTTATTAATTTGGAGTTAAAACGAGAAATAAATCAGTAGATTAATAAATAATTTTGTTCCGCATCTTATTGTTTTTTTTTTTTGTATTTATACGAAATAAAATTATATAGAGATATAGTTGAAACAACACTAAACGTCATTTATGAATATTTTTTAAATGTAATTAAAATTTATTTTTCGCGTTTATTCGTCGTTTTTCTACGATTTTATACCCAGTTGTGTACTGGTGCAGTTGTGTACAGTTTTTTTTTTTTTTTTTCATATAAGTGAAATACCTATTGAAAAATTGAAAACCTTTGAAGTCGAGACGTAACTGAGACAAAATTGACAACGGGGCCATAACCGATTTTATTTTAAACGAACATAAAAAAACACTAATCGAAGTCACTGAGGCCACACGCCAAACGTTGAATGCTGAATTCGAATTCTTTTTACGGGTCGTAGTAAAATTTTAGGCTCGAAACTGCTTAGAAATCCTCACCTAATGTAACGGGTAAGGATACAAAACATAGGGGAAAAAAGCTAGGAATTTTAGTAAGCTTCGGAAATCTTACTAAGACTGGGATTCGAGTCCTAGTAACTCTATTCCTTCGGCTGCTAAACTAAAAATATACACACAAATATACATGTACATATTTTACAAATAGCACTTTACCCTTTTCATATATTGTTTACCTAATAAAATGTACAAATAAACATAATTGATACTACTTCAATATCTGTTACCCAATCATGGTCAGACATTATGATACTTGACTTAGATAATAATAATAACACACACAATCACAACTACGTCTTGGCCCCAAAACTAAGCATTAGCTTGTATTTTGGATACCAAGCGAAGACACCACATACATATAACAACCAAGACCCGGTGCCAGTATTAATATTCATCATATAAATACTGACCCGACCTGGGATTTGAACCCGGGACCTCCAGCTTCGCAGGCAGGGTCGCTGCTCACTAGGCTAAGCGGTCGTCAGATATAGAACGTGATAGGAGAGCGTTGGCAGTGAGGAGTAATATGTTGGCCCGCAGGTTTGCAGGATATTCAGACAGTGTGAAAGATTACCCTGTTCAAGGCGTTTTGTCGAGTATTTTATGCTAGCAGTCTGTGGGTCATTTGTACTCAGAGGGCTTACAATGCTCTCCGAGTACAGTATAATAATGCCTTCAGGGCGCTTTTTCGGCTGCTTCGATTCTGTAGCTCCTCACTAATGTTGGCGCAGGGGCACACCGACGACTTCTATGCCGTAAGGCGGAAGCGGGTAGCCTCCTTGCTGGGCAGAGTGCGACCCGGCCGCGGCAGCGCCTTCTCTGTCATTGCAGACAGAATTGACTTGAGTTAAATATATAAATTATTGACTAATTGTAACGTATATTTGTTACTAACATTAGAGTAAGTCTACTATTAACTCATGATGGGCTATGTTGCCTGAATTAATAAAATTTCATTTCATTTTCATTTCTTTTCATTATTAAGGCTAACAATTTGTTTCAATAATATTAATCTTTAAGCACTTAATTGTCAAAAAATTGTTTTATATTGTTATAGTTCCAATCAAGCTTAATGGCGGATGTGAACATAGGCACAAGTCGCGTCGCAGTAACCAGTTTTAGGTGTAGCGGGGCGCAGTGGAGCGAGGGGCATATGACTGAACCTGCGCAAGCACGCTTATAGCGTTGTATTCCGATCCGCCATAAAGTTTGATTGGAGCTATAAAAGGAGTGTACCTCACTTTCTTCCGTATTCTTTTGAGAGGAACAAACACTTTTTGATGTGCCTTTGTGGTGACATTCTTTCACAAAGTAATAAATTCACGCTTGTGACGTATTTCAAGATTATTATATATTATATATTTTATTTAAATAAAAATAAATGAATGATTGTTTGATTGCTATACGACACGAAATGAACCACTTTAATAGGGGAATTCCATAGAGGAAGCTATTGAGCAAAACAGCGGCTAGGCAGTGTTCACATAAAATATGTCTATGTTACAAAGTCAATCGCCGAAACTGAAGACCAATAAATGCAATATCGTCTCTTTCAAGCCGGAAGTTTTGGATGAGTTTGTTACCTTCCACTAACAGTCATACACGACAACACAAACCCTTGAATCAAACGTACAATATGTATTAAGACATATTATTTTTGTATATGTAACTAATTTCAATTTTTGCATTCATAAAATTGCGAGAAAACAGGGTATGACAGACGGACAGACAGACAAACACCAGAGTAATCCTATAAGGGTTCCTTTTTTCATCTCGGATGTACAGAACCCTACAAGGTACGGAATGCCAGACAATCGGTTTACGATTTGCTTAGCATACAATTTAAAACAATATTTTTGGACTTCATCAATAAAAATTAATTAAATAAAATAAACCCGGTGATAGCCTTAGCGCAACATACCTGTTTCAAATTTATAAGGCTGTGGTGCCGTGGTTCGAATCCGGGCGTGTACCAATGAGTTTTTTAGACCTAAGTACATAACTATCACTGACTAGGTGCCTCGGAGAGCACGTTAAGCAGTCGGCCCCGGTCGCTATCAATAGATGGCGGTCGTTACAATCCACCGACCCGCTCTGGAGCAGCGTGGTGGATTTAAGCTCCAAGCCCTTACCCTCGAGGCAGGCCTAAGCCTCTGCAGTGGGCTATAATGGGCTGATGGAACGGAATTGAAATGAAATTAATTGTACCCATATTTCGGAAGTGGTCCTTGCTTCATACTTATCATGAAAGAAGCGGCATAATATTTTTTCCAAACATAAATGTACTTATTTTTTAGATTTAAAATTTTGTATTTTGGTTATATAAAAGCTACATCGTGTTTCTAAGAAACAACTGAATCCGCAGCCCGTCTGAAACACAGTAGGCAAATACACAATTTTGGAACTATCTTATGTTTTCGTTCTTTTTTCTGTGGAGATGACGGGCTGTTATACTCTTGAAGCTAAAAATTTGATCAAGAGCATCCGTCGCCAACTAAGGGAGAGGGGGTGTGACCCTCGCTCTGGGTCGTTTCTGGCGCAGAGGCTCGCCATAGCGATCCAAAGCGGTAATGCCGCAAGCGTTATGGAGACCTCTGCGTCGGTTTCGAAAGGCAATGCTTATTTCTAGCTATTTAAATTATCTTTATAAGTAGGTATTTTTAAATAAATTTTAATTTGGTTTTCTATATAATAATATTTTGTTATAAGCAGAGTGAATTATGTTTTATCTCAAGAAAAAAAAACTATGATATTTTAAATACCTATATGTTCTTTTTTATCACTAAATTATTCTACTGCTGAAGAAACTATTTATGTGATAAATCTTTTAAGGATAATAAATAAATCATTATATAAATTTCTTAAAAACATTCTTAACGACGCGCGTAATTGCTTTCTTATTCTGTCTATAATTCGTAATCGTAATATTTTAATACCTACTAAACCGTTTTAAATAAATACCTATTAATTTTATCAAATCAGATTACAGCAAAAATAATAATAAACGCGTGTAAAATACGTCGACTTCGGGGATATTCATTATGGGAGGATTTAATTGGACAATTTATATTGACGCCCACGGCCCGAAGCGAACGTCACAACGTGCTTTCAGATCTTATTATACAAATTAAAATTCAGGTCGACCCACGCACGTGTTTTACATTTCAATAAACAAATTTAGCAAACGCGTGTACGTCATTAATCATTAAAATACGACGTCACATACTGAAAACTTGAGTATGTGTTTTCATTATGATTTTCTGAAAATTATTTTTTTTCTTATTTGGTAACTTTCATATTGAAAAAAGGCCAAGTGTGCGTCGGACAAGCTTTGAAAAAGAAGCCGTTTCTGCACATTTTTTTTAATAACATTATGCGTTTTTACATCGAAGATAACTGCACTAATACTATGCTACGTATTTTAGTTCAGTTGCAGGGCAACGTTTTTTTTTTTGCAAAGAAAATAACGAAAATATTATTATCTAAACTTATCCATATAAAAAAAAAGTATAGCGTAATTTAAAAAAAAAAATAATTCAAAATTTCATTTAGTTGTAATATTTCAAAAATTATCATACTAGTATAAGTTCAGTTTACCTCACATAACACCTCCCCCCTACTCCAAACTGGTTAGCGATCTCTGCGCCAGTGGTGTAAAAATCAGCTATATTTTAAAAACATGCTTCAGATTCAATTCAGACTATAAACTATATTAATTTAGTATGTTTATTTATATGCTATTCTTTAGCATAACACGCGGCAATGCTTAGCGCGAGAATATCTACAACGACTGTGTACGTTGTACGACGTGTGTCGTTCGTTGCATTGGGCGGCGGTCACATGCTGTGGACCGACAGCTGTGCTAATGCTAAATTGCTAAATTTTCTAATCAGCCAGCGCGCAATCGCGTTCGTTGTAGAACGTGTTTCGTTGTGCTGATCGCATCGCTCTATCGGTAAGGCGGACTACTGGATCGCGTCGCGCTATTTAATAGCACCAAGAGGCAACCAATATATGCTAAATCCGTTGGGTTTAAACCTAAAACGCGTTTTAAATAATGCTTTATGCTATATTATCCACCACTGCTCTGAGCGCCCACCACACCTCTACTAAGTTACTCGTAACGTGTCGAGACTATTAAATAAATGTATGGAAAACGATACGATAGCGATGTGTCGCGCGGATGGTCACGGTAATGTAGTAAAAGAGGTCAACGTCCATTTTTATTTCTGCCTTAGAAATAAACTATAGCTAGTAGGTACGACTAGCTAGCCATACTTTATTAATTTTATTCACACTACATTCCAGTCATACCTACTACAAGTACTAAAACTAATTTTTCCGCCCCACCATCTCTGAGTTAATACCTAAATGGTGAATTAAAAAATTAAGTTTAAATCTATAGAACAAACGTTATCGAATTACTAACTTTTTTCTTGTATCCTCATAATGAGTACGCCCACTAGTTTATCAGTGCCATCTTTAACTGCAGCTATGGACATCTTGTCCTTCATCCATATGCGAGCTTGGTACAAATATTCGTGTGCACCCTCCTCGTCTTCGGCGATTTTCACAGATTTGAACATCAACTGGAAATTATGAGAGTTCACAATCATTTTCCTTTTTCCTATTAAAAAGGTCTATAATTGAACATCGTGGCCCGTGGATCAGTGATATTTACATGTAGTATATAAATACTTTAATCTCGTACGTTATTAATTAAAAAAGACTAGCCAAGTGCGAGTCGGAATCACACACGAAGGGTTCCGCATCAATATTTAAAATATTTAAATAATACAATATTTAAAACTACCGATTTTTTTTAATAGTTTCATTAAAAACACCGAAAAAACATGTTCCTTATATGAGAAACCGTTTTAATTTTTAAACTTTATTTTATTTTTATTGTTTGTTGTCATAGCAGCCATAAATGTCTAGGTACTCATTATGGTTAAAAGAATACAGCCCTGTGACAGACGGACGGACAACGGAGCCTAATAAAAAGGCTCTGTTGAAATGAAACCACCAAGAATATTACATATTTTTAACATTAAAAATATTATAGACGACCGCTTAGCCTAGTGAGCAGTGACCCTGCCTGCTAGGCTGGAGATCCCGGGTTCGAATCCCAGGTCGGGTCAGTATTTATATGATGAATATTAATACTGGCACCGGGTCTTGGTTGTTATATGTATGTGGTGTCTTCGCTTGGTACCCAAAATACAAGCTAATGCTTAGTTTGGGGCCAAGACGTTGTTGTGATTGTGTGTGTTATTATTATTATTATTATTATTATTATTATTTATCAGACCGTTTTCGTGGGGGAGTGTAAGTCGGCTATATTTCCAACATTTATGATGGTAGACAAAATACAGTGTTGTCAAAAGATGCAGGGCTTTGTGTGGCATTGCATGATTTCATGATTTCATGATTGCATGATTGATGATACCAAATTTTCTAAAATCGGTCTTTAACGTTTGTGGACAAAAAGTTGATTATTTCGAAAATGAAAGCCAATATCGAAAAAATGAAAAAAGCTCCCGAGACAGATAGATTACCGTTTGGAAAAAGAAATTTTGGAATCCGTCGAAAACTGTGGGCTGGGCCTTTTTCGTTGAATAATTATCAGTTCAGTTACCCCGTAGAGTGAGTTTCGGCTATATTTCAGAAAGTTATAAAGGTAGACGAAAGGCAAAAGTGTCAAAAGATGCAGGAGCTCACGGGGCATCGTATGGTACCAAATTTTCTTAAAATTTAAAAAATTGTTTGACAAAAGTATGTTTATAAGTTTTATTTTTGATGTTCATTTTCAATCTTCACTTCACTTCATCAGCCCATTTTTACCCTACTGCAGGAGCTTAGGCCTCCCCCAGAGTGAGGGGAGGCTTCGGGTTTGCTGCTCCACTACGGGTTGGGGATTGTAACGACCGCCATCTATTGACAGCACCCGGGGCCGGCTGCTTAACGTGCTCTTCGACGCACCGAGTCAGTGATAGTTATGTACTTAAGTCCCAAAAACTTATTGGTACACGCCCGGATTCGAACCATGACCCTATGGCCTTATAAATTTGAGACAGATTCGTTTCGCTTATGGCTATCACGACATTTTCAATGCCCACCGGTAAATGCGAGAAGCGCGAAATCTGTAGATTTTTTCTCCGCTTCGATCTTCGCACTATATCACAAACAAAACCTTCGCATATTTTTTTTTTAAATCATTGACCATCAACCTATCTTGATCGAATTTCAATCATTGTTATGAATACATTTTTCATCAGGTAGCAACACATAATAACACGCTGCCCTAGTAACATATAGTTCCAAACTTTATGGCGGATCGGAATACAACGCTTTATGTGTGCTTGCGCAGGTTCAGTTATATGCCCCTCGCTCCTCTGCGTCCCGCTACACCTAAAACTGGTTACTGCGACGCGACTTGTGCCTATGTTCACATCCGCCATAAAGCTTGATTGGAACTGTACTAATAGTTTAACTAACACTACCTCTTCAGTTAGATAATATTTTTTCAGCAGTTTGATAGCTTCATCATATCTCCTCTCTTGCAAATCTTCAAATCTCAATCCACACGGCACTCTTCCCCATATGGATGGTGCTTTAATTCGTTCTTCTAATTCTTTTAACCGCTGAACTTCGGCTTCAGCGCTCCTCGCCATTTCAGTAGTTCAGAAATCTAAAAAATGATTTCATTAAAATGCTTACATTAAAAATGATTCGTGAAAAATGTCACTTGTCATATGATTTGACAAAAAATTAAATAAGGTTGTATTTAAGAACTGACATTGACAAACATAAAACTATAGTTCTCTGATAATGTTATAAAATGGAATTACAATAAATAAAACAGAAGAGTAATTAATAATAAGGAATTGGGGAAAATAAATTAATTAATGAAATAACAGTAAATTAATAAAGTGAAGACGTCGTAAATTAGATTATCTAGACCGTGTCTAGACCCAAACTAGGCAGAACCCTTATTATGAATATTAGACACCGTTTATATGTACCTAGGTGATATGACGACCGCTTAGCCTAGTGGGTAGCGACCCTGCCTACGAAGCTAAAGGTCCCGGGTTCGAATCCCAGGTCGGGTCAGTATTAATATGATGAATATTGATACTGGTACCGGGTCTTGGTTGTTATATGTATGTGGCGTCTTTGCAAAAATATTTATATATGTATATATTATAAAGAATATTTAAGTATGTATATCAGTTGTCTAATAACCCATAACACAAGCATAATACTTGCTTACTTTGGGACTAGATGACGCTGTGTGGGAAGTCCCATGTATTATAAAAAAAAATATATATATATATATATATAAAAACCAATAGATGGCGGTCGTTACAGTTCCCAACCCGCAGTGGAGCAGCGTGGTGGACTTAATCTCCAAGCCCCCTCCTCACCCTGGGAGAGGCCTAAGCCCCTGCAGTGGGGTAAAAATGGGCTGACGATGATATAAAAACCTAGGTACTAGACTGTACGTACCACAGTATGAAACTCCGCATGAGAGTTAGTTCCATCGCAGTGCGGGGGCTAACCTTGAAATAGTCGCTTGTGGATCATCTGTCAGTGTAGTCGATTGACATCATTTTGTATTTTGGAATAGTATCTAAGAAAAATGCCGTACTGTGCTTTTAAAAAGTGCATAAACAACACCCGGAACTCTAAAAAGGCGGATACCTTATTATCACACGTAAATACATAATATTTTATTAGTTTAGTTTTTACTGATGAAATTTTTGACAATTACAAATTTGGCAGTTGCACATAAATTGAATTATTGGGTGATTCTCGGACTATTTGACTTTATATCTCACGAGACATTGTCGATGAAATTCGATATTTTTCTAGCGAATATCTAATTCTGTATTCTCAAAAGCTATATAAAACATTACAATTTTCGAGAATCATATGAGACATACCAACTTTCATGATACAAAATGAAGTTTTGAATAGAAACAAAATATGTTTAATTGAAATTGTCTCATGGGACTAACAGTCAAGCGGTACAAGAATCACCCCCACAAAATTGCAATCGACTATCTTCGGACGCGTTCGGCCATTCTCGTTTGCTTTCCGTGCGCCATACAATGAATAGGGATCATCGCGTCTAGTACCTTAGGTACATATAAGTCGGTGCCCAGACACGAAACAAAAATACATGTGTGTTCATGAGCACAAATATTTGGCCCGTCCAGAATTCGAACCCACGACCTTTAGAGAGTTCACATTTTAGCAACTACATTAAATAATTATTATTATTATTACGTATACATGAACTACAACGTCTAGGCCCTAAATTAAGCATTAGCTTGTGTTTTGGATACCAAGCGAAAACACTACATACATATAACAACAAAGACCCGGTACCAGTATCATATTCATCATATAAATACCGACCCGACCTGGGATTCGAATCCGGGACCTCCAGCTTCGTAGGCAGGGTCGCTACCCACTAGGCTAAGCCGTCGTCATGTCGTCAACTGTGGTAAAAACATCAACAAAAACTACAAAAACAGTTCGCCACGTTTTCATATTTCTTTTGTAGCTGTTAAATACAAATGACAGCTATTGCATGAACATTTTATTTCTTTTGAGGGTGTTTTCAGGGTAGGTACTCTTATAGTAATCAGTTGTTTTAAATTCAAGGCTGAAAGTAACTATTATTTTCTTGGTATCGTAAAAGGCTCAATACCTATCTTTTTGAAGATTAAACTCGAGTGGATACCGAATAACAGCCTTATAAACAGGACAAAAACGCGCCGACGGTTTTCACTTTTGCTGTCATATACACGAATTCCGGCATTTTCTGAAAATGTTTTTGTCACTCTACATAAGCCACTTTACCTTTTTTCATTTGTACGGACACCATCATTCAAACTACCAGACTTTTTTCTGTGAGAGCGTATTAAGGTATTCTATTTCATACACTTTTCTGATATCAATAGAACGATTTTGGAACAATTTTATTCTAAAGAATGATGTTTGTGCGATGGTTGTTTTTTTTTTTGATAATATAGACTAATTTATACCTTCCCTTTAAAATAAAAAAGTCTTTAATTTTCTAAGTCATTTTTTTCCAAACATTGATAAATAAAATACGTATGATGAAAATGACATAGCGACCTTACTTTAATATTTTTCATTTAATTTTTTTACTGTGAAAAGCAACGCAACAAGTTCAACCGCCCAGATGACGTCACAAGGAGAATTTCAATATCAGATGAATTCTCATAAATATCTGGCTAATTCGTAAATAAAAAATAAAATAAGAAATAGTATTTTGATTTGAGAGGTTATTTTAGAACCTTATTCTTTTTAATTTTGATGACCATCAGTGTAATATCAAAAATTTTGGCCCACACCCATTAGTAGAAAGTTGTTTCCATTCCATTCCATTTGCCATTATACCTCACTGCGGGGCTAAGGACTTTCCTCAAGATGTGGGGGCTTGGTTGGAGTTTAAAACCACCACGCTGCTCCAATGCGGGTTGGCAGATTGTAACTACCGTCATATATTGACAGCAACCGGGACCGACTACTTAATAAAAATTGTTTACAAATCAAAATAAAAACCTCCGCTTCGACCTGATCAATACTTGAACAGTTTTTCTGAAAAAAAAGATATTTTTAAAGACGCCTAAAGAAGTGCCAATTTGTTGACATTGATTAAATACGGGCTCAGCCCTCAGGTCGCTAACAAGATGTTTGTCTATGGAAAATACATGAAACGATTTTAACAAAACTGTTTGAAAATACTTTCCTTGTTAATTAATAACTATATTTTTAAACTTAACAAATCGCAGACAGATAACGCGTCAATTTTTATGAATACCGTTTACTTAAAAAAGTAATACGAATTAATAATAATATTGTTTTATTTCTCTATCAATATTAACAATAAGATTTACATTAAAACTAGGGACTTGCGAGAGAGTTGGAAGTACTAGGTTACAAACTTGTATTACTGAGTCACCAGGCTCCCAGAAAACTTAGTAATGTCTCAAGTGTTATAGGCACTGGTCATAGGTGTGATCCGTTTTGGAATACATTTAATTGAAAAAGGTTTGCTATACGCAATATTACAACGTATAAAACACCAAAAATATGCGGTAATCAAAGCAAGGGTGTTCACACTTCTATTATGAAAATATTACGTTTGTATAAAAAAAAAATTGAATATTACAAATTTAAAATGCTTACAATTTGCGAATCCCGATTTTTTGTGTAACTGGAAGCATCACATTTTATTTTAAATTCTTTATGCTTTTACTAAATGCTTCGTTCTTTGAAACCCCTCCAAAAAAAATTGTAAAATATAATAATAACACATAACACACACACAATCACAACAACGTCCAGGCCCCAAACCAAGCATTAGCTTGTATTTTGGGTACCAAGCGAAGACACCACATACATATAACAACCAAGACCCGGTGCGAGTATCAATATTAATCATATAAATACTGACCCGACCTGGGATTCGAACCCGGGACCTCCAGCTTCGCAGGCAGGGTCGCTGCCCACTAGGCTAAGCGGTCGTCATATATTAATTGTGACAACGAAACCCCAAAATCGGATCAAGTTATAGCAAACGTCGTGTTATGAACATTCCATTCTGCATGTGGATCCAAAATACCAACTTTATATATAGGTGCAAAAGTATATTATTACACGACGATAGCTTATCCTAGTGGGTAGCGACCCTACCTACGAAGCTGGAGGTCCCGGGTTCGAATCGCAGGTCGGGTCAGTATTTATATGATGAATATTGATACTGGTACCGAGTCTTGGTTGTTATATGTATGTGGTGTCTTCGCTTGGTACCCGAAACACAAGCTAATGCTTAGTTTGGGGCCTAGACGTTGTTGTCATGTATACGTTATTATTGTTATCGTTACATGGCTGCTGTGTCACCGCAATTGCACATGGTCCGCTAATTCTTATGACGGATCGTCACAATATACATAGTAATTTGATAGTTATTTGTTTGAACGAAAGGCCCATGTCTACCTATGGTATTTGACGACCGATTGGCCGAGTGTTTAAGATAACTGCGGAGCTAAAGTTCGCGGGTTCGATTCTCGTCCGGCACAAATATTTGTCTTCATGTACACATGGATATTTGTTCCGTGTCTGGGTGTAAAAAGTACATTTAAGTATGTACTTATACCAGTTGTCTAGGTACCTCATAACACAAGCATAATACTTTGAGACTAGATGCCGCTGTGTGGGATTATGATGGCAACCGCCCTATACATAGTAATGTATTAGTACATTGTGATGCAAGTATGGTAAGCTGCATATTATAGTCGAGGTGTTTATAGGCACGAGACGAAGCCGAGTGCTTATAATAAACCGAGACTATAATATGCAGCTTACTGAGTACGAGCATCATACGACGTTTTTCAATACATTTGCGATTAACATAATACTTCAAATGTAATAATGGCGGGAAATAAAGGCGCGAGCGCGTTGCTTTTTGCGGTGTACGCATGCGTTACAAACAGAATGCTCGTTTGTGATTGGTGTAAAGGGAAAAGGCCTAGTACTGTAAAATACAATATTATGGCACAAGTTTCGATGTCATAAAGACCGTATTAATAGCAAATGTATTGAAAAATATGTAAGTATATGCAACTTTTACACCTCATAGTAGAACAGATAAGCCACTATTGAAGAAACGTGAAGACAAACATGTATATGCCTATTTTGAAGTGCCTGTCTGGTAGTCCTGGTACCTATATAATTATACTGTTCCACTTAGGTTGCATTTCTGCAATTAATTTCTTTTAAAGCGAAGCAATTAATAAATTACTTAAAAAAATATTGCAAGCCTAAAAAAAACAAGTAATTTTCAAGTAAGGGACTCTGCTGTCTCTTTTGGACACCATAAAATTAAGTCTAAGCCATGATCTAAGCAGATTCGTACGGGATTACTCTAAGAAAAATACTCCATTATTGCATTCAACTATAGTTCCAATTAACCTTTATGACGGATGTGAATATAGGCACAAGTCGCGTCGCAGTAACAAGCTTTAGGTGTAGCGGGACGCAGTGGAGCGAGAGCCATATGACTGAACCTGCGCAAAGATGCATGAAGTGTTGTATTCCGATCCGCCATAAAGTTTGATTAGAACTATACCAGCCTCAAAAAAAAAACTCAATAAAATAATCGTTTGAGATTGGCGATTTGACTATTCTTGTATACCATCACACTCAAACTTCCTGCCTTCCAAAAGCATTGATAGTTCAGAAGTTTAAACCTTTGACAGACGTACAGACAACAAGTCTCACCACAAGGGTTCTGTATTAACCCTGTTACGATCCGTATCATCAAACTTTAACTACGTGCCAAACTTAAGTTCATAGTTTACTATTTAGGGACTTGATACTAGATAGACAAACAATCCCGCTCGCACTGGATCGGCGTGGTGGCTTAAGCTCAAAGCCCCCTCATCCTGACGGGAGGCCTAAGCCCCTGCAGTGGGACATAAATGGGCTGGTGCAAGATAAGGAATATCTTTTTTAAGGATTTTGTTTTTGTCCCTTGAGACACAAAACCATTACATATTATTATATTATTATTACATTATTTAAGCAGTACCGCCAGTTACTTTTTCAGTTCATAATAAATGTACATCTTGAAATATTATGTATCGTGATAACCGTTTCGGTGGTGAGTCTGTCTCTTATTTAGACGGTCGTGGTTTCAAATCCTACAAGAAAAACAGGCGCATACTAATGAGTTTTTTATGACTTAAGTACATAACTATCACTCATTCCGGGCCTCAGAAAGCACGTTAAGCGTTAGATGGTAGTCGTTAAAATTCACCAACACGCACTGGAGCAGAGAGGTGTATTAAGCTCCAAGGGCCCTCATCCCGAGTGGAGTCCTAGGCTCTTGCAGTGGGGTATAATGGGCTGATATAGATGACAAAACAAATATTTAA
Organism: Luffia ferchaultella; assembly: GCA_949709985.1. Taxonomy (NCBI): domain Eukaryota; kingdom Metazoa; phylum Arthropoda; class Insecta; order Lepidoptera; family Psychidae; genus Luffia; species Luffia ferchaultella. The sequence continues at coordinate 7,586,675 of OX453264.1, read as the reverse complement.
AATTAAATAAAAAACTTTACGTACGTGAAGAAAATTCAACTCGGCGTCCGTTCAGGGACATTTGGATGTAGAGTCTGTATAATATATTTTGTTGTCTTGAACATCGTACTCGACTCCTTCTTTGATTTTTTTTTTTTTTGATCAGTATAATGCCCTTAAGTCGTTAATTAAAGATTGTTTTGAAATTTCAGTGTGAATTCTTAAAAATGAATATTTAATAAAAATTTAATTTAATTCTAATATTGCTTTTCATAAATCAAAAATACCTGTTACCGACACACGATGGATCGATAACGGTTCCGTAGTTAATTAACATTTTGAAGCACACTTTAATAAGTTAAAATTAATTAATTTGCTCACCTTTTAGTCATTACAAAGCCATATCATATAAATCCGATTTGTGATTAAATATATTTATTTTTCCAACCGACTTTTCATCTTGAAACACTTTTAATGAATAACTGAATTTAGATTAGATTAAAAATTTCGTCAATAAAATAGAAAATTACGGCTTACGCCGTGCCATGGCACCGTCGTCGACTGACTTGTACAAAAAAATTCTACCGAATTCGACAAATCACTATCGACTAAAGATGTATTCACTTGAGTTAATTTTTTCTTCGAACCATTTTCTAACTGTATGTCGTCGCTTAATCATAAAAATTAGTCTGTGTTGCAATAAATATTTCATACTAAAATTAAAAAATAATATAACGTTAATGAAATTAAATTAATTAAAATTGTATTTTATTTTATTTTTAAGCGACTTCAAAAAAGAAGGAGGTTACTCAATTCGACCGTAATGTTTTTTTTTTTTTTTTATGTATGTTCAGGGATAACTTCGTTGTTTATGAACCGAACTGGATGATTTTTTTTTTTGTGAAAGGGAGATATCTCGGAAATGGTACCATGATAAGGAAACCAGGATCTGATGATGGTATCCCAGAGAAATCGAGGGCAACCTTCGAAAATCGTATTTTAAAGTATCGTATTTTAAGTATTTTGATAAAGTACTACTACTAGTACTATTTAATGAAGGTCGAGAGTCGATCTGATGATGGAGCTGAAAGACAGTCGAGGGAACTCCTCAACGACTTACAGCAATTACCTGGTGTTTGGACTTGATTTATTTCTATTGATGAGATCTTTGCACCCATATGGATTATAAGTGCCATTACAGGTCTGATGATGGAAACCATACACAATCGAGGGAACTCCTCAACGATTTACAGCAATTACCTGGTGTTTGGACTTAATTCATTTCTATTAATGAGAACTTTGCAGCCATAAAGGTTATAAGTACCATTACAGGTCTGATGATGGAGACCATACACAGTCGAAGGAACTCCTTAACGATTTATAGCAATTACCTGGTGTTTGGACTTGATTCATTTCTATTGATGAGATCTTTGCACCCATAAAGGTTATAAGTACCATTACAGGTCTGATGATGGAGACCATACACAGTCGAAGGAACTCCTTAACGATTTATAGCAATTACCTGGTGTTTGGACTTGATTCATTTCTATTGATGAGATCTTTGCACCCATATGGATTATAAGTGCCATTACAGGTCTGATGATGAAGACCATAAACAGTCGAGGGAATTCCTCAACGATTTACAGCAGTTACTTTTTGTTGGGCTTCCTTCATACGGTTGAATGTGCCAAAATGTTCAGTTCGCACAAAAATAATAATTACGATTGAAGTTTTACATAGGAATACCACTGCCTACTAGGCATGCTGATGCGTCAATTTGACACTGAATTTACGTTGCGTAATCGCGGTTCTGTCTCATTAGAGTAGCGCGTTTAGTAGCCCCATTTATACTAAATACAAATAAGTTACAGATGCGTTCAACTAAAAATTGAAAAATAAAATAATTTAAAAAAAAAATAAAAACCGACTTCAAAAACATAAACTAAAAAGTTAAAAATAAAATTTTCACTTTATAGAAAGGAGCATTAACAGGCGGCATATAGTTAATGAAGTCGGTGCCAACTCAGACACTTTAAATGGGTACTTTTTAGGTAATAACAATTACAACAATGATATATTTATAACTATAACAAAAATAGAACACAATTTAAAGTGTCTGAGTGAGTAGGCACCGACTTCATTAACTATATGCCGCCTGTTAATGCTCCTTTCTATAAAGTGAAAATTTTATTTTTAACTTTTTAGTTTATGTTTTTGAAGTCGGTTTTTATTTTTTTTTTAAATTATTTTCCTAATTATCAATACAATAATAATATAGAGTATGGTTAACTATATTAATTATGGTTCATGTTGTACCTGTATGACAGGTGGTTACTAACACGACAGCAACGCGCACATTAATCTAGGGCAATGACTGTCATTTATTTGGTAGACACTGTCTCACAGAAATAAAATATTTTTCTCTACGTAGTATATTCCGTAATTCTCAAAAAACATACCATATCATCAGCACTTAAAACGCCTCACTGTAGGGGTCCTCTTCTCGGGATGAAGAGGCTTGGAGCTTAATCCACAACGCTGCTACTGTGTTCCACGGGTGGATTTTAACGACGGCCATCCATCATCCATCCATGCCATCAATAGATAGCAACCGGGACCGACGGCTTAACGTACTCTCCGAGGCACATATAAAATGGCAAAAAACGTATATCACACCTTTACGTAATGTCTTTACCTGCAAAAGTTTGAAAGGTTACTAAGAATTCGGCATCGCGTGTTTTTGTTTACACGCGAACCTTCCTGTTTCCATGAATTACTGACATGTACCTAAATGGAATAAGGCAGTGCGACCTGCGACTTTTTTGTCTATGGTATATAATGTGTCAGCGCATATTATTATGGATGGACTAGCCAAACTCTTGCACACATGTATATAGTTAACGACGATTGTCCGCGAATACAACCGCTGCTTCCACACGTTCGAACAGACTTCTAAATAGATTTCGTTACCTCATACATACAAAAACCAGTGAAATATGGGCCTAAAACGCAAAAAAAAACCTGCAGTCTGAATACCAGATGTGTTTTAAAACCTCTGCCAGCTTGATGTGGGTTACTTTAAATATCAGCTTCTGAGCCCAATACAACACATGCTTCATTTGTTTTTTTGTAAAATTACCCCATTTTTACCGCTATTGTTATATTATCGTGAGTCGTGATAGCCCAAAGCGCAACGAACCTGTCTCAAATTTATAAGGCCATAGGGCCATGGTTCGAATACAAGCGTGTACCAATGAGTTTTTCTGACTTAAGTACATAACTATCACTGACTCCGTGCCTGGGAGAGCACGTTGAGCAGTCGGTCCCGGACGCTGTCAATAGATGGCGGTCCTTACAATCCCCTTCCCGCAGTGGAGCAGCGTGGTGGATTTAAGCGCCAATCCCGCTCACCCCGGGGGAGGCCTAAGCCCCTGCAGTGGGGTAAAAATGGGCTACTGCAGATGCGTTATGCGGTCAATAATTGTGTGACCGCTCAGATATTGTGTAGTTGATATGACGCGGTTGCATGTGATGAAAAAGAAAATTTGGACTATTAATAAAATCAATAAAAAATAATGTTTTCATCCGAATAAATGGAAAATGCCGCCAAAGGTGTGTTATCCAATTGAACTATTATAGGTATTAATTTGGCAGAAGCGAAAGATCATATCGTATGACATAGAAAATACAATTTAGTTACATTGTGTTTCGTAGCTTTCTATTTCTACTCATACAGCATTGCTGAAATAATTTTAAAGCATCGTTTTTTACGATGACTGTAAATGTTTACAGTATAGTAACCATTTTACCTATATTTGTTGTTACGCCAATATTACAGAAAGTAATAGCAACTTTGTCCAAGATTTTATTTACTATCTTTCCTTAATTCTTTAATGTATGCAATCTATTTGTAGTTTTGAAATGAGTAAACAAATAAATCGAATATTGACTGTTACAGTTCCAACCAAACTTTATGGCGGATCCGAACATAGGCACAAGTCGCGTCGCAGTAACCAGTTTTAGGTGTAGCGGGACGAAGTGGAACGAGGGTTATATAAGTGTACCTGCGCGAGCACGCTTATAGCGTTGTATTCCGATCCGCCATAAAGTTTGAGGCGAACTTATAATAAGGACTTAAATCGACTGATCGCCGATCACGATTAATTTTAATGTAATTGTTTTGGAACGAATTATCGTACAATCAAAGTTTATTATAACAAGGGGAGACGTTGCATGACAACAACGCGACTGTGGCTTCAAAACAAGTTCTTATCCTAAACTGTGATAAGTTTTTATTTCTGGGTTACGTAGGCACTAAAATTTAAAAACCGTTCCGATGTTTTGATGTTTTTTTTTTATTATATGATGAAACCTTTTTTTTAATTTTAAGATAACGATGTCGGCCGTAAAAAACCCGCGCATTTTTTTCTTTCGATATATCAAAATATTTAAAAAAATAAAAGAGTTCGAACCTAGCTTTTGTTGTTCTAAATATATACAATTTTTTTGCGGCAATCGGTTAAGGTTTAATGGGGTGCAACCGTTAACGCTCTTTGTATGGAAATTTGCAAGTATATAATGCTCTTAAAAGCCTTTATTTCTGCGGTGAAGAACTTACAACTACGGGTGGAATCTTCAGAAAAGCTCTTTGCTAAGATTTTCCCTGCCCTGCTTAATTCACGATTTCGCAAATCCCTCGTCAACGGTAATTAGTTTTGTCAGCAGTATGTTTTTTGCTCTCTAATAGACTAGGCTGTCATAAGCGTTAAAGAGAAAGCGGAAGAGACAGCCGTGCTGTACTCCGGCAGCCGCTTGTTATTGTCCGGATTAGAGCGACTTACACGCCTTACTTGGACCAACACGGATGTCCTAAATCACATTATATTTTTAGGACGCGGTAAAGGACAATCCTGAATTTGAATGGCGATATTCCCTGAACTTAAAATATTACGTCCAGAGTTAATATTATTTAAAGTTACTAATGTACCAATTAATCACAAAATTCTTTAGTGGTAAAAATTTTGTGAATTTAAATATAGGCAACAAAATAATTTGTAACTTCCAAAAAATAACCTTTAAAAATATATTCATTTTAGACTAAAGATATGCAAGACTCACCATTACATAAAGGTATATATACTAGCGTAAGAGAGGAACACAGTGTGCGAATGACATCCAGCTCTTTGCGGAAATCCTACATGCGAGGAAGAAATGCAAGAAAATCTGACATAAAACCTCTTTGAACACATTTAGTCTTCATTAGTCACTTGTCAAAATAAGGTCCAGCTTTGTTTTCTATTTTGTGTTATAATCGTTTTGAATTCTACAAAAATTAATTCTTGTGATAAAAATGGTGTCGTGTTCAGTTTGAAATTGCACTGTAACATATGTTAATAATCCAAATAAAGAGACATTTCACCGGTAAGTACTGCCAATAACATATTGTTATCTTAATGCTTATTTTTATGAAAAGCGATCCTAAATTTACTTGGTTATACATCAGTAGTATACGGTAAATACTTTATTTTGTAAATAATTTGTTATTTTAAACAATTATGTGTACGATACAAAAATATTGTGTAAAATTACAATCGAACAATTAAGCATAGGGATTGCACAAAATCTATCGATATGTCGATATTTTCAAATATAAATATTTTGTAAATTTGATATTACCTAATTGCACCTGTTCCACTGGAATGATGTCGTTAACTGTTTTTAAACATATTGTGAGGTTTATTTAGCCTGGCAGCACATTGTAAGAGAAAGTATGACATCTATACATACATACTACACATAGGGTATATATGTAAATACAAGACTTTTTCAAATGAAAATATAAGATATATACAGAATTAATTTTAATCGTTATTCATTTATGATTTAAAATCTGATGCTCTATTTAATTTTAATCGTTATTTATTTATGATTTAAAGTCTGACGTTCTATCTGTTCTCTGATTATGAACGTCGTAAATAATTTAACTTTGAATGACAAAACTACTGTATACAATAGTTTAACCTCATTTTCCTCCAAGAAACTGCGGTGTTAAAAAATGCTTCCTGATAATGATGACTATTTCATAATATCCAGGTTTCCTGTAAACACGGTTAGCATAGAACAATGGAAAAAATGTTAAATAGAACAGGTGGGACTCCTCGAAAACATTCTTTGGTTTGCAGTAGACATTTTACGGATAACTGTTTTGTCTAACTAAATCACCGACGACTTTTGAAGAAAGGATCTTTACCTACTGAATTTGTGCCGTTAGGGGTTTCTTTTTTTTTCATATGTGCTTACTAAGTATATTAAGTAATATACTAATAATACTTAATATCTAAAGTCAGAGCATTTATGCCAACTGTAATTTCTGTACAGGTCAATCTGAAGACCAAGCGATCGGTGTCAGCGTATGTTTACCGGGATATATCACCAGGACCTTCAACTTTAGAGCCTAAACCTTTATTTCAGCACTAATATAAAATGGATTTGAAGAAAAAGTCCATTACAGTGAAAATATCAATTTTAGGCAAATTATCACTTTGTCTTTTACAAAAACTTGTGCCTTTATATTCAAATAAAACTTAGTTACCTATTACATAAAGAAACAAAAGATATTATAGACTAGTCCAAGGCATCCAAGGCATAATTTGTGGTGTAGTGAGACGACGCGACACTCAATCGAGTATAGAATGTGACGTCATGGGCAGTAAGAAGCCACCAGTCAAACAGCACGAAAATACATAATAATAATAATAATAATAATAACGTGCACATTACAACGTCGTGGCCCCAAACTAAGCATTAGCTTGTGTTTTGGGTACCAAGCGAAGACACCACATACATATAACAACCAAGACCCGGTACCAGTATCGATATTCATCACATAAATACTGACCCGACCTAGGATTCGAACCCGGGACCTCCAGCTTCGTAGGTAGGGTCGCTACCCACTAGGCTAAGCGGTCGTCAAATTAATAAATATCAATAATTTATTTCTCAGTCATTTATTGACGAATTTAAAAAAAAAACCTTCACTGTTTTATTAGTTTTGGTTTATCTTTCAATTCTATCGAGTTAAATTGTATATTTTGAACATCATGAACTCCATTGTAAATGTTTTTGTTTTGTACATTCTCATTTTTTTGTTTACAAAGAGTTAAAATTTTGTTGTTATGCGTTGCAACGTGACGTATTGTCATTAAAAATAAAAATCGTTTATTTATATTGTTTTATTTATTACTTGGCTTGTATTCAACTAAATATTGAAATTTCCAAAATGATGTTAACGCTTTCTTTACTTCTGCAAATTTTTTATTATCAACTGTTAACAAAAAAAAATATTTATTGGAGTAAAGGAAATGGCATTTGAATTGATTGATTGATGATTTGTCATTTTAAAAAACTAAAAGTTAGGAAAAGTAACTCAAAACAAAAATTATGTAGTATAGCAGATTCAAAATAATAAATAGGATTGCCGATTTCGACTTATGATAACGCGGTAATTTCAACGACACATTATCATAAAAGTACTACGTGCTATCGATAATATAAAAAACACCTATGCACATCACTAAAACTGGCTCAACCACATGTGAATTTTGCACACATACTCATTTCCGTTTCGGTCATGCGATGTTTAGATGTCAGTTGGTCTCCTACGCTAGTATATATATGTCTATGCACCATTATTACCAAAATAAACGTCATTTTGTTAATTTATAAAAAATAAATAATTTTGTCATTTTGTAATCACAGAGTGCATTTTCTTTTAATTTTCTTTGATATATTTCAGAATATTTAGGTACCAAAATCATTGAGTACAATAAACGACAAACAACCACAGTACGTTTACATTATACTCATCCGGCCTATAATGTCTATCACAATGAATATCAAATGTCAATCCTTCAATCTCAAAATATAATTCATTTATCAGTATAAGTATTTATTAATATAAGAGTATTTTATAATAAAATGTAATAATTAACTACAATGGGTAATTAATTATAAAATACTGTATTTAATAAAATAAAATTATAATCAAGTTGCTTAAGAATTTGTATCCAGCTCACATTAATTTTGAAAATACGGTCTATCATACCCAAAATGTCATCTTGGTATTGTTTTCATCACGTCATTCACTTTTTAATACTTTTTAATTACTATTATTCCCTACAATAATTTTATGATACAAAAACATATATAATAATCAGGATTAATTCCAATATTTTTTATTGTTGGACGTTAAAGGGATATTTCAAAGATTGTCCTTTTGTAGATTGACCACTGGTTCTAACAGCAGTCGATTTAGTCTTACTGGTAGGATATCCTAAACTACAATTTTATATATATATATATATATATTAAAGGATGTTTTTTTCAACACAATTGTCGACCTTATTTGATTTAAATTGTTGTATTACCTCCGTGCCCAATATTAACCATAATCGTCAATATTTCGATGAAAAATCGAGTCGACTTTTATTCCGTTTTTCGGTAAAGTATTTTTTAATTTTTTAAATGTTAGTTGGCACTGCTTTATTTGTATCAACATAATTATTCAATAATAGAATACAAAGGTTCTTGTATGGAATGAAATATTACAAATTAAGAAGGACACTACATATGCATAAATGGGTATGAAAAGACAAGAGTGACTCTGACCGCTCTACCAGGGCTTCATCCCATCTTCACAGCCTACACTCTACAGAATACACTTTATACTATTCGTTCACAATAGGGATTAGTGTAACTAAAACTTTTTTTCTATTTATTCTTAAAGCTACTGCTCATAGGGTTAAGCATAACAAAATTACACATAGCCCCACCAGTAGTGATAAATTGTAGAGTTAAGTGTAACAGGCCAAAGTTTTCAACCATCTTAACCATCACGCGCGGCGTCTAACAAGTCCGGTTAAAATCTAAAACGCCTTATAACTATAGTTAAATATTTGTACGTTTTTTTTTATATAACAGAAGTATTGTAACTATCAATTGATTTTTTTCAGTGGAAATAAAATGTGTCAAAATGTACGTAAGTATGTCAAAGTTCAGTTTTTGAAAATCTTGCTGGAGCTATTCCTTCTTGCCTATTAACTTAATTCTAACTTTCAGCGCGAAAGTGTGTGAACATAACTTACCTAATATTTTCACTTTTATGAACCTAGGAAAACCCGGACGTAGCATTGCGAACTAGTTACACCGAAGTACCCCTAGTATGTCAGCTTGCTGTCACACGCATCAGCAACCATAGTAACAGCGAGTTGCACCAAAAGATATTACATCGAAGTATATCACATAAAGTAAAAATTGACAGATATACTTTGATCAGAACCACGATGACCTCAATGTCTGCACTTTATTGTACCAGATATGGAAGACATCACAGTTCCAATCAAAGTATAGTTGTCAGTTTTTACTTTATGCAATATACGTGCACCTACGTAATCTCTTTTGGTGCAACTCGCTATAAGTCTACCGACCGCCAGTACGCTAGAAAGTTCTACTCGCACGTGACTCAGACATACTCACGCAGCCGCCATTGCAACGCTTCATTAGTTGTTCAATCCAGAGTTTTTAATACGTTTATGTTTACTCCTCGACAACCCTAACCTTTAGGTATGCTAATAGTAAGTCTATTTATGTCAGCTTTTCATTTACCGATAATTCCTCTATACCGTAACGTAATAGGTACTTTCAATCGTGACCGATTATTATTTAGTTTCGAGAAGGTAAATTATTACCCAAAACAATAACGTCAGTCAGTCATACAAATTAACGCCGGACTAACGGCTAAATAAATTGACGTACGTCAGAATCATGATTTGTAAGAACAAAACAAACTTTGATCCTGGCTTCAGGTCGACGTCATCAAAGTACAATTCGAGGATTAGATTATCAGAACTTCCGTGGAGGCGTAACTCAAAATACGGTTATCGTCGAATAAGACATAATTCGCTTAACATGTTATTCAGTTACAAACCGAAATAAATAGACACTTATTTCCCTACTAGAATGAAGGCAAAGGATGATAACATTATCCTCCTTTACTTTCGTATAGATCGTAGAAATACATATTTCGCGCATATCTATACTTCTATACTAATATTATAAAGCTGAAGAGTTTGTTTGTTTGTTTGAACGCGCTAATCTCAAGAACTACTAGTTCGAATTGAAATTGTTTTAATGTGTTGGATAGTTCATTTATTGAGAAAGGCTATAGGCTATTATTATATCAGCTACGACCAATAGGAGGGGAGCACCAACGAAAGATGTTGCAAAAACGGGAAAAAAATATTCTTTTTGAGAGCTTCCGTTGCGTGTGCTGCGTAAACGGTTGATGTTAAGCAAAAATCATGTATGACGGGATTGTTCCCCTTCGAAAGTTCTAACCAAAAGTCCGCGACAGCATATGTGTATCTTTTAAGGTTGGTTTACTATAACCTTTTTTCTGGCAATCAAATTTATTCTAACATAAACGCACTATTTGCGAAGGTGTTTCTTAAACATGATATGACTCCTTAACAAATTAAATACATTAGTTATGTAGAAATTGAGCTAGGATACTAGGAGTGGTATAGTAGGAAAGAGGAGGGGAAGGAGAACGCGATGGTGAACGTTTCCGTAGTCCACCCGGGCGGATCCGGGCACGGCCGCTAATCATAAATAAGTAACGACGTGTTTCAGAGTTTTTTATATTCCAATTTTAAGGGGGAGGTGGGAGTCAAAAGTTTGTATGACAGTAACCAAAATTTATATAAGCAAAAAGTACACAGAAACCATCTCAAATGTTAATAATAGATCACTTTAACAGTAATGTGTAGTCTGCGCAGGCGAAGCTGCGGGCGGTCGCTAGTTTAAGTATATACCTTATTTTCGATTTTAATAAACAAAGTGCTAATTTGGTTTTTATTAACTAGGGGAGTGTCATGGAATATATTACGTCAAATTAATCATTATAGCCTGTGTTTTTACAGCCAAGAGTAGCGGGTTCGATTGCCGCCCGAGACAAATATTTGTGTACATGAACATGTCTATTTGTTCCGTGTCTGAACGTAATTATATCTATATATGTATATAATAAAGAATATTTAAGTACGTATATCAGTTTTCTGTTACTCATGATACAAGCTTTGCTTAGTTTAGGACTAGATGCGCTGTGTGGTATATCTTAGGTATTATTATAATGTAATTTAACAAGAGATATATAAAGAAAAAAAATATTATAATCAATAAATTGCTAATATATGTATATGTATAAAACCAAGAAATATTCCGAATTCTCCGATATTTATTCCCTAATTATTACGAAAATTATGAGAACTATCGTGATAAAATAGAATAAACCAAGGACGTAACCCAAGCCTAATAAATTCATGATTTAGCGATGATGATACTTTTGACTTTTGATAGTCTGTGACATGGTGACACAACTTAAACCGGTTCATCGCAATAAACATTTATTATAAAAGTAGATACGTACCAAAATTAAAAAAAAAAAAAATATTATGTTTTATTTATTTAATTTGCCATGCGAGAACTCCAATCTTCCCTGGATATGTTTAGCAGGATTTTTATATTGGTCAGCAAGGACCAAGTATGGAACCGGATTTTCTTTTTATTACCAACAAAAACATAGTTGGTATATACACTGTAAAAATAATTTCACAGATATGATTTATATTTAATCGCATATTTAAAAACCGGATCATTTAATTACTCCTTTTTTAGAATATATTTTTGTAATAGTGGAACTGCGTTGACAGTATCTTTTATTTAAATCATCAAACATCGAATTCGTTCATAAATATTATAAACAAAACCACTCGATAATTTTTTTCCATATTTTTTTTCAATGAAAAATATTGCTCCTACGGATCTCCGAGGCCAAAGAAAAAATAGTCACATCGCAGTATAGAAAATGTCAAACGCGATTTCGCGGAGATGAAGACCGGTGCGCGGAGACCTCGCGCACTGAAACTCGCCATCTTGCACCAGCTAGCTAGAGTATTAGTGGTTAGACGGTAAATGTAGAACAGGGCTTCTACTATGGCAAAATACGTTTCAACACGATCTGGTTCAAACAATTCACCCCCTCACAGCTACACGACAAAAAAGCCTTATCTAGAGCTTTCCTATGTCGTGGTCATGTAGAAATAATGCGGGTACTAGTTGGCACGGCGACAATTCGCAGCGGCTGTGGCTCGATATGCACCTATATAGGCGGTTTATTCCGGCTAATACTAATATAAAATCGCTAGGTTTGTTTGTATTCCTTGGAATTTTTAAGTTAGTCAATGACGTGTGTTTTTTCTTACAGTTTATAACCTTATAGTTTTTTAGTTTTAAGTTAATATGAAATTTGCAAGAAATATTAAGTTAATATGAAATTTGCAATAAATTAGTTCCTTAGGAGAACAAAGAACGAATTAAGTATAACTTATATTATACCCTTACGGACCTTATTATAGATAAATTAAAAAGCCTATTATGCGAAAAATTGTTAACTGAAAAAGGAAAAATAAATTCTATAATCTTAGAATTTAGTTAGTGGGAAAAAAAAATACACGATACCCACAGTACAATTTTGTTCGTTTTTTTGTCCTTACTTAATGAAGTAATTAAATATCCTGTAACATGAAGAACAAGCATGAAGCATATGCTGAGTCTTGGTTTGATGTACAATGCTAGGAAGAGTCAGTTTATGGTCTTTGAGACGCGTACTGGGTGTGTCGCTGAGAGGCACCATTAAGCTGTGTGGAGTCTCTCTGGAAAGGGCTACGCAGTTTAAAGTACTGGGCCACCTGGTGACGCCTGACTTAGTGGACGACCATGATATTGAGAGGAACTGGAGGGCCTTATCAATAAGAGCTAATATGATAGCCCGCAGGTTTTCACGCTGTTCATATGAAGTTAAGAGCATATTGTGCATCCGTCTACACGTGCAGTCTGTGGGTGAATTACGCGAAAAAATCACATGAGGCCTTCCGTGTCCAGTACCATAACACGTTCAGGGTCTTGATGGGGCTGCCTAGACACAGTAGCGCGTCGGGCATGTGTGCGCAGGCGCGCACCGACTGCTTCTATGCCACGATGCGCAAGCGGTGCGTATCTCTGGTGCGCCGGGTGCGAGGCAGTCCCTACACTATCCTGGCGATGATATCAAAAAGGTATGATTGTCCTTTTATTGGTCGCTGCTGCCGCCTTCATATAGTATGAACTGGTTCGCTTGGGAGAGGGCATGGGTCCATGAAAAGAATAGCATCACTTACTAAATTTCGTGAAAATTGTGACTTGTTGTGACTTGTGTTCTTTCTCGGATAGCCATTTCATATAGGGTAGATATAGTAAATACATCTTGAGTTAATTTTTACAATTTTATGTTGATTTGTGATTTGTAGTTTGTTTTAATTTTGACTGTTATGACGTAAGTGTTTTACTAATAAATGAGTCCTTGTTACTTGATATGAAATAAATAAATAAAATAAATAAAGCCCAGTGTTGAACTACACTATAGATTATTTGTTTAAAATTAAAATGAATGCGGGTTAAGAAAATCCGTACGCAAAATCCGCAAATTTTAATAGTAATAATAAAAATAAATTGTCCATCATCCCGTACACACGTGGTCGAGCTTTAGTCTGGGACGCTACTTGTGTTGACACACTTTGTGCTTCCCATGTCGTCGCCTGCCACAGAGTAGCTGGTGCCGGTGCCGGTGCAGAGTCAGCCGTGCATTTGAAACGCCCGAATATAAGGGCATAATGGACAAATATAAATTTTTAGTGTTCGCCGTGGAGACGATGGGTCCATGGTCTAGGGATGCTGTGCTCGCGTGAAATTGGCGCAAGGCTCCGATTGGTGTCGGGTGACCCTCTGAGCAAAAAATATTTTGTTCAAAGGATCAACCTAGCTATTCAGCGCGGGAACGCTGCGAGCGTTCTCGGCACTTTGCGCTCATCTATATAATTATACTTATATACTTATTATAATAACATATACAATCACAATAACGTCTAGGTCCCAAACTAAGAATTAGCATTTTGGGTACCAAGCGAAGACACCACATACATATAACAACCAAGATTCGCTGCCTGTATTAATATTCATCATATAAATACTGACCCGACCTGAGATTCGAACCCGGGACCTTCAGCTTCGTAGGCAGGGTTACTTATTTACTTCATCGTCATCATCATCATCATCATCAGCCCATTTTTACCCCACTGCAGGGGCTTAGGCCTCCCCCAGGGTGAGGAGGGGGGCTTGGAGCTTAAGTCCACCACGCTGCTCCACTGCGGGTTGGGAGCTGTAACGACCGCCATCTATTGACAGCGTCCGGGACCGACTGCTTAACGTGCCCTCCGAAGCACGGTGTCAGTGATATTGTGTAGGTACTTAAGTCAGAAAAACTCATTGGTACACGCCCGGATTCGAACCATGGCTCTATGGGGCCATATAAATTTGAGACAGGTTCGTTTCGTTCGACAGGACAGGCTTATTTACTTATTATATTATAAATATTAATTATGTTGTTATATTATAAAGCTGAAGAGTTTGTTTGTTTGAACGCGCTAATCTGAGGAACTACTGCTTCGAATTTAAAAATTATTTTTGTGTTGGATAGTCCATATCGAGGAAACCCATAGGCTCTTTATTTTTGTTTGTTTGTTTGAACGTGCTAATTTCAGAAACTACTGGATCGAATAGAAAAAATCTTTTTATGTTGGATAGTTCATTTATCGGGGAAGGCTATAGGCTTTTGTATATATATAAACTAGTAGTTCCTGAGATTTGCGCGTTCAAACAAACAAACAAACAAACAAACTCTTCAGCTTTATAATATTAGTATAGATAGTAATTTGGGTTATATTAATATACAGGAAGATTATTTAATAACCAATCAAATTTTTTTTAGATGTTAGGTATCACTAATAGACCTCATTACGTATTTTAAAAAATAGGTTACGTTTTCACAATAAATTATTTTATCTACAGTGTTATTTTATAACGTTTGGTTGCCTTAAAGGAGGTACAATATTAATAGAAAACAAACATAAAATTGAAAAAGAAATTATTCTCGACCAGCATAGTATTAACCTCGGTCGAACACAGTTTTCAATTCATTAAAACCTGTTTCCTCCAGTTAGAACTAGTTTCAACTGATATTAGTTTTTGAGCAGCAGTAAATTCTAGTTGTAACAACTAAAGGCATTTAGTAAAAACTAATTTGAACTAGAGAAAACGCATTTCAACTAAAAATGAGTTTTAACTGTAACACACACACACGACCGCTTAGTCTAGCGGGTAGCGACCCTGCCTATGAAGCTGGGGATCCCGGGTTCGAATCCCAGGTAGGGTCAGTATTTATATGATGAATATTGATACTGGTACCGGGTCTTGGTTGTTATATGAATGTGTTGTCTTCGCTTGGTACCCAAAACACAAGTTAATGCTTAGTTTGGGGCCTAGACGTTGTTGTGATATATACGTATATAGATAATTTATATCCAGACACAGAACAAATAGACATGTTCATGCACACAAATATTTGTCCCGGGCGGGAATCGAGCCCGCTATCCTTGGATCCGCACTTAGCTTCGCTAACCACTCGGCCTATTGTTCAGTCAATATTAATATAATGATAAATAATATAAAAATTCATCACCCCAAACAATTAAACCGTCTCCGCCCTGTCGCGTCGTCGTGGGCAAAAAAAAACCATTTGAATTTGTGTAATTCAGCGAAAACTTAGAAAATTATAATAGCCAATTAAAATACTTTGTAAAAACACATGCGGCAATCGACATTTTTAACATAACAGTCACATGGCCGCATAAATCACACGACATAAATATTAATGACGGTACGTCGGAAATGACGTATCATTAACATATATTCCACTCGCGCCCCCGACCGGGTGACGTGACGTGCGGTTCATTTTAACGCGTGAAATCGAAACTTAAGGATTATTAAATTTCTTTTTAGGGCTTATGTACTTTTAGTGTAATTTAAACATGTAAAAAGACTTTATCTGTGTATTGGCACCACAACTATTTCTAAAAAATTTTATCACCGATAAATTTTAATAATACCTGAGACATCACGCACACGGCCATCTAGTCCCGTGCTAAGCAATTGGTACAACACTTAGAATTAATTTTATATAATATATATTTATATAAATATTTCACACCCAGACACGGAAGAAATAGACGTGTTCAACAAATATTGATCCCGGCCGAGTATCGAACCAGCGAGCTTTGGTTCTGCAGTCAGGGTTTCTAACCACCGAACCCTCGGTCAGTCAAATGAATAATAATAATACTGATAATAATACCTTGGACATCCCATACAGCGTCATCTAATTCCAAAACAAGCGAAGCTTGTATTATGGGTACCAAAAACTAATATACATACTTAAATATTCTTTAGATTATATACAACCAAATATATTTTTACACCCAAAAACGGACGTGTTAATGCATACAAATATTTGTCCCGAGCGGGAATCGAACCCGCCACCCTTGGCTCCGCAGGAAGGTCTCTAACCCCTCGAGCAATCGGTCAGTCAAATAATATGGTCGTCGGTTTATTTCTATCATAACAGAAACGTTGCTGACAAATATTGAAGACAAACTGTAAACTATGGCTGTTCGAAATGGTTACAATCAAACTTTATGGTGGATCCGAATGTAGGCACAAGTCGCGTCGCAGTAACCACTTTCAGGTATAGCGGGACGCAGTGAAGCGAGGGGTATATGACTGTACCTGTGCAAGCACGCTTTCAAAGCGTTGTATTTCGATACGCCATAAAGTTGGAGGCGAACTGTACGTACTAAAAATAATCTGGCACGTACTGGCCTAACTCTGTAACCCTTTGCGAGTAAAGCCGCCCTCTGAGTTCGGTCACGTAGCTTGGCCCACTTGGGAAATATATTTAGACGAATATGTACGAGTTTCATGTGCGGTTTTTTTTTTTTTTTGTTAATACGTTAAAGGTTTTATTATCGATCTATGATAAGGTAAATGATAAACTGCTGGTTTTAAATAAAGCGTCAATTCGAAACGAACTATAGGGTACCTATTTGACTATTATAGTGTATATCATATTTATCAAAATAATATATAAATAGACTTTATCGTGGCATCAATGTCAACGGCGAATACATCTCTCATCTCCGCTTTGCTGACGACGTAGTCATCATGGCAGAGTCGCTGGAGGAGCGCAGTGGACTGGTAAACGGCCTCAACGCCGCCTTTCGGCGGGTGGGACTCGGGATGAATTTGGACAAGACGAAAGTCATGTTCCACGAACATATTCTCCCGAGACCGGTAACCGTAGAGGGTGCGACTCTTGAAGTTGTGCAAGACTATGTCTATCTAGGACAGACTGTCCAGTTAGGCAAACACAACTTCAACAAAGAGGCCAACCGAAGAATTCAACTGGGCTGGGCTGCTTTCGGGAAGCCCCGTCGTCTGTTCTCGTCGCCACTACCACAATGTCTGAAGACCAAGGTCTTCAACCAATGCGTCCTGCCTACAATGACATACGGTGCCGAAACATGGTCTCTCACGGCAGGACTGGTCCACAAATTTAAAGTAGCTCAGCGCGCTATGGAGCGGGCTATGCTCGGTATTTCCTTGATGGATAAAATCAGGAATACTGAAATATGTCGAAGAACTAAAATTGTCGACATAGCCGAAGTGATTAGCAAGCTGAAGTGGCATTGGGCCGGTCACATTTGCCGTAGTACCGACAACCGATGGGGTAGACGGTTTCTCAAGTGGAGGCCACCGGGCTGATGATGATGATGATGAGACTTTATACGATAACCAAATTAATAAACAAAATTGTATTCGGTTGAAGAATATGCAAATTATAAGATATTAAAATTCAAAATTACGAGTATTCTAAATTGATTGACATCACACATTGGTAGGTACGCCGTGCGGTCACTATGGTGCTGTATTGTCCTCTCTGTCTAACAAGACATTTTAAACATCAACAATCACTTTGTTAATAATGATTTATTTTTTAAAGTTCTTTCACTCTTATGATATATTTAGAAAACTCTTTCATATAAAATAATTTAAAAAAAAAACAGTCAACTAGCTTATGGTCGTCTTTGTCCATTAATATCACAGATACTAAATCGATATTTAAATAATCCAACAATTAATGTAATCAGGTACTCAAAGATACTTACAGGAAAAGAAATTTTAATATTTTATTTCCCCGTCTCATTCCAGGTCTCATAGGCTAGGAATATAATATATAAATATACAGGGTACCTA
Source organism: Luffia ferchaultella (assembly GCA_949709985.1). Classification (NCBI taxonomy): domain Eukaryota; kingdom Metazoa; phylum Arthropoda; class Insecta; order Lepidoptera; family Psychidae; genus Luffia; species Luffia ferchaultella. Next base: position 7,568,396 of record OX453264.1, on the reverse strand, counting down.
TTCGGCTGAACGTAGTTCAAATTTATAAAACGTGTAGAGCTTACCAAACTAAACAAAAAGTTTCAGGTGAGCAGATGGCACAAACTACCGGTTACCGAGAAAAACATGTTTAAAGTTTAATTTTATTATCACTTATCTATTTTTTTGAACCTTTTAGGTTCGGTACGCACTAACACGCTCTATAAGTATGGACCAAGTTCACTTGAACATCCTGTTTAGCACAAGAAAAATCTGCGTATAATTTTTTAATCAATTTGCCAATTTCATTACGACAAATTGACCCATCAAAAACAATACTTGTCAAAAAAACCAAGTCTCGCAACTCAGTTGTTCTGCGGTAAAAAGTTGTGAGATCCATGTAATACCAAGTCGGTTATTAATTTATTCGGTTATAAATATATTGAGACTTGGCCATCGCCTGAAAACACGTGTAAATTCAATCGCCTGAAAGCACATGTAAATTCAATTATTTAGTGCGATGGCCAAGTCTCAATATATTTATAACCGAATAAATTAATAACCGACTTGGTATTACATGGATCTCACAACTTTTTACCGCAGAACAACTGAGTTGCGAGACTTGGTTTTTTTGACAAGTATTGTTTTTGATGGGATCTCATTTCTTTTTGTATTTTGTAGACAGTTCTATTTTTTTCCTTTTCGGTACCTTCTACTTATTGTATATATGTATATCTATATGTATATAGTTTTTCTAAGATATATTATACAACCTTACGCACTCGTAATAAGTACGAATACGCACGTAAATACGTTTTTTGCATTAATAAATAATTTAATACACGTGTTTTCATGACGGGAATACCCATTTTTTGCTCGATTTGGCAGGGGCACTACCATGCGCCTATATTTATATGGGACTAGCTTAAACCCGCGGCTTCGCACGCAATATAATAATAACTGCCGTAATAAAACATCGTTACGAATAAAGCCAATATTGAAAAATTTAACTGAAGACTTGGCTGTATGGGCTTAATTTTTTTTTGCGGTCTTTTCTAGATTTTTTAATTTTTCCTTGATTCATACACCAAACACTACTTATATTCCAAATTTGAAGCTTCTAGGTCTACTAGAAGTGCCTTAGAATTTTGATGATCGGTGAGTGAGTGAGTGACAAAATGAAGAAATTTGACCCGTTATAATTTCTTAAAAATACTGGTTCCAATTGAATGAAATTTGAAAATATGCTTATATAATATGCCTGCATGGTTACTGAAAATTTCAGTCTTCTAGTTTTATCCACAACGAAGTTACAGGGGGTCGAAAATGGTCTGAATTGCTTCGAGAAAAGGATGGTACGGCCGTGACGCTTTTTCGCTCGACTTGGTGGGGGCACGGCCGTGCCCCCAGATTTATAACAGCAGAACTTAACCTAGCCGTTTTGGTCTATTAAAAATAAATATAAACCCGCATTAAAAAATAAACTAGAAAGATAAAAATTATATTTTTACTTTAACGAAAAGCGATTAGTGGGCGACATAAAATTTATGAAGTCTGTGCCGAATCATTTACTAAATATTGTGCTCTATATTTGTTATAGTTGTAAATATATCATTGTTGTAATTGTAATTACCTGGGTAAGTATAGGTACTTAAAGTGAAGTGTCTGAGTTGGCACCGACTTCATAAATGTATGTTTATGCTAAAAATATTATTTTTAACTTTTTTGATTTAAGTTTTTGAAGACTGTTTTTAACTTGTTTTGGAAAAAATATTTTATTTTGCAATTTTCAGTTTGAAATATGTTTATTTGTATTTAATATGAATAGGGTTTCTCAACGCGCTGCTCAAATTAGACAGCGCCGTTTGGAGAAAACTGTCAACAAATCGCAATATTATCTAACCGCTAAGGAGTTCTGTAGCTTCCATCATCAGCTTAGCAGCATAAGATGATGACTCCTACCCTCAAGCACCTGAATGACTATAAGATGCGAGTGCATTTCTCGACTTCCCTGGGATTTTTTTATCATTAAATTCTGACAATGGACCACCTTGGGAGTTATAGCCTTTGAAACAAGAAAATATTTTCCAAGTCGGTCACGTACATACAGACAAACATAAAACCTTCTGTTTTCTGAAGTCGGTTAAAAATATCTGCATACGAAAGCCTAACTGTGCCACTGACGGCACGTCTTCTGTTAGGAAACTCTCTGACTCGGAATATGGACCAACGTCAAAAGAAAAGCTATTTTCCACAAGTCACGTTTTCCCTATACATCATCTAGTAACCTAATGGATATTTTACTTCTTTAATAAAAAAAAGTTATCTATAATCCATGAACAAGTGTTGTAAATCCTTTGCATGTTTTGGGAATGTAGATCTTTTTAGTCCACACTTTAACACGACAGCGGAGGATAAAGTTTTTTGAGAGTATGTATATATGTATGGTGTCGGATAGCCGAGTGGTAGCGAACCCGCTTCTGACCTAGAAGGTCGTGGTTCGAATCCCAGAAACCGGTTTTTTCTGACTTTAGTACATAATTATCACTGACTCCGTGCCTGGGAGAGCACGTTAAGCCGTCGGTCCCGGTCGCCGTCACCAGATGGCAGTCGTTAAAATCCACTAAACTGCACTGAAGCAGCATGGTGGATTAAACTCAAAGGAGGGGAGGCCTATAAGCTCCTGTAGTGGGGCATTAGGAGCTGATATTTTGGTTGAATGTATGTATGAATGGGTGTATATACTTACTATACATATTTCTTTGGCACGTCCTGTAGCCTTAACGGCTTGATGAATTTGAACATACGAGATTTCGTTAGATTCTTTTTAATTGTCGGAATGACATAGGGTAGACAGACAGGAAACAAATAGACATGTTCATGCACACAAATGTTTGTAACGGGCGGGCATCGAACCCGCGACCCTTGGCTCCGCAGTTAGGGTCTCAAACCACTAGGCCAGTCGGTCAGTCATATATAATTATACTAGTAAATACCGGTAAAAAGTAACGTTTATAGTACGTATATAATCGTTCTTACATGTTTTGTTTCTTTTTATGGTTTCGAATCTCAAAAAGAAAAAAAACCAAACCCTTATAGGATCACTTTGTTGTCCGTCTATCTGTCCGTCAAGACCCTTTTTCTCAGGAACGCGTGAAGGTATAAAGTTGAAATTCATATCAAATACTCAAATCTACTGTCCTTGAACCTGTGAAAGAATCAAACTTCTAAGCCAACGCAATCAAAGGATACAGCTGTTATGCTGCAAATTTTCTATACTCGCAAGGGAATCAAAACCTACAAGGTAGGTACTTCCCGTAAACTCAGAATCTGGAAAATTGGTACGAAGCAACGTCTTATAACACAGATAATGGAAAAATTGCGAAAAGCATAAATTTTTAGTTACATCATATAATAAAAATATTTTTAATAATTTTAAACTCACTACCCCTTTCCTCATGAACGCGTTGAGGTATTAAATTGTAATTCATATCAAATACTTAGGTCTATAATACCATTAAGCTGTAATAAAATCAAACTTACTTTTACTTATATAACTACAGATTTGTACGGAACCCTCGGTGCGCGAGTCCGACTCGCACTTGGCCGGTTTTTCTATTAGAGAATGTGTATTATGGTACCGAAGAAATCAATGCTTTTATAATGAGTAAGTACGTTTAATTTTAAATTCAGTAAGTAAATAATAATAATAATAACACACACAATCACAACAATGTCTAGGTCCCAAACTAAGCATTAGCTTGTATTTTGGGTACCAAGCGAAGACACCACATACATATAACAACCAAGACCCGGTGCCAGTATTAATATTCATCATATAAATACTGACCCGACCTGGGATTCGAACCCGGGACCTCCAGCTTCGCAGGCAGGGTCCCTGCCCACTAGGCCAAGCGGTCATCGTAGTAAGTAAAGTTACTGGTATATGGTCAAAATAATGTACCCATGAAAGATGACAGTAGGTATGTATTAAAAATGCTGAAAATGAATTCAAGATTTAATTTTATAAACGTCGCCATGTACACCCATAACAGCCTATTATGTCCAACAGCTTAGGCGTGCCCTCGGGAAGAGGGTGTTTGGAGCTTAATCCACCACTCTGCTCCAGTGCGAGTCGGTGGATATTAACGACTGCCACCTCATGATGGCAAACGGTACCGATGGCTTATCGTGTTCTCCGAGCTACAGACCTATTTAAGTCAGATAAAACTCTGGTTTCTGAGATTCGAACCACGATCTTCTGAACAAAAAGAGGGCTCGCCACCACTCGGCTATCACAATATGTATAACAGCCTAAGTGAAAAAAAAAAACTATATGTAAGAATATATGAAGATCAATGCAATATATCACATAAAAATTTCACTTACCCCGCTATCCAGCTGCTATTAATTTCGTGCGGGTTAGATTAGCGAGGACATAAATCTGAACGCGGTCGCTCACACTCGTATAGTTATATATGTTCTTATACACAAATTGTAATTGAATACTTTATTTTTGTAACATTTCCCTTTTTTTGGGAAAAACGGTTACAGGCAAAATGTTATAAATCAACTAATTAGATAGCCATAAAATGTAAAAACGTATACATACTTAAAATGTAAAAACCTAAAATATGTACCTACCATGTATTTTAGTGTCGTGAAAGCCGAGTGGCAACGAGCCCGCTTCTTATTTAGTATGCTATGGTTCGAATCCCAGCGCATGTAAAAAAAAATAATTAAAAAAAATAATAAAAACCGACTTCAAAAACATAAACTAAAAAGTTAAAAATAAAATTTTCACTTTAAAGAAAGGAGCATTAACAGGCGGCATATAGTTAATGAAGTCGGTGCCTACTCACTCAGACACTTTAAATTGTGTTCTATTTTTGTTATAGTTATAAATATAGGTATCATTGTTGTAATTGTTATTACCTAGTAAGTTCCCATTTAAAGTGTCTGAGTCGGCACCGACTTCATTAACTATATGCCGCCTGTTAATGCTCCTTTCTATTAAGTTAAAATTTTATTTTTAACTTTTTAGTTTATGTTTTTGAAGTCGGTTTTTATTATTTTTTTTAATTATTTTATTTTTCAATTTTTAGTTGAACGCATCTGTAACTTATTTATATTGAGTATAAATGGGGCTACTAAACGCGCTACTCTAATGAGACAGAACCACGATTACGCAACGTAAATTCAGTGTCAAATTGACGCATCAGCATGCCTAGTAGGCAGTGGTATTCCTATGTAAAACTTCAATCGTAATTATTATTTTTGTGCGAACTGAACATTTTGGCACATTCAACCGTATGAAGGAAGCCCAACAAAAAGTAACTGCTGTAAATCGTTGAGGAATTCCCTCGACTGTTTATGGTCTTCATCATCAGACCTGTAATGGCACTTATAACCCATATGAGTGCAAAGTTCTCTTCAATAGAAATGAATTAAGTCCAAACACCAGGTAATTGCTGTAAATCGTTAAGGAGTTCCCTCGATTGTGTATGGTCTCCATCATCAGATCTGTAATGGTACTTATAACCCATATGGGTGCAAAGTTCTCATTAATAGAAATGAATTAAGTCCAAACACCAGGTAATTGCTGTAAATGGTTGAGGAATTCCCTCGATTGTGTATGGTCTCTGTCATCAGACCTGTAATGGCACTTATAATCCATATGGGTGCAAAGATCTCATCAATAGAAATGAATCAAGTCCAAACACCAGGTAATTGCTGTAAGTCGTTAAGGAGTTCCTTCGACTGTGTATGGTCTCCATCATCAGACCTGTAATGGTACTTATAACCTTTATGGGTGCAAAGATCTCATCAATAGAAATGAATTAAGACCAAACACCAGGTAATTGCTATAAATCGTTAAGGAGTTCCTTCGACTGTGTATGGTCTCCATCATCAGACCTGTAATGGTACTTATAACCTTTATGGGTGCAAAGTTCTTATTAATAGATATGAATTAAGTCCAAACACCAGGTAATTGCTGTAAATCGTTGAGGAGTTCCCTCGATTGTGTATGGTCTCCATCATCAGACCTGTAATGGCACTTATAATCCATATGGGTGCAAAGATCTCATCAATAGAAATAAATCAAGTCCAAACACCAGGTAATTGCTGTAAGTCGTTGAGGAGTTCCCTCGACTGTCTTTCAGCTCCATCATCAGATCGACTCCCGACCTTCATTAAATAGTACTAGTAGTAGTACTTTATCAAAAGACTTAAAATACGATACTTTAAAATACGATTTTCGAAGGTTGCCCTCGATTTCTCTGGGATGCCATCATCAGATCCTGGTTTCCTTATCATGGTACCATTTCGGAGATATCTCCCTTTCACAAAAAATAAAATCATCCAATTCGGTTCATAAACAACGAAGTTATCCCTGAACGCACATAAAAAAAAATTAAAAAAAATAAAAAAAAAACATATATACGGTCGAATTGAGTAACCTCCTTCTTTTTTGAAGTCGCTTAAATGACTTTTGCTGACTTATGTAGCTATCACTGACTCGGAGAGCACGTTAAGTCGTCTGTCATCAATAGATGGCAGTCGTTAAAATCCACCAACCCGCAATGGAGCAGCGTGGTGGATTAAGCTCTAAGCCCCTTCATGCCGAGTGCAGGCCTAAGATCTACAGCATTAATGGAATGGTATGTTTTTTTTTAGTTTATTTAAATATAAAAAGAAATATGTATAGTGTTCATCACTTAACAGAAGCGAACAAAAACCCTGCAAGGTTTATCCGTCGCTGTACTTTACTTCATGTTATCTATAAATTCACTGACCGATTGGCCGAGTGGTTAGAGACCCTAACTGCGGATCCAAGGGTCGCAGTTCGATTCGCGCCCGGTACAAATATTTGTGTTCACGAACATGTCTATTTTTTCCGAGTCTGAGTGTAAAAAGTCTGTATAAACGTATGTATTATAAAAGAATATTTAAGTATGTATACCAATTGTCTAGTACCCTATAATACAAGCATAATACTTTATGACTAGATGGCGCTGTGTTGGATGTCCAGGCATTATTATTATTATTATAAATTTTGCCTCGATGTTGCCTCACTACAAAGCATCTCCCAAAGCCGCAACTGAAACACGTTTTACATAGCTGAGTGCTGGAAAAAATTATATTTAAACGGTAATTCGTATGAAATACGAGCCAGCAAGGCAAGGGCACCCCTTTTGATTGGATTTGTGCCGAAGAAGCACCATTCGTTCATACGTGACCTGCGAGCTGATAGCATTGAGTAATCTTTCGCTACATATAAGTAATGGCAGATTATATTGTCTGACTTGGAGAAATCGCTATGAAATATTAAACACGTTTTGTTGATTTTTCGATATACATACTACACTTTTATAGTACACACTAACGAGTTAAAAAAATCTTTAAAAATAGGGGCCTCAAAGGAAAGTGATATTCAACGGTCATTGACCTCGTTACACCTAAATTATTGTGCCTATTATAGCCTCAAACTCCATTCTGTCTTCTTTATGTGTAAATAGTGCGAAAATGGATTATTTTTATACCTACATAAGAAATATATCCGGAATGTTCGAGGATACGTATGCCGAAAATCCATACAATCTGTTCCACTTCGATAAAAAAAATCACATAGTGCGTTTTTTTTTTTAATTATTTAGTTTAACTTGCGCTTTCGTTATAGTTGTTTAAATATGAAATTATGTGTGAAAATTATTCTGTATACCACATCGAACGAATATTACTAGCGTATAGAAACGACACCACGAACCAAATGTCTGCGGCAAGCGTTGTTGCCAACCGGCAACAACTCATTCAGTCGCCTATGCTAAACGCGACCGCGTGCCAAAAACGTGATGAAACAACAATTAAAAAATGCCGTGGTAGGTGTTAAAAACGTGTAAAAATCTATCAACTGCGAAAAAAAAAGATAGTGGCATAACTTATCGACGATATTTAATCAAAACAAAACCAAAAACATCCAAAACTAGTTTTTGTACCCACATTTTTTCTACCGTTGCCGCCATGCTTGCCGCCATGCCGCCATGCTTGCCGCCATGCCGCCATACTTGTTTTAACTACAAGATAACACTTGTATAATACTTGTCATTCTGTGTATTCTAGTGGAAACGAACCAGTCATAACATGTATGAGACATGTATAATACAGTGTATTATACATGGTAGAAAAATCAATGTGGTAGAAACAAGGTGATAGTGTCTACTAGTTTAGAGTTCAGTGGTATACTATCATTTTTACATACCTACTTTCAAAACCTAATATTTCACATTTTCGAAATATTATTCTAATGGAAAGTTAATTAAAACAATAATAATATCATTAATATCCTACACAGCGCCATCTAGTCCCAAAGTAATCAAGTATTATGCTTGTATTATGGAGTACTAGACAACTGACATACATACTTAAATATTCCTTATGATACATACATATATAGATACTTTTACAGCTAGACACGGAACAAATAAACATGTTTATGCACATAAATATTTGTCTCGGACGGGAATCAAATTCGCGACCCTTTCCCTCAGTTATGGTCTCTAACCACGCAGCCAATTGGTCTGTCAATTACTTAAAGTATCACGAAATTCGATTCTATAAGTCCATGTAAGTAGTAGGTACTCCAACTTAAATAATGGTGTCGGAAGTGCCTTACGCAAAGGTGACAACGGGAGGCTCTTACTAAGTCCGTTCATCCGTCCGTCTGTCTGTCCTACCTTTAAGAGGATAGTCTTTCCATTCACGGCTTCGAATTGGCATCGCTATCTCCATTTCAATTTCTTTTCACCTACCTATTCCTGAGTGACAGAGATAACAAGAACAAAGTCCCAAAAATATACGTACCTATAAAATACCCGTCGAAACAGCTTGAGGGCCGTGACTGTTTCCACCCCTGAAATGTGTATGAAATGGAACCAAAATTTGCAGGGTTATTAAGAAAGATTGTCCCTAGAATAGTAGGTTTTTTTTTTAAATTCGCATAAATATCGAATTTACGGCTCATTATTTTCACAAACAAAGAACTGACGGAAATCATGTTGTTCAGGAATTTATTCTAAAACAACTAAACAAGATATCAAAAACACAAAAATTTACCGCCCTGTGACAGTATTTCTCCTACTATATGTATTTTTCTGTAAATATTGAAACAGAAATACAGCGAGGACTAGACACGAGCCGAACCCTCTTTTTTGTATTAAAAGCCTACCCCCTTAAGGAGCTGTATCTTTTAAATCGTAATAAATATCAGGTTCAATTTTTTACAGAGTACGTGTTATAAGACGGATATCCTAACAAATATTTATTTTTTTAAACAATTTTTTATTTTTTTATTTAGCTTTTACGTAAAAACGGCAATACATATAATACAAGCAACAAACTTGGTGTGATCATAGTGTAAACAAATAAATTCTTAACGAAACCGACAAGTATAGTGCTCTTGCTAAGAAAATAAAATATGATTTTAGTGGTAAATACATAACACATACTGTGGACTAATCCGATTTCCTACTTGACCCGTTTTGTTTTTTTTTTTTTTTTTTAATTTAGTAGTAGTAGTTATACTAATGGACACATAAAAAAAATGGACACTGTCCATTGACTCATAAAGGTAAGTCAAGTTCAAAAACATCCATCAATGTATTCGTTTATACCATTCGGAAATAAATTGTCAAATTGTTGTAACTTCCGCCGACCAGATTGATTGAACTCTCGATTAATCGATTCTGGTGATTAATCGACATCGACTAATTGATTCTCTCGGTAACCGAATAATCGAATGGGACCGCATCGATTTTATGTAAGAACTAATACAAATTGTAGGTCTCGTTAATTAACAGCATTCTAAGCTTAAAAATTTAATGTTTATTCCTATTTCGTTTCTAAATAAATTTGACCATCTTATAAGAGTGTATTGATTTTTCTTTGTGTCAAAAATAATGCTAACGAAACCGAATCAAGCTACGAATATACACAGTTTAAATATTTTGTGTCCTGAAACGATTATTTTATACAACCCATTTCTTCCGTTTTTTTTACAGATTTATACATCCATATACCAACTCATTATGCCCCACTGCAAGGGTTTAGGCCTCCCCTCGAAATAAGATCGCTTGGAGCTTAATCCATCACGCTGCTCCAATGCGGGTTGCTGGGTTTTCATAACTGCCATCTGGTAATGACAACCGGGACCGACGGCTTAACGTGCTCTCCGAGGCACGGAGTCAGTGATAGTTATGTACATAGGTAAGAAAAAACTCATTGTAAGGTACATGACCTGGGATTCGAACCACGGCCTTCTAAACAAGAAGCGGGCTCGCTGCCACTCGGCTACCACGAAGTTTATACATCACTACTTGTAAAATTAAAAGAGGGAAGTGATAAAATACCAAGGTTTACCTATTAAGTGATACCTAAAAGATCTATTCAGTGATGAGGTACCTAGGGGTCTTTTTATCATCGTTTCTATTTTTGGTCGTTGCATTAAGTGGGAGGATTTTATTAATTTGTTTATATATTAATATCCACTCATACAAGTTGTGGCAAAAGCACTTTTGACCATAATAGTACCTGAATTGACTAGAAGCCCTCTTCTGCGTTTACCGTCTAACTAACCGCTGCTGCTGCTAGCTGGTGTAAGATGGCAAGTTTCATTCCTAGTTTCAGTGCGCGAGGACCCCGCACGCCGGTCTTCACCCCCGCGAAATCCCCGCGCGCCGTTCTTCAACCCCGCAAAATTGCGTTTGACATTTTCGATACTGTGGAGTGACATGTATGACTCTATTAAAACCACGATTAAAATCATACGCTGCTGTCAAATTTATTTAGACTATGCTTTTGACCGTCACCCTCACTACGCCAGCGCATTTTTTGTTTATGTTTCACATTATTCTCCTAGAACAGTGTTGTATAACAATAGTTTTAAGAAATACAAACAATTCAGCAGTTGACTCATAATTGCATACTTTTATTTTATTTTATGTCGTGATAGCCCGAGCGCAGCGAACCTGTTTCAAATCTATAAGGCCATGTGACCGTGGTTCGAATCCGGGCGTGTACCAATGAGTGTTTTCAGACTTAAGTACATTAACTATCACTGACTCCGTGCCTCGGAGAGCACGTTAAACAGTCGGTCCCGGTTGCTGTCAATAGATGGCGGTCGTTACAATCCGCCAACCCGCATTGGAGCAGCTTGGTGAATTTAAACTCCAAGCCTACTCATCTTGAGGGGAGACCTATGCCCCTGCAGTGGGGTATAAATAGTGCTGATGGAATGGAAAAATTTTATTTTATATTTTTTTTATATAAGTTTGATTTGCATGCTTGTTGCTAATGTTAATAAAAGAATAGAAACACTGACAAAATTTTATTTAAAAAAGAAGTCCTTTCTACACTTAAATACACTCTAAAATCCTAGCACCGAAAATGAAGTGACAAAATATCCATATAACCCTGATATATCCTTGAAATGTCTCACTCAGGCCCGATCACAATGGGACCTAACATTGGGTGCCTTATAAATATTTATAGAGGCTCTAACTGAAGAGACCTTACACTTACTCTCACATATTCACACAATAACGTGGGCTATACATTAAGGGCCAACTTAATAGAGTTGATGTAAGTTTTATTTCTAGGTTTCATTAAGGTCCTACTTATAATAAAACTTAATAAATTGATTGATATTTTTAATTTAACGTTTTGACTTGTCATCAATCATTATCAAGCAATTGTCTCTGTCAATTAAATTGCGCGTGTCTTTCAATCTGACCCAACCGGGTTAATGTGTAGTGCCTGGGTCAAAAATTTAAAAAAATAATATAACAAGATATATATTTACGTGCATAACAGATGCTTAAAACAATACTATCCAAATTCTGCAAACTGTAAAATAATTATACGAGTATCTTTAGCACTCAGGAAACGACGTCGCCTTAAAATTAGCAAGGGTTTTCATCATTTACATATCTAGAATTTTTCATTTATAGGTATTTTTAGTTTTTTAATTAGATTTTAATTTAGAGTTCCTTATTATACATATTACACAATATGCGTGGTAGATTAAACTCCAAGCACCCTCATCCCAAGGGGAGGCCTAAGCCCCTGCAGTGGGGCGTAACGGGCAATATGTTTTGCGCGTGATAATTTTCAACTAATTAAATTAAAAAAGTAAGTCCATCTAATTGATTATATTTTATTTTATTAAATTTTTAATTAATTTCAATTAAAATTTAATGTTATTTACGCATATGATTCCCAGTGCGCGGAAATAACATTATGTAACGACATTTATGCTATATTGATTTTTTAATTTTTTTTTTTAGTTTAATATTTTTAATTTTATTTACCTAAAGTATACATTATTTTACATTAACTTTACATTACATTTCATGTACATTTTGCTACTATAAGCGTATAAACTTCGTTGTTTACATAGTAATATAATGAAACCTGAATAAACTATTTATAAACTATTTGAATATATAACAGTTGAATCTAAAACTAGAGCTAATTCTGTGTCAAATGTAACTTCGGAGTTATAACAGATATTTCAAACTACAAGTATTTGTCAAATAGCAAGCGACTTAAACAAAATTATAGTGTGTTAAAGGAACGTTAGTAGGTAAATTAGTTGAAAATTATATAACGCAAATCGATTCTATGATCTCGAAACTTAACTATGTAGATATGTTTGTAGGAGTCATTCTTTTGAACTATTAAACCTGCTAAATCAAACATCCGAAATTGGTACGTAAAATAAATTTAAGTGTATACTACAATAAATTGCTCGTTTAAAGGAAGTAGAAAACCGGACGACCGAGCTTCACTCGGTATTACTTGATCTTTCTTTTAGGTGATACTTGTGTAACGCAAAAGACCGCGTCAAGATCATATCAAGATCATATCAAGAAAAACATATCTGCGCCCCCTGGTGGCCCACAATAACGAACTTTATCCAAAAACCTTCTCTTAGATGATACCTATGTAATACGAAAACCCGTGTCAAGATTCTTGCAGCCGTTTCAAAAGCTTGCTAAAGATACACCAGCTAAATGGAAGAAGAGTGGTTAGATGGTAAGCGCAGAAGAGTGCTTCTTCTTCTTAGTTAATAGCGTTCTCTGCTTATAGCAATTTCACCAAAGAGTGCTTCTAGCCAATTAGTACTTTTATGCTTATACTTGTATTATGTGTATGTATAATATATACATACAGTATGGATGCCATCATTTGTTTGCCCCAAATTTAGCGTGTTGTACTGATTGTTTTCTTGACTTTAGACAACAAGTGCAAGAAAAATGTCATACATGAAAAAATGAAAAAAGTAATTAATTCCCAGTCTCGTCAACCCTGCACAGCGCACGCGTAACGTAAGGTAAACGGTATACCTACTAGGTATGCTGCGTCCGCGCGCGCGCGCCCAGCTAGCGACTGCTTACATGCTTATTTGTGAATAACATGCATTAGACTTACCGAAAATCCTCGGTCTTGTAAATCACACTAAGAACGATTGATGATTCATTCATAATGGTGTTACCACGAAGTCACGATAATCCACAGAACTCGCTATTAACACAGGTTTAATTCACGATTATCATACCAACAACGTCATCGTTTGTATTAACTTTTCAGATACCTACTAATTTTTGCTTTGTTTGATGTGATGAATATTTGCAATTAAAAAAAGTATTTAATGGAATAAGGGTTTAAGTTTTAATTACAAATTTACAAATAATACATTACAAATATTTTTTTACTACGCCGCGTGAAGTGAAGTAGGTAATTACTGGCTCATGAATTTTCTGCGTGATGTCCATTTTGCTCTAGACATTTAATTACTCGCCTAATTAGCCTCGTGCACTATTGTCAATAATTCTCCTTCACTGACGACCTATCGCTGCCTAGTGGGCAGCGACCCTGCCTGCGAAGCTGGAGGTCCCGGGTTCGAATCCCAGGTCGGGTCAGTATTTATATGATGAATATTAATACTGGCACTGGGTCTTGGTTGTTATATGTATGTGGTGTCTTCGCTTGGTACCCAAAATACAAGCAAATGCTTAGTTTGGGACCTAGACGTTGTTGTGATTGTGTGTGTTATTATTATTATTATTACTATTTTATTCACGAAATGTTTAAAAGTACATTAAGAAAAAATACGTCAAACTGCAAACAGCTTATGAAACCTTTGTAATGTCATGGCTCACGTGCTCACAGTCACGGTCACTGTGCGACTAATTACGCAACATAATATACGGCAAGGCGCGCCGTGCCCCGCTTCTCCCCGCACCGCCGCCGCCACTCACCGCAGTGGCTTGCTGCGGCTGTCGGTGAGTTTCAAACGAATTTCCAGCTTTCGGCGTGTGCCCCGCTATGACCCGGCAGTCATAGTGGAATTAGGGTTACGTATTTATTTGTAAACCAAGTAGTATTAAAAATTGATTTTCTCGAAAACGGCTACTAATAAAAATTTAGTTTCTTCGGCGAAATTGTTATTGAATACCCGCAGATTTTAAATACAACGGGACTCTGGACGGTTAGTATCCAAACTGTATATAACATATATATACATATAAGATTTGTAATTCGAATATAATTCAATTGTTTTTCTGACATTTATTTATGCTGATAATTAAGAAATTGCAATTGAATCATGTTTTTTCTAATATATTTTTTATCAAGCGAGTCGATGAACTGAGCCTGGTAAGAAGAAAACCATAATGGGTCTAGTTAACTAGTCTAGTTAATAATTTTACCTATCTTTATACATTTACTAATAATTTAATTTAATTTATTTTATAAATAAATAAATTTTATTATTTAACAAATTTTATTATTTAATAAAATTTATTTATTTTATGAACCAACCACTATCCAATATTTGAATCGACAAGTTTGATAGAGATTAATACATCTTCATTAAATAAATATTGCTTAATTTAAAGATATTCAAACTCTAACTTCATGACGCCAAGTAAAGAAAAATCTAGTGGTAATTTGAGAAAAATATGCGTAAAGATGGTAATTAATAAGTAGGTAATATATGAACCTAATTTCTTGAATGTTTAATAATAATAAAATGTTTGAATTAATCTTTATCAGTTAATTTATTAAACGTGGACAAAATTCAAGTGAAAACGTTAACGGTAATTAACAACAGCCTGGTTTTAATTAACGCCTTTTCGCCTGCGAATAAACGATTCAAAGAAACACGATTCCATATATTCCACTGAAAGGAATTTCCAGGTAAAAGTATTAAATTGATAATTAATTAATCAATCTATTTTCGTTTTACATAATATATGTAATTATATTATATATAATATATTATAATATAATTACAAAATTTAAATTGCACTTTATTCATAGAGTCTTTGAAGTATTCGTTTTATGAAGTTACATAATAGATATAACTAGTGGTCGCCCAGCGGTTGAAATTCAACCGTATACTTTTTTGAAACCACCAACAATGACATTTTATATCAAGACTGAGGGTTCCTAGTATGATTCGCCGCTAACAGCGTCCAAGAAGGCATATCATATCTCTATTTAGTTACACTGCTACAAAAAAATTAAAATATGTGTTCTATTTACTGTCTAGTAATTTCAACCGTAGTATTTTACTTACAAGACTCAATTTTCACTACAAAATATTACAGAAATATATCCCTTTGTTATCAAAACACAAAAAGTCAAAATTTTAGAAGTGGAAAGGATATATGTTCGGTTTACTGTAGTTTGAACCGTATTGTCTTTGACGTAAGAGTCAATGACCACCAATAATAAAGAGGCGAGAGTAAGTCAATTCAAACTGCAACAAATAGTCAATTAAAGTCTTATTTGACAATATTTGTAGCGGATATTAGATACATAGATTTTAGCTTTCGGCACTCTTTTTCCTTATAAACTTTACCTGTCAATTCTCACACTCCTTCTTACACGTATTACGCTTCAAAAGGGGTATAAAGTTTTCTCTTCACGTAGTAATATATAGATAATCAAATCGATTGGTTTTTCAAAAATGTGAATATGCAGTTTTGTTCTATCAAAAATCGAGCTCATGGCTCCTTTAAATACTTTTCGCTATATCTCATAGTTTAGGATTTGGCCATACAGTCCCATCTCAAAAACTCACCTGCATATAGATTTTAGCTTTCTGCACTCCGACTCCACACAAACGGTAATGTGCCAAATCCATAGATAGCCAAATCTCACATTCCTCCGTGCGTGCAGTGTACTTAAAAAGAGGTCTAAAGCTTTTCTTTCACATATTTATGCATAGATAATGACAGTAGTATCAAATACTATATACCTACGAGAAAACACCTTAAATATAAACACTATGGCCGCAAAGTTGGCAACACGCGACATAAGCGATCCTAGCGGCTTAAGAAGAAATGTTTTTCTATGTTTCTGTTGGTTTCCATTTGGCGCCATAAGTATTTAAATATTTTAATTAAGGCTTATGTAAATAAAATTAATGAAAACAGGAAAGATTTAAAATTTTAAATTAACCTAAACACTAATAAACCAAATTTGGTCAGATTCAATATCCCGAGCCATTTAATTGACAGAGACATGACAATTCAAAAGGTTAAAGACAGGTACGCACAAGTTCTTTATTTTATTTCCTACCTAAAGCCATCATTCATGTACTTGATAAAATCAAAATAAAAACAACATAATTGTTTGCGGTTAGGCGCAGAAGTGTGCGAGCCTCATCAATGCCCATGTGGCCGTGGTGTGGACCGGCTGGGTCGCCACGGACTTTCGTGTCTCAAAAGCGCTGGTCGTATCTACCGCCACGGAGCCATTAATGACTTGATCCGCCGGGCTCTTGTGACAGCATCTATCCCCTCATCTTTGGAGCCGAAAGGTTTGTTCAGGGACGATGGCAAGAGACCCGACGGAGCAACGTTGGTGCCTTGGTGCCTGGGCCGTGCTTTGATTTGGGATGCCACATGTGTGGATACTCTGGCTCCGTCCCATGTCCGGGCCACGGCCCAGAGTGCTGGCGCGGCGGCCGACCAGGCCCAATTATGTAAACGTCGCAAATACTCGGGGTTGATTCCTCACTACGAGTTTGCGGCGGTTGCAGTAGAGACACTCGGTCCGTGGTCGTCTGATACGAAAAAATTCGTAAAAGATTTGTCCACCCGTCTGGTCAGCACTGCTGGCGATCCCAGAGCGGGTGCCTATTTCGCACAGCAACTGAGCATCGCTGTGCAGCGCGGAAACAGTGCAAGCGTAATGGGATCGATGCCACATGGGACCAACCTCGACGATATTTTTATGTTGTAAATATTGTAAATATTGTTAATTAGTTCTTAGATTTATTTGTATGTAATAATCTTTATAAATAGTTATTCTGTCTACTAAGATTATTTATATAGTACATAATATCTATGCGTAAGTGTAATTTAAATGTATTCATTAACGCAACTGAATCAACATAATTGATCCTAATATTTGCGTATGCAAAGGAAATCAAACTGTGTATAAATAAATTGTCTTTATATAATATTTGGCAGCGCCATCTCTGGGTGTGGGATGCACACCCAGAGGTAGCGCTGCTGCAATTGCTGCAAATAGAATGTATGAACGCTGCCAACTTTCCAAAATCAAAATGGGGGACATGAAGTGGTCCTTTCATGGGGTTTTACTAAGCAATCCTGAATTAAGGAATAAAATTGGTTTAAAATATATATTATAGAGGGTCACATCTGCAGGATTACTTACCTATTTTTTTTATAATCAATTTAGCATCACATTTAATAGTCATAGGTAGGTATCTCGTTTGTGTGGAATTTCTTAACAGTTACCCATGTTGAATTTGATCTGTAACATGGCGCGTACCATGTCGAGCTCATGTAATGGGGGATTTATGGCACGAATTTGATGTTACTGGGGCAATGTGGGACACCTTTGACAATATAGACAAATGTGGGGGGGGGGGGGTCAATGTCAAGAGTTACACGTATTAATAATGTAGTTTTTACGTAGTATTTGATTTCGCAGCCAATTAGCCACACGTTAACGGGAAAAAATTGACCAACTTACAAATATTACTGGGATAAGTAAAAATTTCGAAAAAATATTACTTACATGGTGTTAAGCCAAACTAAAACTAAGGTCATAAGTTTGTAATGATATTGTAAAGGATGAATGGGAAACTACGGACCCTATACTGAACGTGACCCTAGAGGCTCTTGGTCGGTTTTTTTTGGATTTATTTTAAATTTTCAAATATTCTTAAAGACGTCGCGCCTTGAACTATGTATTTGTACTCAATGAAACGTAGTAAAATTTTTACTTTGATTTTTTGTATTGCTATTTCAGGAATGCGACTATATATTTTGGCCACTAATATGAGACAGACATTGAAAATTACTATGTAAACAAAAATTATAACTTACACGAAAAACCTTATTCAAAATAAGTCTGCATGTCCTAATTTATTTAGGTCGCTCGCTTGCCCACTATTGTTACAAATTCAAGACTAAAAATTTATCGAGGTCCGGTCGAATAGGGCACATGTCGCGGACATGTCGACACACTGCTACACGATTGGATTCCACTTTTATTGGACAGTTAGTTCGGCGTGGGACACTCAATTCATGACTTGTCTTCCGCTGACTAATAAACATACATACGGACATCCAAACCATAGATGAGCCCTGACAGCGAGGAAATCTATAGTTTATGTACACGATACTGAATTCAAAACAATTTTTTTGGGATTTTCTCCGTTTGTTTGTATGAGCACGATAAACTCTAAAACTACAAACCCTAGATACAATTTAATAGTTGTAATGTTAGACAAAATATAGTTTGTCTGTTTATGTGTATGAACACGATAAACTCAATAGCTACTGAACCAATTGCATTGAAAGTTTTTTTAATGTGTTGGTTGTATCCTGGGATACAATTAGATTAGACCTTGGGGTCTAATCTAAAATACAATTTGTAACGCTTTGTTACCTAGAGACTAGACAGGAAAGATTTTCTGAATGATTTTTCAGGACAGGGTGAAAACCGAAAACTATCGTAGTTAGAAATTCTGTACTACTCAGGCAAAGCAGCGGGCAGCACTTAGGTAAGAATATTATGAAAATATCTTGTAATCTGTCTGTCGAGATATCAAAATGTCAATTTTGCCTACTTTATCTCTCATTAGTTCTAACTACATACAGGAAAAAGTGTACTAATAAGATCACAGATAACACAGATCACAACCAGCAGTTCTGAGGTTATTTATATATGTTGGATACCAGGCCTAGGTCCTATTCAAAAAGTAGTATTCAAACCTATTTCCACCAAAAAGGCATTCTTCGCTTCAAAAAGCTACGTGGGAAGCTCAAACACTGCACTTACCTATACGGCAACCTGGTGAAAAGTCTCGACCAGCCCGCAATGGCTACCCAATGGGCTAACCCTTGTTCACTCTTCTAAACCGTCACAAACTGGTCACAATTACTTCTTGACTCTTCGAACCCATGAAATATTTATATCACGAACTGAGAGTGCTGAGAGCTGGCTTGAAAAGCTGTTTTTAGCTTCCGCGCCGCACATTCTGCGCTACTGCGGCGCTACGTTATTCTACCAGAGTACGGCCGTAGATCCGTCCGTAGTCATTTTAACCAGGTATGTTACGAATATTCGTATCCGCATCCGAATATGCGGAACATTCGCATCGATTTAGACATCCGCATCCGCATAAATCGATGCGGCGCTGATGGGGAAGCGGATGTGTAGTAGGTGAGTCGCGATAAGAATGTATGGGGCTACTTTTCATTAAATATAATGATCCAACATTAAAATTTAATTACTAAAATAATAAATCAGTTATAGTAATTCACTCACTACTTTATTATTAAATAAAGAAAGGATCATTTTTTTCATTTAATTTTTTTTGTATAAATCTGCATCCACAACATTCATGATTTTAACCATTCTGGTCATATTAATTATTTTAAATTATATAGGGTAAGTCAGAATGTTATGCAGGTTTTCAAAAATTTATTATGTGAAATATAATGAACAATTAATATTGTGAGATACACTGTGTGAAAGGTAAACTCTGAAAGTTGAGTTAAGTGTAGTTTTTAAAAAAAAAAAACACATCACAGGTGTTCTATGTGAGCGCCTTTTGTTACACGACAGACATCAAGCCGATATTCAATCTCCTGCCAACTTTCTGCAGCATATCGCAGTCGATATCAGCAATGGCTTCTGTGATGCGAGCACGCAGTTCATACAGTGTTGTTGAAAGTGGTGGTACGTAAACACGATCCTTTACAAAACCCCACATGAAGAAATCACACGGGGTTAGATAGGGTGAACGAGGGACTAGTCGACGGACGGCCAGTTGATTTTCGTTTACAGATGCAGCCTGCATCCCTAAATTGTGTGTACCACTTACGTGTACCCATCTGGCGGGTCTCTCTGATATTTGGTACGAAAATGTCATTGCACAGTAATCACGGAGTTATAAAACGTTTATTCAAGTTCTGCATGCTCTATCAACCTTTCGGTTATACGAGCTAGTAAAAACAATTGGTCCTTATGAGCTAATTTATATAAACCAAATAACGTAATACTAATTATAATCTAAACATAAACACTAAACAAATATTATACACATTAAAATATTCAGACAAATAAATTATATACAAATCACCCTAAATAGGGAAAAACAAAACTAAAACGGACGACTACTGCGGCAAGCATCTCAGAGCGAGATTTGCCCCAAACATTCATATTATTTAAGCTTGCCGCGCCGTCCGTGCCAGGAGTGTGCAAATTCCCTAAATAGGCCAAAATTAGTCCTAGAGGAAACGAGATCCCCGTAGTAAACAGGGCCGGACCGAGTGCACTCTACTCCGTCCTGCATCCCCTTGCGCTCGATTCCGTCCAACATCTTCGTTTATCTCGGAGTTGTTAACATGGTAATCAAGCACACAGAACGACTTCTGCTCGCCAGTCAGCGCCATTTTCTTTAACTGCTCTCCTGCTGACATCTTGCGGGCGAACGCGGAATCAGTTTCAGGAAACTAAACTTTGAGAGTTTACCTTTCACACAGTGTATCTCACAATATTATATGTTCATTATATTTCACATAATAAATTTTTGAAAACCTGCATTACATTCTGACTTACCCTGTATATTTAAATTACGTATTTTCTATTTCGCGTCCTCCCACCAACCGCCACGCTGTATTCTATATAAGTTATATTAGCTACCGTTAATAAATAAAAATGTGTCGACATACCTAAATGTACTTCTAACTGTCAGAGATCGCTTGATCTTTGAATGATCTTAGAGCCTGCGAGTTACGGGAACGATATTGGAAAAACGCCAACGTAACAAAGGTGGACCCTTAATGTTTCGGCACCGAATTTACCGCGACCGTATGTACTTTTATAGTTTTTGACTGGACTCGGGAGGAGCTTACGTAGAGCTCCTTTGTAACACACTCTGTGAGCTACTTCAAGTTTCGCATGAATATATCATAATTGACAGTAGAAGCTTTCAGTAGAAGCTTTGATTATTTCTATAATTAATTGTTAGTTTTTTGACAACCTTAAATCATTCTGTCTACTGAATTATAACGTATAAACTTATAAAAAATACTACAACATATATTAGGTATTCCGTTAAGTTAAATATTTGTATCTTTCTCTCCGAAGGCATAAACGTAATAAAAACTTTTATACTACACCCGTTCGGAAAGTGCTTTAATAAAAAAGGCGAAAAGTCCTTTTTTATTTCCGTGGGAGTTGAAAAATGTATGAAAATCCATTCACTCACGCTGTCTTTTCTAATGTAAAAATACGAATCTTATAGATGAAAACTTAAAACGGTACTGATCATTTACTTTTTATTCGAAATAAAAAATTTAAAAATGTAAAGCACCTAACGTTAGAGCCGTCAAACTAAATAAAAAAAGGGAGCGAATTTCTTTAAGTGATACATAATGTGCTTAATTTACGTACATAATAATTTTACTAAAATAGTCCTCTGGAAGGGATAGTGACGATTTGTTGATTCCAATAGAATTAAAAGAAGCCGCTCGTGCTGTTGTTGACAAATTTTTGGATCCGGCAAAAAGCATTGCTGTAAGTTTTAATAATTGTAGTAATTTTAATATTAACTTTACGGAGATTAACTTTATTTCATAAAAATATGGGGGTTAAACGGATGGGGTAGGACTTTCTAGGAAAGTTGACATCTGTCTGGCTCAATTACTTGTAGAAAGAAGGGAAGGTTCTCGTGTCCTCAGCCGCGCCTCGCCGACCAGTAGATGTAGTAAAACAAAGGTTTATAATCGTTAGAAATTCGTTTGACCAATGTAGAATAAATACATCAATGTTTTTTTTATTATCAAATAAGAAAAAAAAACTTTTAAATAATATTTTTGAAAAATCAACTCGGTAAAAAGTTATTGAGAGAAAAACAAGGTCTATTTATTATTTACAGAATCCATTATTTTTCTGAACACTACGTTTCATCATTTTACATGACGCAATCCCAACAATTTATTTTGTATCCAGTCTCTGTATAAACATTTCCAATGTAAGACACTAGTAAAACTGTATTTGCAATTAAATACCACTATTTCAGCCAACCAACCAATCAACCAACCAACCAACAACCAACAACAAAAATAAAAATAAAACCATCTCCCTAAAAGTATCTCCATCATCATCATCATCATCAGCCCATTTTTACGCCACTGCAGGGGCTTAGGCCTCCCCCAGGGTGAGGAGGGGGGCTTGGAGCTTAAGTCCACCACGCTGCTCCACTGCGGGTTGGGAACTGTAACGACCGCCATCTATTGACAGCGTCCGGGACCGACTGCTTAACGTGCCCTCCGAAGCACGGAGTCAGCGATAGTTATGTACTTAAGTCAGAAAAACTCATTGGTACACGCCCGGATTCGAACCATGGCCTTATAAATTTGAGACAGGTTCGTTACGCTCTGGGCTATCACGACACGAAAGTATCTTCAAGTATCTCCATAAAACTATAACTTCAGAATTCGGATTATAAACTGCAATTAATTTATATTATATTTTCACCGAAATCGTTAAAACATTTTATTTCAGAGGTTTCCGCGAAAAGTTCGGCGTCACTTCTAATTAAAAACACGATTTATTAATAGGCCCGTTCTCGGAGCTTTCGTATCGCAAAGCTGGCCGGTGTGTGTCGCTTGTTCAGCACTAATTACAAATTAGTTGCGCGGAGCGTAGTCAAAAAACCGACGAGGTGTGACGATGGATGGTTTAATGACGTAAAGCCATTTGATCGGCGTAAAACTCTACAATCTCCGACGTTTTAATGTATTTCATTTATAAATGCTACTTAAAAGAATAATATCTGCAACATCCCACATGGCGGCATCTAGTCCCAAAGTAAGCAAGTATTATGCTTATGCTTTTTTTATTTAGTTTGACGACTGCTTAGCCTAGTGGGTAGCGACCCTGCCTACGGGGCTAGAGGTCCCGGGTTCGAATCCCAGGTCGGGTCAGTATTAATATGATGAATATTGATACTGGTACCGGGTCTTGGTTGTTATATATAAAAAAAAAATATTTATGTAAGTATATATTATAAATAATATTTAAGTATGTATATTAATTGTCTAGTAACCCATAACACAAGCATAATACTTGCTTACTTTGGGACTAGATGGCGCTGTGTGGTAAGTCCCATGTATTATTATTATTATTATTATTATATATGTAAAATAATAATAATAAAAAAAAAACTAATCCAATAATCCACCCCTCGTCGCCCCCGACGCAAATGTGCCCATGACGCTCATCGCATTGCCGCGCTGAATTGCAATGGCAATTCTTTGCACCAGGAAGGAACCGGAACGGGGGTCTAGTCCCCTTTCTTTTAGACGACGGCCGATGCTAGCGACGAAACGTTTGGATTCAATCCCCCAACAGCCAGCATCTTCCACCGCCAGAGGGACGAACAAGTATTTACTCTCCAGAGTAGTAGACAACTGGTATACATACTTAAATATTTTTTTATAATTATTTACATATACATACATATAAGTGGATACTACTTTTTTACACCCAGTAACGGAACAAATAGATATGTACAAACACACAAGTATCTGTCATGGGCGGGAATCGAACTCACCAACCTTGGCTCCCCAATAAGGGTCTCTAGCCACTCGGCTAATCGATCAGTCTAAAACTAGATAAAACCAGTTTCATTAGATAACGTAGGTGACAACTAAGTAATTGTTTTTTGAAAATTCGTCCTCAAGGGCGTAAAATATTTAGTCCATAAATTGTGTATTTGTTCGGGTAGTCCGCAAAATACTATTAGAGCGATTTCGATAAAATCAATAACTTTGAAAAAAATTATTATTAAACTTGGAAATTGAAATATATTAAGATTGTTATCCCCCACTTTATCTCCAAAAGTACTATTTATAAAATTTTGGAAATGAAAATTATGAAAAATGAACGTAGTTGTAGATTAGAAAAAATTACCAATGGTGCATTATGGTGCATCTTTTTTTTTAATAGATAATAAGTTGTGCGTTTTAAATACATTTTGTTTATTACATAAAATACATAACTTAATTTTTTGAAATAATTTTAAAAATTGGTAGGTTTTATAAAACAATTTTTTTAAATTGCAAGGTGTAATATGTCGTATAATATATCGTATTAAACGATGTGATTTCGTTATTACTGCATAACGCTATCTTTCGACTCGCGAGCCTAACTTTACACCTCGGACAACCTAATTAAAATATTTCGCTTTTCTAATTAAAAGAAAATTTCACTGCGGACCTACTGAAATTTTCCCAATTTACAAACCTTTTCTCGTGAGTTCAAATTGATTAAGATATTGCTGATGCCATGAACTGTGGTATCAGCATATTTTAATTAACCTTTACAAAGTAAAATCCAAACGACGCATACCTCATGACACGCTGGACGACAGAAAATAACGATGAATAGGGATGGTCACTGCCCCTTAGTCCTGACAGGTGGCGCACCGTCGAAGCGGCCATTGTCAAGTGTTAACTGTGTTGTATCTTCTAGAACAGGATTTTTATACATATAAAAATTTCACTGAAATATGCTTCTCTGTTCTGTCCTTTGCTAGAAAAAAAACTGGTGTATTTCCGGATAGTCCAGCGCCAAAAAAGTATAGAAACTTACACTCCATCCATTTTACTCCCATAACGGGGCTCCTATGGAATCCTAGGATAAGTTTTAGTCACTTGACTCCTATATTTATAGAATCAAAATAGGATTGACATATGTCATACCATACATGCCTGCAAACTAAGCATTCGCTTGTGTTTTTGGGTACCAAGCGAAGACACCACATACATATAACAACCAAGACCCGATACTAGTATCAATATTCATCATATAAATTCTGACCCGACTTGGGATTCGAACCCGGGACCTCCAGCTTCGTAGGCAGGGTCGCTACGCACTTGACTAAGTCGTCGTCTAAGAATTAAATGAAATAATAATTGAACCTAATAAGATTTTTAAACTTAAAATAATCAAAAAAGTTTATGGCCAAGTGGTACAAATTAAATTATTTTGAAATTAAATGAACATACATATATATATATATAATTTGTTAGTGTAATCTTTTGATTATTTACAATGTCTAGATACAGCCAATCGTTACAATAAAAACAATATAATAGGCCAACTTTTATTTACTTGTGTGAGTTATTACATAACTACACATATTACACTACATACATACACTGCATTTAATAAACAGGTTAACAGTACAATTGAATAGCCAATTTAACTCATGATGATATCTAAGTCATCTATACAAAATGAAATTTTAACAACCATCCAAATTTCAATGTAATGTTCTATGGTATAAAACCAATGGCCGTCTAGTTTCCTTTTAGTATCGTTCAATAGAAAAATATTGAGATATGACTGACTACACAAACCTTTCCCAAAAAAACCAATTACTCTAGTCACCATTCACGGACGGCGCACGCTCCGCCTCATTTCGCTCTCAAGGTCTCGGGCGCGTCGTCACAAAGAAGGCAACCAAACGTTATAAAATAACACTGTAGATAAAATAATTTATTATCAAAATGTTACCTACATTTTTTATTTACGTAATGAGGTCTATTGGTGATACCTGTTATCAAGATTTTTTTTGGATGGTTGTTAAAATTTCACCTGTATAGTTTACAGGTCGGCTCCTCGTGCTTTAAAAATACCCATACAATGGGAGACGCTTTTGATTGTTATCTATGGAGTTAGTTAATTCGCCGGTTTGATTGACGTAATCACATCGTGATAGCCCAAAGCACAAAAAACCTGTCTCAAATTTATAAGGCCCCATAGGGCCATGGTTCGAATCCGGGCGTGCACCAATGAGTTTTTCTGACTTAAGTACACAATATCACTGACACCGTGCTTCGGAGAGCACGTTAAGCAGTCGGTCCCGGCCGCTGTCAATAGATGGCGGTGGTTACAATCCCCTACCCGCTGTGGAGCAGCGCGGTGGATTTAAGTTCCAAGCCCCTTCCTCATCCTGGGGGAGGCCTAAGCCCCTGCAGTGGGGTAAAAATGGGCTGATGTAGTGGAGTGATCAAGTGAATCACATCGGATGTGCCAAATCTGATTAGTGTGTACTGAAGTTCCTTCCTACAACAATTTTGATCAGTCCATTGTAGTCATATTACGAATACTAAGTTAAAAATAAATTTTAATCAAAATTCCATTCAAAATATCTGTACCTATATTTAGTTGATTGCCATCAGGGTATAAGTACTGTTTTCATTATTTGTGTGAACGACAAGATTCAAAAGTGTTTTAATTAGAAAAGCGTATGTTTATGGCCATATAAAAGTGCACTAAAGTCCAACGAAAGCTAATTATCCAACGGATGCATCCGAGTGCACTCGCGACGCTGCTATAACGAAAATACAATTTGTGCAACTTTGTTCACGAATATCACTTGCTAATTGCAATGTACATTGTAGTTCACAAAACACATTTTGGATACTAAATAAAGACTTTTTCTTATGGCTCGTATATGTTTAGTTGGATATAACCAAAACTCAAAAATGTGTACCGAAAATTTTTGTGTCATTAATATTGTCTACGTTTATTGGTGAGAAAGCATAAAATAAAAATATCGAATATACAGGTTGTCCCAAAAATCAACGTCCACCACACTAAAAAAAAATCGAGAAAACTGACACTCTGTGATGATTTGAGACAATTATGTTTCAGGGTTACATCGCCAAAAAAAATCGAAAAAAAAGTAAAGATTTTCAGTCACAGTACTTGAGAAATCATGTGTGTCAGTTTTTACGTTTTTTTTTTGGTGCCTACAATTTTAAAAATGCATGACCAAGATTTTTTTATATTTTCCTGATAAGTGTCACCACTTGCCTCATCACTTGTTTCCGGGTTGACGTTGATTTCTAGGATCACCGTTATATGTATACTGTGATGTAAAATCGGTCATTTGTATGTAACGTATGACGAACGTGCGAAACTCTAGAATGGCTTACGTGCCGTTATCACAGTGATTACTGGAAAAATACTGGAGGAAAAATATTATTATTAATAATATTTTTAATTTAATTTTGTGTCATTAGTGCATACAAACGATAATATTTGTAAACGTGAATCGTCCGACAGTACGAAGTCACAGCAACCATCCGGTCACAAACGGTCAGGAACGCAAACTCCCGGCGTCTCCAGTACAGAAAAGAACAAAGTTATTGCTTCATAAAGATATTGATTGAACAATATTGATCTACTCTATTCATAGAGTCGTGATAGCCCGACCACAACGAACCTGTTTCAAGTTTAGAAGGCCATGCGGCCATGGTTCGAATCCGAGCGGGTGGGTACCAATGAGTTTTTTTTCTGACTTAAGTACAGAACTATTACTGGTTCCTTGCCTCGGAGAGCACGTTAAGCCATCAGTACCGGGCCCCATCAACAGATGGGAGACGTTAAAATCCACCAACTTGCACTGAAGCAGCGTGGTGGATTAAGCTCCAAGCGCCCTCACCCTGAGGGGACGCCTAAGCCCTGCAGTGGAAAATATTGGGAATGGAATGGACCCACACTATTGATTATTAGTTTGAAAATGAAAGGACTGCCCCTTATGACAATCAATATTAAAAATAGAGTTACACTAAAATATCTTTAATTTCGATTTTGTGTTTTTTCTATGTTTGCGATAAACTATCTTTACGGAGTTTGATAAACTCTGAAAAAAAGCAATGAAATTCCGATGGAATAGACAAACCAACCAATGTACGTAGATGCTATACAGAACAGTAGAATAGCAAACAGCAAACAGAAGCTTTATGTTCAGTGTGTTCAATTAATGCAATACATAGATATACAGCACTACGTATATATCGGTTGTGACCATTGTTAGGTAGGGTCCAAATTTCATATAAACAAAAATTTAAAAGGACTATGATAAAGACTGTAGTTATGACACGATTCGTCACAAATATTTTCGAACCAGGTGCAGGTATGGTGATGCCACAGCCCTGCAATAATATATGGGCTAAAGAATACATGAAACGACAAAATAAGTACAAAGTTAAATATTTAATTAGACTTGAATACATTTTCCAATATGTTTTATACAAAATGATAATTATAATTATATTAAAATGGCATGACATTATTGTATAAATAATTTCCATTATCAAACCATATCTTACACTTGTTCAAAAGTAACGATGAAGAGTTAAGATGCCTTGACAACTTTTTAACGAATTAAAATTGAAAGGAAACAATTCAAACAGTAAATAATTATCGTAATGATGTAAGTATCAATATAAATAAAATATTTTTTTAAAGGCTAGAATATGTTTTTTTTTCCAATAATTAAATAAACTTTTAATTTTCTATTAACTGAGCATATAAGACCCTTTTTTAGGGTTCCGTAGCCAAATGGCAAAAAAGGAACCCTTATAATTTCGCCATGTCCGTCCGTCTGTCTGTCTGTCTGTTTGTCTGTGGTTTTTATGGTTGTGTGTTAAACATCAATTGAACACACGGCCATAAAAAGGTGGTTAGTTGATTTCATCAAAGGGTACAAATTAAGTTCTACGGTCAACTAATAAGAGCTTGGTAGATCTAAAAAAATATAATTTAGTGTTTAATACCAAATATATCAAAATATCATTCGGTTCCAATATAAAGTAGATCTAATATCCATACATATTTTAGATATATTTTATAACAAATAAAATACTAACAAATACCTATCGTATATCGATATCGATAATGGATCGATCCACACATTCAATAAAAGAATCCTAACATCATTACTACTTGTAACAGTGTCAACCAGAAAGCAGATACTGTTTTGTTCTGATTCATTAACCGAATCCATTTCGACTAGTTGTAAATATGTTATATTTTGTTCATATTTCAATTAAATAAAAAAGAATCACACGATGTCACACGATTCAATAAATTGAAAACAAATCTTACGCTTTGATACTTATGAAAATTTCTAATTTAAGAGGGTGCCATGTCAATCTAGAGCTGGTGATTCTTCCCGAAAAAAACATCGATTTTTAATCGATTCGAATTATTAAAGTCTGAAGAATCTATTTACAAAAACTCGATTACTAGAATATTGGTATATCAAAACTTATCTTTTTGAGCAAAATAATCGATATTTTATCGTTTTTAACTTTTGAAATTGTAAAAAATATAAACCTTTCTTATAATTAGGTCAAAGATTGAAAAATTTTTAAATTTTATAATCAATTTTAATATGCATTTTTTTTAAATATTTTATTGTATAAATTTAACTAATTGTAAATAATTAAATGTTGCTTTCTTGCCGAAACAGTAAAAATCGAATCTCGATTTTCGAATATCTGATTCGATACAATGGATCAATCTATTGCTTAATAACGAATAATAAATCGATTCTTAGATTAATCGATCTCGAATCGCCATTCTTACATGCCCTTCAAGTTTGTGGTCTGTTAAAGACATTTGAGACTGCTACAAGAAACAGACGCGAAACGATTAAAATTAGGCACAAAAGGGCATCGTTCGTTAGATCACTTCGCCACTGACAGACTCTTGTAGCTTATGAATCTGACAGATTCACCGTATTGCTACCCTGTAGTTTTGTGAAAGAAAGAATGCTACACATTCTTTATGAAAGTGAAGTACCTATTATCCGCATAATAACCGCAAACCGCAATAACTTAACCGTTTAGGTATAGTTTAGGTCCTTCGACAATAGTTGCTACCAAGGTCCAATGAGGGGAACATAAATAGATATTGATAGGTTTTAGGTACGTGTGCCCAGTGCCCACCCCAATCAATAAATTGGTGATAAAGTGTGTAAGCTTTCTGGTTAATAACATTACACGTATATCAACGAAATTACAATAATCATACAACATTATACTGCGGTCTCGGTACAAAAGGTACGGGGTTCGAGTCTGGTGTGATCAATAGCCTAACGTTCACATTGCTTCGACGCCACCTGTTCCACATAACGTAGTGGTCCTTCCACAGAAGATACACGGTCACAGAATAGCCGCACAGTACAATCGCCATAAAGAAATCCATCGCCGTTTCAGTTATACGGTGTGATATGCCTAGAATGAAAATAATATCTTAATTTCGTATTTTATATCCATACAAGCGAACACAGTTAAATAAAAATTACAAACGTCAACAAAATAAAATAACTCAAAATAACGAAATTAAAAAATGTGTATAAAAATTATTTAGATTAATAAAATCAATACGACTAGGCACACAAACTATGTAAAATAAATTTAAAAATCAGAATCACAAAATAAGTAAAATTATATATAATCAACGGGTGATAATGGCTAATTGCAAATCATTTCAGAACCAAAATATGATTCCAAAATCTGAATATTTTAGAGTCATAATTGATGGCTACGGCTCCTATAATGGAGTTGGAGCTCTCTAGCACAACAGCAGCAAACTCATCCTTGCGTGCAGTATAAAACATCCAGAAAGCACTACAACACTTAGGCAACCTAAACATGCTCCTAATACATTGTTGTATTGGACTCTGAAGTGTCGTGATAGCCCAGAGCGCAACGAACCTGTCTGAAATTTATAAGGCCCCATAGGGCATGGTTCGAATCCGGGCGTGTACCAATGAGTTTTTCTGACTTAAGTACATAACTATCACTGACACCGTGCTTCGGAGGGCACGTTAAGCAGTCGGTCCCGGACGCTGTCAATAGATGGCGGTCGTTACAGTTTCTAACCCGCAGTGGAGCAGCGTGGTGACCTTAAGCTGCAAGCCCCCCACCTCACCCTGGGGGAGGCCTAAGCCCCTGCAGTGGGGTAAAAATGGGCTGATGATGATGATGATTGGATTCTCAGTACACTGTACGATCGCTTGGTATAGTCCGTCCAGAGGCAGTATACAACGTCTGACAATATGCTCTGAACAAGGTAAGTTTTACCTGATTTGTACAATGCGCGAATCTTCGAGCGAGCATGTCACAGCGTATCGCCAATGGCCTGCATTCCCTTTCTATATTATCATTATTCAAGCTGGCACTAACCATATGTCCCAGATATTTAAAACAGATATTTATATAACAATAAAAGCGAAAATATACAAGGCTCCTGGTCCATGTAAATTAGTGAGTAGTTCTTAGAAATCATTAAAATAGATATTGACCGATTGGCCGAATCGTAGAGAACTTAACTGCACAACCAAAAGTAGCGGGTTCGATTCTCGCCCAGGACAAATATTTGTGTACATAAACAAGTCTATTTGTTCCGTGTCGGGGTGTAAAATATCTATATATGTATATATTACAAAGAATATTTAAGTATGTATATCAATTCTCTAATACCCATAATACAAGCATAATACTTGCTTATTTTGGGACTACATGGCTCTGTGTGGGATGTCCCAGATATTATAATTATTTATTTTTGACGCGGATTTGAAGAACCAGTCCAACATGATCCATATTCCGCAAGTATCGCAATAACGTGTCCCTATTTCTACCCACGGTTGAGATGGACTTAATAACTGGGTCCACCATATGGAGAGTAAGATCTCAACTCGCTCTTATTTTAAGCAATACTGCTCAAAAATCCGTGAGCCCCTCGTTCCTATATTCTTAATTTTTCACCGATTTATCAGAAGTTAGAATTTACTAATGTTTTGGGACAAAATAACAAAACTTAGATGATTTTTGCATCCGTATATGTGCATCATTGAGTACGTTATAATTTATATTCTGTCATAGAAATTAAATACGAAAAACTTTATTATTAGATTCAGTGAAAATTCTGAAGTAAAAATAATGTTAATGAAAAAGCTGCTTCTCCCTTAGTGCACACTACTATAATTTTAATAGGACATTCATAAAACTATATAAATCGTTAACAGAAAAAGGCAAGTTTGCTTTTGCGTCGTCACAATAAATATTAATAATTTATGTTAACTGTTTTCCATAATTCTGGTAATATAATTATCAGCAAAATTGCTTTTCTCGTGTTAATACTAAAAAAGGGCAAAAACAAAACACACCTTCTTCTTTCCTAGTACCGATGTGCGTCTTACCCAATTTGTTTCCCTCCAAAACGAAATACTGGGTGCCCACGATGCACACTGCAAGCAAACCTGCGGTTAAGGTTGACAACAACCAAAATATCAGGCAGTCAGTCTGTGGAAAAAAGAAAAAAAAAGCACTTCAATACATATATGATGTTTTGTATATTTAGTAATCTTTTATTTTTACGCAGTATAAGTTTATGACTTCTTAATTATTATCATATTTTATTTTTCACTTTTTAAATATTGTAAAAAGATAATTTTCGCAATTGTGTATTATTTAGTGAAAACGATTGCCAACCAACTTTAAATCTTGAAAGATTGTAAGTGGTATTTCAACGGGAAAACTGATTTGAGGAATTTAAGTTGGTTTTTTAATACCTTTTCAATGATACCGCACTTGACATAGTACATAGATAGGCTTGTATTCTTCGTTACAGTATAGCGTCTATGGGCGGCATAGCGAATTTTTATTACTGTCATGTCTTTAATGACAATCACAAGATTAAGATGAATCGATTGTAATAAAGATCATCGAAATCTGTCTACGCGTTTCATCTTCAGAGAGAATATTTATACCTTTTGAGATACCGATCCCAATTACTGACCTACTTTTAGAGAAGATTAGAAGAAACAATTTTTACATTGTTAAACTGAAAAAACGAGCTTGTTATAAAGTTAATTTTACAATGTTTAATCCGACTCAAAGGACCAGGGCTATTCTGTTACGAATTATTTTTTTACCTAACGTAAAATTTTATCCCTATTATTATTAGCTTTCTGGACTCCAACCGGTATAATTAATGTTAACAGTGAAGTGTTTGTGTTGGTTTCGATAAAGGTGCTAAGTGAACACATAGGTATGTAAATATGGGGTTTTAGTATGGCCTTGTGACAAATTTTAAGGTTGTGGATTTTTTAGACCCAAATGCTTGGGGTATTTGTATAAGAATATTGCAGGGTGTAGTTTGGAGATTGAAAATTTATAGGAAATGCTTTAGACACACGTCTAGTTAATAATACATCGATTTTAAACAGAATAACAAAATGATGTAATATGAAAAAAAATAACTTTTCACAAACTATTTCTGATATTCGAACCACCACTTCCTAAAATTTGTACTAAAAAACAATTTTCTATAAATGAATGGAGCCGCGAGAAAAATTAGTTTAATCAATCACCTTCCCATATATAAATAAATAGATACCTAAAGACAAAATAATTCAGTACCTTTTTCTTCTCTGTGCGTCAACCGTTTTTTTTAACGTTTAATAACTTAAACGATTTGATGTAAATAGAAGGTATCATAAACAACTGAATTCTTATGAAATGGTTGCGTGACGACACGCGACGATCGTTCTCGAAAAATAAAATCCTTCTGAACCTCCACACAGAAAAATAGTAACGAAACACTGTGTCTTATTGAGTTAATTAATATCACAGTATTTTCATGGCCCGTTGAGAGGAGATTTATGGCAGTTCTTTAAAATAAATGGCCATTAAATGACTTCATGGTAAAGTTCATTCCGTACATTAAGAGGCCACGTGCACAGCGCCGTACATGCAGTCAGGTGTACTGTCTCTTGATGTAATATCCAAACCTATCTACGTGTAATTGTTGTTGTCGACATGTCTACTAATAATTTTTACACATATAATACTAACACTAAACAAACAATAAATAAAAGAACAGACTTTACATAAATACCACCACTCATTAACTTGTAAACAAATCAGCACGTAAGTAAAGTCAGGCCGCTCACTCACGCTAACGAAAAATGTATACACACCGCGGCAACAAAGTGAAAGAAATTAAAAAATAATAAACGTACGAAGAACGTTATACTGAATACAGTTATGTTATTTAAAAAATCAATAATAATATAAAAATCTTTTATTTCGCCCAACAAAAAATGTATAATTTGTTAGGAAGAATTATTAAAAACTTGACCTAAAGTTAGTGAACACATCACAATGTTTTAGTAACAGAAACTTATATAATCAGTATTATGGGTACTAGACAACTGATATACATACTTAGATATTTTTTTATAGTATTTACATATATAGATATTTTAAGTTAATGTACTTAAGTCAGAAAAAACTCATTCGTACACGCCCGGATGCGAACCACGGCCACGTGGCATTTATAGATTTGATTATCACTGACTCCGTGCCTCGCAGAGCACGATAAGCAGTCGGTCCCGAATGCTGTAAATAGATGGCGGTCGTTACAATCCACCATCCCGCATTGGAGGAGCGTGGTGGATTTAAGCTCCAAGCCCTTCATCTTGAGGGGAGGCTTAAGCCCCTGCAGTGGAGTATAAAAAGGGCCGATGGGATGGAAAAAATATATAGATATTCTACACCCGGATACGTAACAAATAGTTCATGCACACAAATATTGTTCCCGAGTAGGAATCGATCCCACGACCGCCACGACCTCTAACCACTAGACAAATCGGTCAGTCAGTTAAATGTTTTATTAAATAAATCATAAAGTCGAAAACAGTTAGTTCATGTGGACAATTTTGATAAATTAATTAACCGTGTTACTATCTGACAACATGTCAATGTCACCATTGACCGCGAGATAGTGCTTTCGCTACAAAATGGCGGCTTGACATCATGTGACATAACGTAAACCTATTTCCCGGGTTTATTGAATCAGCTTGTACCTTTTCTGGTCTAAAATTCTCCTATCCACATAGATGACAGAATTTTAGTTTTCAGATATAAAAAACTGTAAATCATTCCTGACATCCAGTGTGATTACATCATCATCATCATCATCAGCCCATTTTTACCCCACTGCAGGGGCTTAGGCCTCCCCCAGGGTGAGGAGGGGGGGCTTGGAGCTTAAGTCCACCACGCTGCTCCACTGCGGGTTGGGAACTGTAACGACCGCCATCTATTAACAGCGTCCGGGACCGACTGCTTAACGTGCCCTCCGAAGCACGGTGTCAGTGATATTACAGTGTGATTACATAATTATAATTATTTTTTTAGTATCTATTTATTTTTAAAAACTACCTAACAGGCTTAGTAAAATTATCATAATACGGAAAGCCCATTAAGAGAATACAGAAAAGCAATCGTAGTACCACAGGTAGTACTGTACAGAGGGTGTTCTAAAAAACAAAAACAAAAGACTGAAAATGCATCGCAAAAAAATATTTTAGATGATTGGGGTTGTTTTGCGAAATATATAATATGAAAACCATAAATTTAGGAATACCCGGACGTATAGCATCGCGAACTAATTACCGATGCACCCCTAGTATGTCAGCTTGCTATATACGCATACGTCAACTTGAACACACTCATACCATAGTAAGTCGACCAACCGCCATCTATGAAATTCCACTGACAGCTTACTTACTCTGACTGGCATTGGTTGTTTTGTGACAGGCAGTCTAGAGTTCGTATGACGTCTGTGGTAATATTAACTATTTAAATAATAATTAAAAACTATCTAATCAAAATAGTTGTATGTATGGTTATTATTTAAAAAGTTGGACTTACAATATGTGAGAAACGTTAATTTTCGCTAAATATACATTCGAAAAATAAAAAGTATCAAATATGCGTTAATATGCAGTGACGATATTTTAAGGAAAGAAATGAAAGATAAGAGTGATAAAAAAAATCTGTAGAACGGACAATGACGAAAAATATTTAACTTATTCATGACAGTTTTTCAAAATAGTCTCTCAAGAAAAATACTGTATGTATCAATCAATACGGGAGCTATAGAGCCATAACAGAATAATAAGATCTTAATACTCATAGAATTTACAAAACCTCGTGTAGAAAAAAACCTGCCAATCATAACCTAGGTGTTTCATACGAATACCTAGTCCCAAGTTATTAATAAAGGCCACGACTTACTTCCGGAGACAAAATATGGGGTTTCATTTTATCCGCAAACATGTCAAGGTGACGTAAGTACAGTGAAACTGTAAAACATGTGATTAACTATTAAATGTTCGCTCGTGGATATATGACAACAGCTGTGATCAGTAGGCGTGTGAGCGAAAAAAAAACGAACGTAAATGGCTTTGGGCTTTATTCAAATAATATGTTTTTTATCTCGAATTTCCGTTATTTACAAAAATATGTTGCTATTGAAAGGAACGACATTGAGAAAACTATAGACACTTAACAACCTATAGCATTGATATAACAATATATGCACTTTAATAAATACAGGATGTTCGTGGGATGTCGGTAATGTAAAATAAATTAATTGAACATTTTTATAATTGTGTGTTAAAGAATTCATATTATAAAAAGTCACATTAAAATTTAAACACCCCTGTTACCTGTTTAATCTACCAGCATATGCCGAAATTACTGAAAATTATTTTAAATGCGACGCTTCGCGCATTTAGCTCACTGCGATACGATCAAGTTTAAACAGAATGGGACCAACCCAGCCATACATTTTTCGAGTTACTCATATTTCTAAAATATTCTAAGGTTAGAAGTGCCATGTGACGATATTTATTCAGAAACACGTGTCCCAAAAATAATTACTCACAAAGCAAATATGAGAATAATGTTACGCATACATAGCGTTGGCGTTCACCCTTTTCTCTTAGATCTTTGGTACGATATAATGTCGTATTTTAGAGTTTAGGTTAAGAGATCTGTCTTAAGGGGATAGTCTTTCAATATCCGGCTTCCAATTGACATCGCTATTTCCGTTCTAATCCCTCTTCCCGTACCTATTTCTGAGTGACAGAAATGACAAGAACAAATTCCCAAAAATACCTATAAACTACCCTTCGAAACAGCTTTTAGGCCGTGACAGTTTCCACCCCTGAAATGTGTATGAATTGGAACTAAAATTTGCAGAGTTTTTTTACGGCTTTAAATTTACGGCTCATTATTTTCAAAAACAAAGAACCGATGGAAATAATGTTTTTCAAAATTTTTGTCTAAAACAACTAAACAAGATATCAAAAAACAAAAACATACCGCCCTGTGACAGTATTTCTCCCATCACATATATTTTTCCTGTAAATATTGATACAGAAATACAGCGAGGATTTAGACACGAGCCGAACCCTCTTTTTTGTATGGAAAGCCTATCCTTTTTAGTATGTAATATATTGCATCCTTGAAGGGGACAGCGCAATCGCTTATATGCCAACTCTAACCTTAATTCTCTGTGGGAAGAATTTTGCCACTAAGTAGTAGAAACAGGCTAAGTGCGTATCGGACCACACACAGTGAAGGGCTCCGTAGTATGATTAAAATTCAAATAATAAGGTTAAAAATTTTCCGAATTTTCCCCCCCATAATAGAAAGGTTAAAAATGATGACACACTT
Source organism: Luffia ferchaultella (assembly GCA_949709985.1). Taxonomy (NCBI): domain Eukaryota; kingdom Metazoa; phylum Arthropoda; class Insecta; order Lepidoptera; family Psychidae; genus Luffia; species Luffia ferchaultella. The sequence goes on along the minus strand of OX453264.1, from coordinate 7,530,483 downwards.
TTTAGCACTTTAACAGCGAATATCTCAACAATCATTCACTTAACCTATTAACTTGTCATCAATCATTATCAATCAATTGTCTCTGTCGATCAAATTGCTCGTGACCTTGGACCTAACCTAAATGGGTTAACGCGTAGTACCTGGGTTAAATAAAAACAGTTATTAATCTACAACCTCACACGTCTATGTACGCTGGGAATATTTTTCATCATTACATGGCGCCCTTCACAATGAACGCGTCTTCTTCAACAAAATCATTTAACATACGCTATTTCACACGTTACTGTGATTACTACTACACTTTTTAAATTTTAGTAAATACCGATTATTACCTGAGATATAATAAATCAATGTTTGTTTATTTATGACCCGCTCGTGACGTCACTCGGTGCATGTTACGTAGAAAAGACCCATGTTAGACCATAGTAATGTAATCTTCAGCATTTTTGTAAATATCAATAAAATTCTTTCGCTAATTAGTTTTTCTCAATATATATAACACATTTCGATAAAAAATAAAAATCACAAGATGGGCTCACTGATAACAGAAAACAATTAAATACTCTGATAATCACAATGTGTTAAAATAAGGTACAAATTCGTTTGTCAATTTTATATTAGACGACCGCTTAGCCTAGTGGGCAGCGACCCTGCCTGCGAAGCTGGAGGTCCCGGGTTCGAATCCCAGATCGGGTCAGTATTTATATAATGAATATTAATACTGGCACTGGGTCTTGGTTGTTATATGTATGTGGTGTCTTCGCTTGGTACCCAAAATACAAGCAAATGCTTAGTTTGGGCCCTAGACGTTGTTGTGATTATATGTGTTATTATTATATTATATTATTATTATATTATATCCCGTGGCTATACCATCGACCAGGATAATAGTTTTTATGTTATTCTCCAAATGGTTAACTATCACCGCATAAAAAATCACGACGTTTCGTTACACTGTTACGGTGACGTTCAGAAATATTCAGAAAATACAAATTTAATGTCTCACATAATTTAATAAGATTTTATCAGGATGAGTAAAAAAAGAATACGTTTTCATTGCTTCATTTTTACAACGTTTAAAAAGATGAAAATGTCATTTACCACAAAAACCTCATACTGAGATAAACAGTTGCTAATGTTATAGCTCGCGCCAAACTTCTTGTATACTCTGAATTTGACGCAAGTGCGTTTTGATAGATGCAGACCCGCTCTCGAATCTCTGATACTAATTTTTCAAATCAAATCTTTTTATTTCGTAATTATGTAACACAATTTGGAAATACGTCACGATGGTGAACGTAGTAGGTACTTTGTGAGAAAGATCCCCACAAAGGCACATTCAACAAAGTGCTAGTTCCTTTCAGAAGAATATAGATAAACCAGGACGGTGCTTCTTTAAAAAAAAATTTTTTTGACAACTAGGGCTTGAATGTAAATATTATTGAAGTAAACTGATAAGCGTAATGTCACACATACGAATTTTTATCATCTCGGTAGGCCGATACATTAAAATAAGCTTTTATAATAAAGCTTTCGTTTTGTTGTAATTCTAAACTTTTATGATGAGACGAATAATCAAAGAAAAAATGTACTTTGGCATTTGTAATATTAGTATGGATGATATTTTGTAATTTGCAACAAAATTATTCATCTATTTTTTCAGAATTATAAATGTTATAAATGGATCGTCAGAAAAGTTCAAAAATGTAGCATTTAAAAACACAAAAAAAAACTGTAAATACGGTTCACTGTACCGACCCTAAATTCAATATGGCCGTGTCCCGTCACATGTCAAGCGCGACCCCTGTAACTGATTGAATCGACTTGCGAAGGGAGCTAACACAATAGAACGAAACATACAAGTTATTGTACCTATATATTTCTCATATAATAACATTATAATCGTGAAATTAAATACGATAAGCTGTACGGAGTATGAACAACAATATATGCTTGTTACAAAAGTATTCAACGAAGTACCTAATATGATCTCTGGTTTTGTGTGACGCTCGTGAAATTCACGATAAATTTCTTTACATGTTTATTACTCTAAACAGCACATCACACCAAAATATATCTGTTACAGATATCTAATTACACTCTACGTTGACACATAAATCAAACATAACCGTGTCATATATAGTAGAAGATTCTCGCACCTTACAGAAAACTGTTAATCAATTGTTCGTCGCTTGTTTTTGACCGTTACTTCTGGAAACTAAAGGTAGTGAAGTATTGATAATCGAAGTCGAGGTTGTGCTGTATAGGCCCCGATGTGAATGGTGAATTTTTCAACGGAGTTCAAAAAAGAAGTTAGTATTTTCGGCGATTTGTTTTTTTTTTTTTTTGTGTATGTTCACCGAATTCTCGGAAACGGCCTAATGTGGTATTATGTTCTATTATTGATCCCATATATTTTTCTATGACGTGGAACATATATTTTTTCAGAAAATCAGTATAACTATTTTTTTTATGAATGTTCACGTATTTGTTGGAAACTTATGCAGAAAATCTGTAAAAACCATGTTTACTTATATGATTTTCATTGATGTATGCTTTTCACGAATTTTGCAAACACACGTGAACTACTAAAAATCGAAAAATAAAAACTTTAAATCCGTCTTTAAAAAGCTGCCACTTTCACACCGCTTCAAAGTGAAAAAATTATGCAGCTACAAGCAGCTTGTAGTTTATGAATTCAGTGCCACGTAACACGCATTAAATTAGTACTTACCAGGTAATAACTATTAAAGCAGTGATAATATTTACAACTATAACAAACAATGATTATTAACGATTTACTTGTCAATGTGAATTAAAGTATATTTATGCCTAAGGAAATGATTATTTTGTACTGACCTTTTTGAAGACGGTTGTATTTTTGGTATAAAATGTATTTATTTAATGTTAAAAAAAAAAAAAGGAATTACAATTTCTCTGCAAATATCCCAGTCAGCCAGAAATCTAAGCTGATTTTGGGTTCGTTTGTTCGAGAACTGAACTTAGAACTAGAAGGCTGCTATCAGTCGAAAGGTCAGGCAAAAACTATGTCTATCTTGGACCCAGAAGTAGAATTGCTGGATTGGTGAACCGATACTCTACTGATCTCAGCTTCTTTGGAGGATGTATTTTGTCGTTCTCAGCTGATGTTAAAAAATTAATATGTGTTAAGTTTACATGAAAATATTCACATGTATAATGCGGTGTATAATCTTTTGTAATTCATTTGATTGTGTTTACTCAATCACTTATTTAATAAGTATGTATTATGCCAATTGGCGTAAATAAAATAAAATATATGATGATTGTCAATTTAAAACAATATTAGCAATCGAACCGTATTATCGAGATACATATAAGATTTCGTGGTCAAATATACCCCTAACATTATAGTATTATATGTAAAAATGTCGTAAACTTAGTACAAAACCATTGATGAAGCCGTTCTGCGTGACCGGAATAAATATTTTTTACGTACAAGTGTGCTGTGGACAATACATACTTACAAGTGTGCTGTAGACAAATAAATTAATATTTATTGTGTCAGAAATGCTATAGTAAAAGAAATAAAGAGAACTAATTTTTGGCGGTACAGTTTTCCACAATTTTGTATATTAATTCTACGCCAAAAATTATTAATTTTATTATTCTAAGCAAATCTACACAAGGACAATCACACCTACCTTTTTTGTCAGATGTATTTTACTGGAAGTTATTTATTTATTACCAAACTTAATGAGAAGTAAATCGTCTGCTATGAAATTTTTAACTAATGTATTTTTTTTTAATACTTAATTATAATAATTATGTTGCAGATATATATAATAATGACGCAGATCATTAAATTTAATCTTGGCTAATTTTTATTTTATTATACGAAAAATATTACATTTACATGAAAAAAAATCGAAGATAAACCAGTAAAGCGTCCGTAAATGTACGCAATAAAGTAACCCAACGGACAAGAATGGTCGTTTAAAAAACGAATTCCAATCGAAAAGAGATATACAATAGTGCTGAGAGTACGTGCGGCGAATCGGTAAAAAACCGGTAAACAATCAATCAAATGCCACCATTATTGAGTGAAGTAACAGATACAACGTAACATATAATTGATTTAATCTAAAATTAATTTATTAATTAAATTCAAGTAACCGCAATAAACTTTGACGTGATTTTTGAACCAAGCAAAGAAAGGTAATAGAAATTACAAGCATGATTTCATCTGATCTGCTGTAGGACATTTTGATATTTAAAAAAGTTAGGCATTTTTACAATCACAGTTTTATATTTTATTAACGATTTTATTAACGATATAATTTTATTTATATATTATTAACGAGAAAACAAAGTGAGAAAATTCTACTTCTGTAAGTAAACCAGATACGCCTTCCTTGAGTTCTTTAAATTATTGTTTTCACATGCACACTACACGACAGGCATGTGTATTTACGCGATCGATTATATAACAATAACAAAAAACAAAATATTGTATATCGTTTGTTTCTTTTATCTACATTTAAATGCTTGTACCATCAGCCCATTAATGCCCCAGTTAAACCTCCCCTCAGGGTGAGGAAGCTTGGAGCTAAATCCTAATAAACCACACTGCTCCAGTGCGGGTTGGTGGATTTTAACGACTGCCATGTATTGATGGCAACCGAGACCGACGCAATGGCTTAACGTGCTCTCCGAGGCACAGAGTTAGTAATAGTTATTTACATAAGTTAGAAAAAACTCATTGATTCATGCCCTGGGATTCGAACTGCGGCCTTCTAAACAAGAAGCAGACTCGCTACCACTCGGCCATCACGACATTTAAATGCTTTAGTGTTAGTAAATCGCTTGTTCCAGCTTTCTTCGGACAACCTAGACCTGTAGTTTTAAATATTGTGTACCTGTAATAGGAAGATCCGATATCGAATCTAATGCGTGGATCGAATGCAAATTCTATCAGACCTGACGGTTCACTGGCTCTGCTAAACACTGGAAATACCTATAGATGCGTATCTACAACAAAAACTAGATGTTGTGCCACGTGAACTAAATTGAATCTAAATGTCAACGGAGAGCGGTGATGTTTATTTTATTGAACCTCCCACGCTCTAGGGACGCCATAGAGTTGGTTGCGTTCGTTACAACCGACTGAGAACTTCAAAGTGCAGGCTATTACGTTGTTGCAGGAAGCAAAAGGGGTTGTTATAGCTCAATTTGTTGCTTTAAATTAGATTAGTTTCGAATTAACGACATAGAAGCCGCCAGCGACGATCGCCGCTGTAGATGTATTTTTGTATCTAAACGCGGCTTGAATAAGACCTGAGTCTAAATCAAATCAAATTAAGTATCATTATTTCGTAATTATGTATTACCCGGTTAAGATACTATTAAGATTGGACTTTTTGAATCTGAACACTAAGGACCGAATTGGAGGGTTACCCTTGTAGAATTATAGAATTCAGACGACTTTTATATTTAAAAAAAACCTGAAATTGCGTATTTTTATTTATAATTTTAACTAGGGACCTGCCCCGGCTTTGCACGGGTCGCCCACTTTTTTTTCTATCGTAGTGTTGTATTAGCTTGTTGCATCGAACATATGGATTTGATTTAATTAGATTAAAATGTAACAAACGTTCATCCTACTTGGAGTATTTTTTAAATGTACTTACTTTATTTGTATTGCTGCAAATGTTTAAGAAAATAAAGAATATAAATAAATAAAAACTAACTAACATATTTCTTTGTATAAGTACATCATTGATAACTTTTGCCCAGGTAATTACATCACGCGTGTCGTGTCGGTATGGGATTGGCTGAATTTATTTTGTCGCGCGATAGTCGATGTCGATATAAACAAATAAATCATGTTTGGTTTTTTTGACGACATTATGGGTGTCTTAATAATAAGAAGAATAAAATTATTTTTCTACAATATATACATAGGTTTTGCACTCAAACACGGAACAAATATACATTGTCATGCACACAAATATTTGATCCGAGCGGGAATCAAATCTGTGGCTCTTAGCTCCGCAGTTAGGATCTCTAACCATTCGGCCAACCGGTAAGTTAATTAGTAATGTTAATAATAATAATAATAATAACATTAGTAACTAATAATGTTTAAACACCTGTTTTGTATTAGAGTTTGAATATTTTTGTGTTAGATTTTCTCGTTTACAAGCGGATTCAACAGTGCCGAACGCGAACTCTTAGCGATAAGAAAACGTCAGGCAAATCATTTTAATGTAATTTTTAAACATTGAAAAAACACACGAAATAAAATAATGAAGAGACGGGCTGTACACAAATAAGAATGTAACGACACACATAAATATTTTTGAGTCTCTTCCTGTTGAAAAAATCCATTAGCCGTTAAACAATGTTTTTCCCGTTTTTCATCACCGTCATCCGTTAGATCTGACGAGAAAACTATCCTTATGATACTTAATACTGTGGATGATGATAGTAGGTCTTTTTAATAATATATTTATTTAACGAGTCTGGATATACCTTCTCTTAAACCTGATATATAATATTCAATTTATCATATTTAACCTTAAGTGTCAACAAATAGAGAGTTGCTATTGTCTAAGTGCATCAAAATACGAATATGTATTATTGTAAGAAATCGAAAAAGACAAAAATATAAATAAATAATATAAATAAAATTAATGTTGGGATACTATCGTTCACGTATTACAAAATTCTATTAATTAAATACGAAATTATCATTTGATTTTAGAAAAGTATTATACTACTTATAATTTTTATTTGAAGTCTTAAAACTACCAAATAGTAAAAATCTACTAAAAATGGTCACACTGTCGCTACAATGCAGTTTAACTGTCAAACGTCCAATCTTACTAGCATCTTAACCGGGTAGTAACATAATCTTGAAATACGTCACAAGAGTGAATTTATTACTTTGCGGGAAAACGTTCCCACAAAAGCGCATCCAAAAAAGTACTAGTTCATCTCAGAAGAATACGCAAGAAAGTGAGAGACGCTCTTATTAAAAAAGAAATTATAAACGTTGTTTTAACAATAAATTCCTTAAGATGAATATTATTGCAACAAACCGATAGAGGAGCGGTTTACACCTTGAATTTTCTTCATCTGAGTAGTCCGACACTTTATACAAGTAATAAACTTTTGCATAAAGCTTCCGTTTTATTGTATTTTTAAACTGTTAAGGAGTATATCATGAATGTCAACTTCCATTTTATTGTAAAAGCGTGTACATTGGCCCTTTAAAAGATTTTGAGATTTTACTGAAGTGGTCAACTTGGTCAGCAAGTGTTTTTTTGTTTCTTGTATTTACATTATACAGATCACTCCAATTTTTCTTTAATAATGATATACAATTCATTATTTTTTAATGATAAAAACAATCGGTGATACGTTATAGTTCATTTCATGTTCGCGACTAAAACAAGGCTTAATGGGCCACTGAGGTCGTTACTTTAAAACGTTCTCAAGCGTATTGTTGTAAGTAACATAATAACCAAAATGTTCTGCATTGTTGCAGAACGTTCCGTTCCCCCAGCGAACGCGGCAACTTTAAGTGCTCACCTGTAAATGGCTTCTGTTTCTCGGATTGCCGAACCACAGTCGCAACGCTTGTAGGATCGTGTATCGTGGTGTACGGATCGCGGGGTAACTGTAAAAATAAAATAAATCCATCTTTAATATTATTATAGAAATGTAAAAGTTTGAATACAATCTACGGTTATAGGCCACCAGTTCTTTAAAATTCCAAGACGAAGTATCTTGAAAAAAAATTCAAAGTCTTTTAAAAATTGAAATAAATAACTTTATGTTAGTTTGAATCGACCTAAAACAATAAAAACCATCCAAGTGGGAATCATACTCGCACTAGAAGAGTTCCGAACCACCGTACAATATAAAAAAAGAACAGTTTCCTTGTATAGAGACCCAATTTAAGTTATTGAAAATGTTGTTTTCAAATTAGATGAAAATTGAATATTACTATTCCTGTATACGTGCATTGTATACATATTATATTTTAATTGGCAATCGGAACTAAAAAGTATCTATCAAATGAAAAGGCGCTTGTTTCATTTGTGTTGCGTACACACTACTATACCTTGACTACTCAAATAAGTAAGTACTATACGATGATACTTAAATCAAACTAAAGACAGTGCCAGAAAACAAGACTCAAATAAACACTCGATGATTCCAAAAACAAAATTTACGCCTAAGTTCATTTGGTCATGAGGTCAGGTTTTCTACAAACTATACAAAATATATGTTTTCTACATACGCCCAAATAGCATAATAAAAAACATAAAGATTGTAGAACCTGCGGTATAACCGTCTAACAATAAAGTTTAAAAGCAAACAAAATCTAAAAAAGCTTGATCAACATGGAAAAAAATTATAATTGTGGAACCTTTTCCGCGAGAGTTGAAAGCCTCTTTTCACGAGTGCCTACCGGGGTGGGGTTGACTTCAAAATAATAACCGGTATCGAAACGGAAAAATTAATATCGTCGCCGCTCTAGTGACGTGACGTATGTTAAATATTCGTACTAGTACAATTACTTTTTATGTAAGTGAATATCGATTTTAACAATGTGGTACTAACCCAAATTCAAGATTAAATAAAAAGAAAAGCAAAAAGACGTGATAAAGAAAGTTAAGTTAAGTTAAGACCATGCAGGTCGCAATACATCGTTTTTTTTTTCATTCAAAAAACTTCATATTTTATATATAAATTTAAAATAGATATGTTCATTAAAGGTTGTCTGGAAGAGATTGCTTTTAGCGATAAGACCGCCCATTGTACCAAACTTAGTTATAAAAGATACCTATGTTATTTATTTTTGTTCTAACTTTTGGTGTACAATAAAGAATATTATTATTATTCATTCCATTGACTTTCAGAATGATCCCGCGTTATGACTCCAAAAATGTGTACAAAAATATATACACCGTAACCCAATATACACCAGCTGATATTTTCAATATTCGCTGTGAACTAGAATTTTGAGTGACTCACGTGTAAAAATTCGTGTATACTGGAAAAGATTCTGAAAGCATATTTCGTGTGTAATCCAACAAAACGTTTGTTTAAAAAACCATAAAAATGATGTAAGTATAATGAAATGATGTCTATGTAATTACTAAGTCTCTCATTTTTCCTCACGTTTTCGGTAGTTTCAAAGTATGGGACGCTCCATGGCTCCATCTTTATTATTCGCTATCTAAGGTTCATTCTGACGACCGCTTAGCCTAGATGGCAGCAACCCTGCCTACTAAGCTGGAGGTCCCGGGTTCGAAACCCAGGTCGGATAAATATCTATATGATGAATATTGATACTGGTACCGGGTCTTGGTTGTTATATGTGGTGTCTTCGCTTGGCACCCAAAACACAAGCTAATGCTTAATTTGGGGCCTAGACGTTGTTGTGATGTATACGTTAATATTATTCATCAGATTAATGATTACAACACAATGTTATTCAAAAAAAAAAAGTTTTTATTCAATATAAGATGTTTGCACACACTTATTGAAAGTCGTAAAAATGGTAATTTGCTGAAAGTTGGCCAACAGGCTGCTAAAGCCATTTATTTGAATACCAATAACAACATACGCATACGTCACCATACGAACATAAATACCTATTACGTACAGAGACCAACTGTCAAATACTTTTCTCTCAAAAAGAATGTGTTGTGCACTCTTTTTGACGTGCAATTTTTTTGAGGGTCTTAAGCACGATGAAATCAACAGATGGACAGAAATCTTCGTTCCTTAAGAATTCGCATTCGACAAGGTATTCACGGCATCACTATAATCGATTGAAAACTTACTCCTTCTCGATCGAGATTCGCGGCTTTATGACGAAGCTTTTAGAAATCCGTCGAAATCGATACAGCAATTAGCTTACTCTATCCTGAAAGTTTGAAACTTGCCGTTGAATAACTTCCAGAGTTCGGTTGTGAAACTATTAGATCTCTTCTGTTAATACAAATTGAAAATTAATTATATTCTAATACTTCATGAACAATATCGAGTGTTTTAACGGAAGCGGGGAAATTCCATTTTCCAATTATGACTTTAAGTAAGAAAATTCATCCAGTAAGACGCAAATTAAAATAAAGGCCTAGGTCGTTACAATGCAAGCCCCGTTTTACAAGAAAGTAGGGACAATTTTTTTTTGGTATATCTTGATACTTTAAAAACGAACCTTAAGTTTATATAATATAGGGCGTTCGGCTGAACGTACTCCAAACTCATAGCGCTTACCGAAGTAAACAAAAATTTTGAAAAACATAAGATAAGTGATAAAAAAATTAAAGTTTAAACATGTTTTTCTCCTTAACTGTTAGTTTGCGCCACCTGCGCACTTGAAACTTTTTCATTAGTTCGGTAAGCTCCATAAGTCTGAATTACGTTCAGCCAAATACGCGAAATATCGCTTGTTCGGCTGAACGTAGTCGAAACGTTGGAAAACGATTTACCTATAACTCACCGAACCGTTTAGTAAACTGCCGATATACTATTTGTCTGCGACATAAACATAGTAAAAATTTTAATATTTTCTTAGTAAACATGTTTACCAGACCGAAACTGGCAAAGAAAGTTCCTACGAGAACGCAAGCAAAGGATAGTACAATATCCGGAAGCTAATTCTTGCAGGTGTCTGTTTTTTATCCGAATGCGCGCCAGCATAGACAGAATTATATCTATGGGATTCTTTCAATGGATTCTTTATATCCTCGAAGCATCCCAACGAACGACTACTTAGATGGATTCTATGATCAATGAGAATAGTCAATCGATTCATCTAAACCGTGAGATGGTTGTAGGCTAGGTTTTGTTTTCGTAAAATCAAAATGATGGACATAAATAATAAAATGGTGGCAAAAAACAACACGCGTACATTGTAGCTTATTACTGAATAGGTCTTTTAAAATGAAGATGATATTTCTTATACTGTTTTACAGTCATAAGCTCGGCTTTCGTAAGTATTATGCAACCTGGAAGATGTGTGGATAGAATCTGTACATATATATTTTTTATTACATGTAATGAATTAATTTATTATTTTTCCTAAAGTGTTCATTGAAATAACATTGTGTACCTAAAACACAAAGTTTGTCTGTACGAAATGTGTAAAGGGAATATCTTATTTATTTTCGTAAGTGTCAATACTGTATTGGTAAAAAAAATCTGTAAAGTAATGAACACGTTTTGATCAATTCACATTCAACTGGCAATTATATTTTGATAAAACGAAACCAAAAAGTCGTCAATAAAAAGAGTGAAATAAAAAAAAACAAAAACCCCGACTGCGTAAAAAGCGAACAACAAAAAATGGAAACAAGATGACATAGTAAAATGTATAATGGTATTCCTTACTGTTTTTTTTTTTTTAATTAATTTAGTCAGTTATTGTCTTTCATAAGCCTGCCAAGTAAAAGATAATAGATGAAATCGTGGAAACTAGAAAAAACAATCGTATCTAACATGATAAATAATTGCAGTCGAAGGCCATTGCATCAGATTCGTGTTTTACTGGTGGCGACTTGCTACTTCTTGTGAAGCAATAATTTTTGAGTGATGGAAATATATCTTGACAATGTAGGTTTTATATGACTGACCGGTTGGCCGAGTGGTTAGAGACCCTAACTGCCGAGCCGAGGGTCGCGGGTTCGATTCCCGCCCGGGACAAATATTTGTGTGCATGAACATGTATATTCGTTCCGTGTCTGGGTGTAAAAGTATCTATATATGTATACATTATTAAAAAAACGAATATTTAAGTATGTATATCAGTTGCTTACTTTGGGACTAGATGACGTTGTATGGGATGTCCCAGATATTATTATTATAGTAGTGCAAAGAAATCTAGGAAATATATTTAAAACCTTTTAAAACTATAAGTACGTATCTAAAACCATACGCCGGCTTTACGAATCATCAGATACGTATTAACCGAGCCGAAATAAATAGTAATTATAAATGGCAGCCGCTTTCGGTCTTTCAAATTCAAATTCAAAAAGTTTTTATTCAAAATAAGATGTTTACACACACTTATTGAAAGTCAAAATAAATTGATTAGGTACCGGTTCAAAAACTAGAAGGAGAAGAACCGGCATGAAACTCCTCCCTGTTTATTTTATTTAAATATATGTTTTTCTTCATTGTTGTTTTTTTTTAATTTAAAGTGCTTACAACTATTACAATGATGTACATACGCACTTATCATTTAAATACTCGCTAATACAATAGTAAGCTTTTTTCATAAGTTGGATTTTCACTCGCTTTATAAATTGATTAGAATTCAAGTTTAACATTTCTTTTGGAATTTTATTATAAAAACGGATACAATTTCTCATAAAGGAATTATTAACCTTTGAAAGCCTGAACCTGGGAATTGATAACATATGCTTATGTCTTGTATTTAAGTTGTGGGCATCACCCTCCGTAGAGAAAGCATTTAAGTTTTTATGTACATAAATTATGTTGTCATAAATGTACTGACAAGGGACTGTCAAAATGTTACTTTCTCTAAAGTGAGCCTTTACACTATCTCTAGATTTTAATTTATCATTCTCTTTCATACTGATATTTATGTTTTAACGTGTGAAAACACCGCCTCTTAAATTTTTTTTACCCGCTCGGATAAACACTAAACTCGTTGATATTCAAGTATGTACCTGTAACCGCAAAGTTCACAATGGTTTCTGCCAACTTGGTTGAGCCATCTTTCCAAACACGATAAGTGAACATTAGCTAATGATCCTTTGCAATTGCATGGCGATATCAATCTACGGCACAGAAAAAAACAGTATTGATAGTTAGTAAGACATTTTTTTCTTTTCTGAATTTTAAAACATGTAGTTTAGCAATCTGTAATTGATTTCGGGTATCATCAAACTAATTAAATTTATTTTAATAATTTTTGTTCCCTGCTGGTAAATCAAACATTCACGTACAAGACTAAATAATCTTTTTTTTTTTTTAATTTTCTTACAAAAATGTCTTCAAATATGTATTTTTATACGAACCTCTCCCTGCCTCTCGTCATACATATTCTACAAACGTTCGATCCTATACTAGATAAAGAATCTTTTTGCGTGGATGTAATCCCTGAAAGTTCTGAAGGGCTGCTTGAAGTTTTCTTCTTATTGAAGTCAAGAGATGTTTTCGTTATTATAGGCTTTGGGTTATTTGCAAGTTTAACTTCATTGACAATAGCAGCAGTTGTCAGAGAGTTGTCCACCAAAGTAGAATTTGGATCTCCCTGTACGTTCTCTTGAATTTGTATTGTAGGCACGGTTTGTAAGTTAGACAACCGTTTATTTTTTAAATGATCTCCTTCTTTGCTTATTTTCAAACACGATTCCATGATTTTCGATATGTCTATATCGTTTTCTTTTAATTTGAAACATAAATTTTGTTCTTTGGTATTTTGATTACGTGAGCTGGTCCCGAAATTCAACGAGGTCATTTTAAGAGCTTCTCTTAAATCTTTAGTTGTTATGACTCGCCTGGATTGATATTCTGAGCTAGACATACCTGGCTTGATAGGATAAGTGATTTGTCGTGTGGTAACAGCTCCTGGTAAGTCATCAAATCTAGAAGGTCCTGCATCATCGTTTGATTTGTTGATTTGAGTCTTAACTTTATCTTTACTGTTAGTAACCTGTAAAGGTACATTTTCTTCGAGTGCATCTCCTTTCGTAATATTATTGGTTTCTTCTTCCATTCAAACGTGCATTTGTGGGTTTTGAGTAATGCAAAATTTTAAATTGATTTGATGATTGTGACATTTCTATTATGACGTTTCGAAATGACATGGTGAACCGATTGAAGCAGAAAGTTTGTATTTGTTTATTATCTTATTTGTTTGTGCAATGTTTTTATGTATAGTAATAAATAAAATCGTTGTGTCTGTTTGTCTGTCGGTTCCGACTAATCTCCAAAACGGCTGAACTGATTTTAATGAAACTTTGCAGCATGCAAAGGGAATTATCAGTATTGACGTAAGCTATTTTTTATATGTCTGTCTGTCTGTTCGAGCTAATCTCTAAAACGGCTAAATTGATTTTAATTAAAATTCACATATATGAAAATGCTATGATTGCTAAAGGGATATTGACGAAATTTTGCGCAAAGGTGTCCAGGCTTGGTGTGGTATAATACACAAGATAAATATAATTCCTGAAAAACATAAAGTTCCGGTGGGATAGCTATTCTTTATGATAAAATGACTGAATGCATTTGGTCCTTTAGCTGTCGCAGTTCAAATGTGCAGTCCAAGCAGGCGAAGCCGCGGGCGGAAAGCTAGTTATTAGATAACTTAATAAATAAACTATTTGCTATATAAATATATGTATTACTTTGCAATCCATATTTATTGGTAATATCCTGATTATGGCTACAGTTAGGTTAAATTATCTTTGATATTTTATTTATGTTTGAAGGGGCGGCATTTAAAACTCTACTACACAGTACGACACGAATTTTAAAATGGAGAATAAGAAAAAAATTTGAAAAAAATTACAATTAATGATTAAGGTAAACAAATAAAACTAATCCTTTGAATAATATGTTTGAAGGTATGTAATATTAATTATATACAAATAATTACATACATGCCATTATGTGACGTCTACAATCGAAGTTTAAAATCAAAAACATCTATTTATAGAAAAATTAAATATTGTCTTTAGTTTTTCGACTGTGACTGCCTTATATTTTAACATTTACTACAATATCTCTAATCAACCTTTTAGTGTTATTATAAACGATTTAGTATCAGTGGTGGCTGTGCGGGTGAAGCAAGTGAGGCTGATCCTCACTTAAACTCATAACAACAATCTGGCTACAAATATTTTTTTCATAAAATTCGATAGCTTGTGGCTTACAGTAATTACCCATTATTTATTAATCTAGATAAACTCCAGTAAATAGTGTGCAATAAGAACCGCGTGATGGTAATTTTATGTTAGTAAACGCTATCGTATCCGCGGCGCGTTAGAGTGAGTTGAAGCTAGCAATGACTTGGCTTCACTAGCGCAGTATACTACACTACACTACATTGCGTAGTTTCAGTGAAGAGAGCCAGAAAATCATTGACTCATGTGCCTCAATATAATACACAAGACAAGCCCTTTCACCCTAGGGGGAGGCCTAAGCCCTGCAGGGGGGTATAATGTGCTGATGGCATGGCCTCAATATACTACACTCGTTAACATATATTCCATTACAATACATTTATTAATGTTGCGGCAAGTCAATTTCTAGCTTCGCTGACTGGCTGCGTAATCGGTAAGGAGTTTGACCGTCGAATGCAATTACGACTCTTTATACGGTTTCATACCTAAAATAAAAAAAAAATTGAATATTTACCTACCACGTACATACATACATTTATTTTTTACTAGCGACCCGCCCCGGCTTTGCACGGGTAACAGAACATACATGCCCACATATATTTTTTTCTGTCGTAGTGTCGTATCAGCTTGTTGGATCCAAGAGATTTAAATGTTACATAATATGTTCGTCCTACTTGGAATATTTTTAATGCATGTTATTTCCAATTCTGCAAATATTTGAAAAAGTAAAGAATATATACATAAAAACAAACTAAAATATTTCTTTGTATGCAACATTGATAACTTCTACGCAATTCCATCACGCATGTCGCGTCGGTGTGGGACCGCTGAATTAATTTTATCGCGATAGTATTAATTTTGCGATAACTCCTAAGGAATTAATTAAAATTGTATGGCATAAAGAGCAATCATAATGTGCATGAAATGCTGAAGGTGAATAACGTATTTAATTTGATTAGTATTAATACTGTATCCGTATAAATTGCTTTCCAATTACCTCATCATATGACTCCATTTTTTTAAACATAAAAATAAGTATAGTAAGCTATCCTTAAAAGAAAAATATATACTACTGCGTACTTTTTTTTAGACCTATAAAAGAGGAAAGTTCCTTCATACATTGTTTTGTTATATCTCAAAGGGATTAAGCAGCGTTTTTGACGAAAGCTTCCAGTCGATTTGTTTTTTTTTCACGTATTCAACATTAATGGTAATATTTCAACTAATTTGTAAAAAACATTAATGAATTATACGCATAAACTTTCCTATTGAATCATTCTGTCTATTGGTGATAACTGTCACGA
Organism: Luffia ferchaultella; assembly: GCA_949709985.1. Lineage (NCBI taxonomy): Eukaryota > Metazoa > Arthropoda > Insecta > Lepidoptera > Psychidae > Luffia > Luffia ferchaultella. The sequence goes on along the minus strand of OX453264.1, from coordinate 7,514,300 downwards.
CACAAATATATTTATTGTGGTCCATTTTATTAGTTAGATATTATCATCGTTTATAGACATCGATAATTACTATCGATACGATATTATCGAACGAGTGATTTTAGAACAAGTGTATATGTATCAGCTCATGGCTGTCCCCTATATGGGATATACACACATTATAAATCCCCACTTAGTTTCAAAGTACAAGGCAGTGAACCTCTTCGGTCCACGTTTTTCCCCTCTGCTTCGCGGAACCAGGCGTGACAGGTGGTCCGTATTAGGTGTATAAATATTAGTGGTAAATATTAGTACGCTCACATTTTGCTAATTATGTCGTTTGCACACCGACGACGACGACGCCGTGATATTATGGCGGTATCGAAAATGGCGCCTTATGATCGCCGTTATAGAAACACGCGTCAAGGCAGAGCGAGATTTGACATAACATTATTACCGCCGAGATATCGCGTTTCGTAACAGCGTCAGTGTCAAAAATACGGTATCTATAAGCCACAATACCACTTTTCCAAATTACATGCTTGTTGAAATTCGAGTATAGTATAAGTATACTGGCAGTCATTCGTCTCAGAACACCAATTATTTGTACATATTAGAATGGAATTGCACCATGTACCATAACTTTTTTTTTCATGCAATTTTTTTAGATCTATAACATTTTTTTTTTGTATTATGGTTTCGCCAACTCTAATGTGTTCTACCACACGTAAAGTGACTTGTATGGGAAATCCAAATGTATTTGAATGGCAGAAAAATTAAGCTAATTAAAAAAACACAAGCTAAGGGTATATGGGCTTTCGTTTGTCTAAGTTGAGGATGTCGTTTAGCCGGTCGGGCTGCACCTTCTGTGTTGTCTTCCTAACCCGGCACTATCTACTTATCTATTTTTCTATCTATGGATTTTTTTTTAAATTATGGAAACACCTAGATAGTTCTTAGTAATAATTGGATCCATAATATGTGGTGCTGTTGTCTAGATAAAGATTTTTTTTTATTTTCCGACAAAATTCTTTTTAAATATATCTTTTATTGTACGTATAATTCCGAATTTGTAATTCTACAGATGGCAGTCCTAATTTTTTTATCCAAAGTTATTTCCAACTCCAAGCTATTTTTTCCAAATTATCTTATATGATTTAAAATACTAACGTAGACATCGATTCTTTATATCGAATCTTGTTTACAATGTCGTTTACAAGAGCTCTACCGTCCGCCATGAATTGCTGCGAGTGCTGGCGTTTTGCCAGCTTGCAGGCTGGCTGCGGTTTAACGTGCTCACGTATCGATAACTATGTCGCATATCGATTATTTGTATCGGAACGTTCTACGGCGTCGGTATTTAATATTGAGAGAAACCGCTTTGATTTTCCCACCTGGGAACTAATCCTCGATTTATAGCTGAAATGTGGTTTTCAGAATCTAGTGCTGTATATCAGTACCATAGATGTACATAGAGATACCGTGCTGTAACAACATAAATATGAAGGATAAAAATATATGTCGCAAACCCAATATAAGCCATTTCACGTTTTAAATTTTGTGTGACCGACATATAAAATTCGTATGGAACAGAAAACAAAGATTCTGAAACAAAAATGTTTGTTTAAAACAAATTATTACGCTTTCGAATGTTTCAGAGGATTGTTTAAAGTTTGAGACGCTCCATCTTGATTGTCTGTACCTACCCTCTAGGTAGTACCATGGTAGTGCTTATAATTTGTCGATACTGTTTACTGTTTTACTGTCATTTTAAGAAATTGACTAATGTTATGGTATTGTGAGATATGTATAATATTTCGGTGTAACTTTTGCAGTGATATAAACGCATGGAAAAGGGAACGGCGACAAAACGTGTACGGAGACAAAATAGACAAATACAAAAGAAATCGGAACAGCATAAAAAAATGAACATTGATGCGGAAGTGACATCGAATTCACTGACCGATTGGCCGAGTGGTCAAAAACCCTAAGTGAAGATCCAAAGTTCGTGGGTTCGATTCCCGCCCGGGCCAAATATTTGTATGCATGAACATGTCTACTTAATGTCATACAATTTAATAAATAAGTATCTAGTACCCACAGTACAAGTATAATACTTGCTTACTTTTGAAATAGATGGCGCTGTGTAGGATGTCTAAGGTATTATTATTATACTTGGCGAAGATTCTAATAATTAAAGTAAAGTTTATTTGTTTTCGGAGTTAATAATTAAGAAAAATGTGAAAACTCAAAATGAACACGAACGACCAAACTATCCATAGAGCAATAGGTATGTATTAACCAACCAAACGGAACAGCGAACAGACTTTTAAACCCTACAAATAAACATTGTATGTAATTCATAGTGTGTGTAATAAAATTAATTACCTATGGTTCTATTGTGATATTATAAATTATTATTTCCAAGAAATCAATTTATTTATACGGCGACTGACGGCAATAGTACCGTAAACTTATGTATAGATGGCATAGTTTACAATTATTTTTCGTTTTAAGCGATAGCATGCGTCTGGAACGCATCCTTTATTTGACGCCGGCACCACACGCTGGCCACGTCATTGGTGACCAACGTTGGCTGATTAATTCGTGAAGCATAGACATGTTGGCTCACACTAATTCTGTCCCGGCAGAGCTAATGTGAAGATGTCCGATAAAGAAATCGAACTTGCTCTAATTGCTTTTTAAAAATAAATCTAAAAAAAGTTTATAAAATTCAAGGACTTTTTCATTTGTCCTTGCAGATGGTGATGGTGCAAATGAGAATAACATTATCCTTCGACAATACTTGACATAGCTACGCATTCAATGCATGTTGCAACACGACTCATCACGACTAAGCGAATCGGAACCGCCAACGTTGCACGGATCGACAATATTGTTGGCGCACGGATTCCTTTAAAAAAGCCGACACGCGACGGCCAATAACCAATGCTAATCAATGTTTGCGCCAACGTTGGAGCCAACGCAGAAAACCGCAGAAAACCCAATGAGAAAACCGCTATCATGACCTTGATCCACACGACGAGTTGGACGAGTAGCTTTGGGCCAACTTTATGACCAGCGTGTGATGTGGGTCGGCGTAAAACTAACTCTTAACTAACTATACGAATTACGAACGACGTCAAGTTGACGTTTTCACTTTCACTCATCTTTCACTATTTTGTTTGACGTTTTGTGACATTTTAACTTGAATTGAAAGCAATTGACAACATTTGACAATTAAAATTGTGGCGGGCGGGTGTAAATATACAGTGATTTATAGGTGTATAAATGCATGAGTATTGTTTTGTTCATCAATTTTATTATTTTTACGTAAAAGAAATCAGTGTCTAAATCAAAATATAACGTAGTTTATCGTAATTATTTTTACATTAATTAAAGTTCATATAGATACATACAAATATGAATTTCACATTTGGTGCGACAACAACGTCTTCCAGTACTTTCGGTACAACTACTCCTTCTACAGGTATAATACTTTAGGTATATAAATAAACACGAATGTGAAATAATTTTAAAAGTAATCCTATGTGACTAAATAGTTACCTATATTGATAAAATATGAAAACCTTTGAAACTATGTCAATAAAAACATAACCTAAAAGTTTGTTATTGCTAAACATTACACAACTTTACAGTTAATATTTTTAAAGTAATAATGTACTGTTTATTTTCGACAATTATAGCAAAAATCGCAAAAATGTGTAATAATTTGTCATTGGGTTGGCTTTCCAAAACTACCTACCACCCTAAGAGTATTAGAGGGGGCAAGGCGAAGAATTAAACCAACTTTCAGAAATTTTAAGAATGCGGAAAAGTGAAAGAAAAGAAATTGAATTTGAGTTATATGTACCTGCTACTAAGACATTTTTGATAGCCCTCAAACTCAAAACACTTAAAACTAACACTAAATGGGCAGCCAATCTTCTAATAAGTCCCATAACACTAAATGGGCAGCCAATCTTCTAATAAGTCTCAACTATTTAGGTTTGGTACATAAAAGAATATTTAAAAGAAATTCGGTCACCACCATTTTTCAATCAATAGGTAGGTTAGGTTAATTTAAAAAAAAAATACAATAAAAACGGAATATATAGCCACTCCGACTAATGTTCCACCCACTAGGAACTTAAAAAATCCAGATTGAATTTTCACTTGTTACTAACGTCAGGTTGGGAAATTAACATATTTACTGTATTCCATTTATTTTACTGTTGAAGTCTATTTCCTCTTTCACTGGTGACCCTTAGATTATGTCAATGCAAGGAGGGAATTCATGTCTGTGGTAACGGTATGTATTTCTCATTTTTCAGTTTTGTTTTTTTTTCACATTTCCGCATTTCTAAAAATTCTGAAGCTTGATTTCGTGTCCTCATCCCACCAACCCCTCCTAAGTTATTATTGCTTCTAATGTGGTAGTTTTGGACAGCTGTACCTTGTCATTTACAAAAATAGGTTAAATTAACATTCCATATTAAAAATTATTAAAATTAAGGAATGTAAATGAGTTGGTGTTAGTCGTAGGTTAAAAACCTGTATTACTGAGTCACCAGGCTCTCATTCCTAGACTTAAAACTCAACAATGTCTTAAATGTTATAGACACATTATGTGTAGTACATACATACAGCTTTAAACTAGAGATGTAACGGAAGTGACATTTTTGCACCTTTGTGGATGCAGATACTGAAGTTCAACGGTGACATCTGCGGAAGGGGATGTCACCACTTCTTCCACTTCACTTCTAAAATTTTGACTTTTTGTGTTTTGATGACAAAGGGATGTATTTCTGTTATATTTTATAGTTGAAATTGAGTCTTGTGCTCAAGGTGATACTGTTGAAATTACTAGACAGTACCTTGAACACGTTTTCATTCTTTTGTAGCAGTTGAAGTAAATAGAGATAGGATTGTGTATGTAGGTATATGCCTCCTTGGACACTGTTAGCGGCGAATTTGACTAGGAACCCTCAGTCTTGATATATGTCATATTACATTAAATAAAAATACAGTATCAGGTTATGTATGGACTGTCCAAGGGCAAAATATATGCGCCTGAGCTGATCCACATCAACCACTTGATGTGAGGGTAACAGAAAAGAAGGTCATCAATTAGAACTCCAAGTTACTTAATACAGTTGGAAGTGGATAGTGGAGGACAATAACAAGATAACTGATGTGGTGTACCATCAGAGTGTATAGGGATGGGGATGGTTGACCGAGTTCAGAAAGTGAGAAAATCAAATATTTCATGTAGCCACATGTTGATCATTTTGAAATTATCAATAGAAACTTATCTATGTGTGAGATGTCCACACAGTATTATTATTGATTTTCAAATTTTTCCCTAATATTAAGAGTTTATTTATAGTATACGAGGGCTACTATTTATGAATCCGCAACTGGCCACTTACAAAAAATATTTAAAAAAGTAATTACATACAACGTTTAAAATGGAGCCCTTTGGCTGTAGAATACAGTTTGTATTATATAACTGTCAATTGCTTTTTTCATTGTGGCATCATTTTCATATAACTGCAAGCAAATAAATAAATAAAATTAAAAATTGCGTGTCTTCATCACCATGAATTTTCGCGCGATGATTTATTACTATTTTCGACGTAGGCTAACTCAAAAACAGTGTATCAATCAAAACTAGAGCAAAAAAATGAACAGTAACACAATAATCGGCCAGAACAATTTTTTAGATTTTTTCAATAATTGTTGATTACTGCCCTCGTTGATTGCCTCGAGCATGAGTCATTGTGAAAGTTCTATGGAAAGTTCTATTCTATGTAAGGAGTATCTATCCTCGCTTGAACTCAGCACACTAACGAGCAACTGTTGAATATAAAAGAGCCTAATGCTCCTCAGAAATCTTAATGTACCTGCTCTGTAATAAAAGTTTTGTAACATATTAATTACCGCGCGAATTGAAATTTCCTCCATTTTTCAGAACACGCTCCGACACGTAGAAAACACACAATTAAAATTTTTCCCAAACAAAAAAGAATCAAAAACTTTTGCAATTAAGTAATATTATTATTACAACAAATATAACAAATATCTAGGCCAAGCCTGCCAGTATTTTTTTTTTTTACTAAAGAGTATCTATCTACTTCTCACTTTGAACCCTTCATACTTAAGTATCCTAAGGTCACCTAAGTCTGTATCAAAAAATTTCAACTTTTTTCATCCAGTAGATTCAGAAAAAAATAAGTTGTGACAGACAATAATACACCAGAGTGATTCTATAAGGGCTGCTGTTTTACATCTTGGATGTGCAGAATCCTAAAAAATAGTTAAAAAAATTATGTATTGCATGAGCAGATTCCGTATACAGTTGATGTCATGCCGTCCCATTCCAACCTATATTTATACACTTACGTTGTTTCCTTTTCTTAATAATAGAAATGAGTCTAAGAAATGGAATTTTTTTTTGTTAAGTACTTTCTTAATACCTTCAATTGAAATTGTTAAAATTATATTGTAATTACAAGTGTTGAAAAATTCTTTAAAAACAGTGTTCTCTGTCATCTTAATATCAAACAAACGCAGATAAGTATGTCAGTATTGACATAGCAATATATTTATAATTTGCGTTAGGTTATTTATGGTCGGTAAAATGGGTTGGGGTTAATTTAAGAAAAGGGGATGGGGACTGTATACTTGACAAAGGTAATTATCCGAGAAACGGATTCCTCCTTAGGCTGGCTTCGATGTCATGGCTAGGCTTCAGCGTCCGTTGGTTCGTCGACTTACCTTCGAAATGCTTTCACCCTTTCATGCACCTTGGCCAGTGATATTTTGCGAAGTATGAAATCCGCCTTTATCGAGTCACGCACTCATTCACAACACAATTCCAAATTTCCGTATGTATTACGTTACGACAATGATTCCGATAGTTATTTAACGACAAAGTCATATATCGGCGAAGAACTAGACGGATAATACTAAATCATCAAATATACGACAAGACGACAAAATAATATGACGATAGCTACTTCGTTACGAGAGTACAGAAACGATAATTCTAAAACGACACAACGAAATTTTCTCAGTTCTTATTACTACCTTTGAATAAATTATAAAACTTTTAATTTTTTTATTTAGTCGCGAAATATTTGAATTTAAAACTGAACAGTTTGTACCTATGTAAATTTTTGTGTCATATATTCATTATTAATTTACAGGCATGGCATTTGGTGGTGGCGATGCTTCTAAAACATTGTTTGGTAGTAGTACAGGTGAAATATTTCTTTGTTTATTTATTTATAATAATAATAATGTATACGTCACAAGAACGTCTTGGGCCCAAACTAAGCATTAGCTTGTGTTTTGGGTGCCAAGTGAAGACATCACATATAACAACCAAGACCTGGTGCCAGTATCAATATTCATTATATAAATACTGACCTGACCTGGGATTCAAACCCGGGACCCTCAGCTCCTTAGGCAGGGTCGCTACCCATTAGGCTAAGTGGTTGTCAAATTTACAATTGTATATTACATTTTATGGTAAGTTTAAGTTGTTACAATTACAATATCCGCATTGGATACTTTGCAGAGGCATTACAATCGAAGGAAGCTTTGGATTTATAGTTAACGCAGTTATATTTATGCATCATATTTTTATTCAAGTTATTATTTAGTATCGTATAATACATTATTCGTCATGTTTATTCATATACATTTGGTTTTTCGTTTAAAATTTTATACTCATATTAAATATCTTTTGTTTTAAATGTTTTTCTAAATCTGGGTTATTTTTATGAAATATAATTGCATTATGTATTAAATCGTGAATGTATAAATGTGCTAGAAATTTTATGGATTCACATATCATCCTTGCTTCTGCATTATATATCCTGTATTCTAAAATTTTTATTAATAATAATGTTGTACTATAATTGAATATTTATGCAATTATGTACATATTCTATAGAACTTTTACTTCTTATTTTGAGGTTTTTTCATGTAATATGTTTTTTTTTTTAGTGTTTACTGCTAGAAAAAAATGCTTCAAATTATAATAATACTTAAGCTTCGCTTACGCTTGCTCAATTTTAGTAAATATATGTTAATCCTCTTAATAAAAATAATAATAATACCGGGACATCTCACAAATGATAATTTGGTCCAGATCTAGGCAAACCTGTATTAAGGCTACTAGTCAACTGATGTACAAACTTAGATATTTTTCTATAATAGGTACATATATAATATATGTATACAGAATCTGCTCCTCAATACATAATTTATAATTATTTATTAAATCTTTGTTAAACAAGACTTTGATGTTTTGTTAGTGGTCTTTGAACAAATCTAAATAACACAGCACAATAGTTTATATAATATACTTATTGCATAGGGCCTAATTGGGAAATGACCCATTACTTCAGTTCTCCTGGTCGAACAACTTACTACTGTTCATTGCTAATGGCTTCATTCCTGTAGATTCATATACATTGTCTGACAGATCGGCCGAGTGGTTTGTGATCCTTTCTGTAGAACCGAAGGTCATGGGTTCTATTTCCACCCGGCATAATATTTGTGTGTATCAACATGTCTACTTGTGTCGTGTTCGGGTGTAAAATATATATTTCATATATTTTATATTTATATATAAGTATGTATAACATACTTATATATAAATATAAAATACATGTAATGTCGTGATAGCCCAGAGCGCAACGAACCTGTCTCAAATTTATAAGGCCCCATAGTGCCATGGTTCGAATCCGGGCGTGTACCAATGAGTTTTTCGGACTTAAACACAATATCACTGACACCGTGCTTCGGAGGGCATGTTAAGCAGTCGGTCCCGGACGCTGTCAATAAATGGCGGTCGTTACAGTTCCCAACCTGCAGTGGAGCAGCGTGGTGGACTTACGCTCCAAGCCCACCTCCTCACCCTGGGGGAGGCCTAAGCCCCTGCAGTGGGGTAAAATGAGCTGATGATGATGATGATGATGTATAACTTACATCAATTGTCTAGTATCCATAATACAGGTCCTGCTTAGTTTGGGACTAAGTGGCTCGGTGTTGAATGTCTCAGGTGTTATTGATATTATACTAGTTTCTTCAGTTTATAATATCTATAATAATAATAATAACACACACAATCACAACAACGCCTAGGTCCCAAACTAAGCGTTAGCTTGTATTTTGGGTACCAAGCGAAGACAACACATGCATATAACAACCAAGACCCGGTGCCAGTATTAATATTCATCATATAAATACTGACCCGACCCTGGGATTCGAACCCGGGACCTCCAGCTTCGCAGGCAGGATCGCTACCCACTAGACTAAGCGGTCGTCTAAGGGTAACTTATGCATTTTAATAGTTATTTTTTTTCTGTTGCAACTCTATTGTGGTTTCCATGTTTTCCAGAAAACAAACCAGCCTTCAGCTTTAATAGTTCAGCGTCAGGAACTCCTGCATTCGGTAATACGTCATTCTCTCTTGGTGCTAAGACAACTGCATCTGCAACACCTTTATGTAAGAATATTTTATTATTATTAATGTCATTATTAATATGAGGGGAAGCTGATAAGTAATCTACCTTACTATGAAAGCAAAAATTAATATGGACACTTTTTATTTTATTTTTCTGTGTCCCCTGAAAGGAGCAGACTTTCAGCCATGTCTGATTCACGATGGGGTATAGACATCAATGAGAAATCAAACATGATAAACAACTGTAACCTATTTTTTTTAGGAATAAATCGAATATACATCTACATGATGGCCAGTTTCAGCTCAGATCAAAAGAGATTACCTTTCAACTTGCTTGTGTAATTATTAAGTGCCGCTAGTATTTTATAATTTTGGTGTGGTAGTTTGTACACAAACACGGGGAGAGAGGAAGATCCTTTGGGTAACCAACTTTGTGGGCCATACGTGCATCCCGCCAGTCTCCCTTCTTTATCCCATGATTCAAATGTGATAACATTTGTTCACAAAATTCAAATTTCAGTGCTACCATACCACTTCACGACTTGAAGCATTGTTCGTTTGCATTAATTTAAAATTTTATGTCATTCTTAAGTTCCGATACGACATGAAGAAAGGACAAATAAGCACACTAACGAATTTATAATATTAGTATAGGTTATTTTATTTTACTTAACATAATTTATTTAAAAAGTACATTAGAATGTAAAATACGAATAAAACCTATTTTTCTAATTCTACAGTTGGTACGCCAACCAGCAGCACTCAAGCAGCATCGGCATTTGGAGCAAAGCCGTTGACTTTTAGCGCTTTCAGTTCACCTCCTAATCAGACAGTTGGTAGCCCTGGTTTTGGGCAACCAGCAGTAAATGTTCAGGTAAAAAATATATTTATCATACCCAGATGTCTGTATGGCGATTTAGAAGTAACACAAATCGGGATTGTTATATAAGTACAATGATAGCTTTCTTGCGATAGCTGTGCGGTGCTGGAGCAGTGATTACGCGTTGTCTATTGGTCACTTTTTCTCTACTGGACCAATGGACAGAGCGGAATGATACCTCCTACAGTGCGTAGGTACCGCAGGGAAGGCAGCGTTACTGTGGTTGTGTCAACATTTCTGCACCACAAGGCTTGTATTCATTTCTTCCTTTTTTTGGATATATGGTTCATATCCAAGTGGAACTAAAATGGAATGGACTAATGGAATTAAAATTAGCCTATATTTTGAGTTGTGTTTTAAACTATATGTATAGTGAATAAAGATTATAATAATAAGAATAAGTTGAGTAAAATAGGGTATTTGACTAATATTAAATATATTACATTTATCAAGAAAATATAAAAATACATTATAAACGATAACAAAAATTGTAAATAAAATAATATTTAGTAGAAGAATAAGAAAATTATAAGCTATTAAATTTGTGTGTCTGTTTTTTCTTACAAAAGGAAAAACATTATTCTGGATAGCCTGACGTCACAGGCTATTTGATACACTGTGCGGTATTGCCTTCTCTGTCTAACAGGACATTTTAAACATTAATCACTTTGTTAAAAGTGATTTATTTTTAAAATTTCTTTCACTGTTATGATATATTAAGAAAACTCATTCATATAAAACAATTTAATAAAAAGTCAACTAGCCTATTATGTAGGTATGTAATCCCACAAGAGTTATATTTATAATTCAAATTTCTTGCAGCATATTTTTTTCAAGTCCATTTTGAATTTGGGATTTTTTTTATATCATTATTAATTTAGATACATTTAATAACATAAAATATATTTCAACATTTTTAATTCATGTATTCTGAATAAGTTAAACTACTTACTAAATATGTGAGACGTAGACCCATTATACAACAGAGTTACTTTTTCTATACTTGCTGCATAAGATAAATAGTGTGGCAATCAGTTAACTCTGCATATGCGTAATGACGTAAAAATGTGTCAATTATAAATTGAATTATAACTTATATGGTATATTGTTACAGGCAACACAACAAAATCTTTCGTTTGGAGCCCCCACCACTCAACCGGGACTTAGTTTTGGACCACCTGCGACACAAGGTATTATCATTTTCTAAAGGAAAAACTGATTAATTGTGTATTGGATATGCCTTAAAATGAGATTCTAGCCTTAGCGATGTCCACTGATGTGGAGTGTATGATGTGGTGTGTAATTTGGATCCACGTGATGCGTAGGTGGTAAGGAAAATATTGCAGAATGAACTGTATTTTAAACATGCCGTTTTTAAGATTCTGTATGCAAAAGGTACCAACTGAAACCCTATTACTAAGGCTGCACTGTCTGTCTATTGAACCGTTTTCTGGTGATATTTGGATAATATTTGGGCGATAACCACCGGGTTATGGCCCAAAGTGCTCTTTACATAATTATAATGGAATTAAAAATCAATTAATTAATGTATAAGGAAATTAAATTAAAATTATTATAAGGAAACTAGTGATGAGCAACGTCATCCTGCAGTTGAAATGATGAGAGATATGGCACACCATTGCATTCCATTCCACTAGCCCACTGCCTCACTGCAGGAGCTTAGGCCTCTCCCCAGGGTGAGGGGGCTTGGAGCTTAATCCACCACGCTGCTCCAGTGCGGGTTAGAGAATTTTAACGACTGTCATCTATTGATGACACCTGGGACCGACGGCTTAATGTGCTCTCCGAGGCACGGAGTCCATGATAGTTATGTATTTAAGTCAGAAAAAACATTGGTACACGCCCGGATTCGAACCGCGGCCGCATGGCCTTCTAAACTTTGAACAGGTTTTCTGCGCTCGGGCTATCACGACACACCACCATTATGGTACACCAACATTCAATATTGATTACATGCATGAGACAATGTCAATATTTTATTGTTACAGCAACGACGGCCCTAGCATTTGGTTCCCCGCCTTCATCTGGATTCAGTTTCACCAAGACAGCAGCACCAGGGACTGGATTCAGTTTTTCGACACCCACATCAGGGTTCTCTGCACCGCAGCAAACAACGGTACTTGAATACCTCATGTTCAGGCTTCATACCTGATTGGAATACTAGCTGTAGAAAATCTAAGAACTGAAAATCCAAAAAAGCCAAATTAGGGATGCTGCAGATAACCCCAGGAAATAATGACAATGACGCATGTCTATTATTAAGAATCATTGGTAATGAATTTGGTATGTAAAAAAATCAAAAGTGGAATTGTCTTGAAAAATTTCCCGTGCAAAGGTTGAATTATAAATGTAACATTTATACGACTACATAATTGTACTTGAATTTAAATCTTCCACTTCCACCAGCCCATTATGCCCCACTGCAGGGACTTACGCATCCCCTCAGGGTGAGGGAGATTAGAGCTTAATCCACCACGCTACTCCAGTACGGGTTGGTGAATTTTAATAATTGCCGGTTAATGGCAACCGGGACCGACAGCTTAACGTGTTCTCTGAGGCACGGTGTCAGTGATAGTTATGTACTACAGTGGACTGACCGGTTGGCCGAGTGGTTAGAGACCCTAACTGTGAGGCCGAGGGTCGCGGGTTCGATTCCCGCCCGGGACAGATATTTGTGAGCATGAACATGTCTATTTGTTCCGTGTCTGGGTGTAAAAGTATGTATATATTATAATAAAAAAAAATTAAGTATTTGTATCAGTTGTCTAGTACCCCATAGTAAGCATAATACTTGCTTACTTTGCGACTAGATGGCGCTGTGTGGCATATTCTAGATATTATTATATTATTAAGTAAGAAAAACTCATAGGTACACGCCGGATTAGAATCACGGCCGCACGGCCTTCTAAAACAGAAATAGGTTCGCTGCGCTCGAGCTATCACGACGACTACTGACACCGAAACTACTGAGCTTAAAATTGTGTAATATATATAAATTATAGAGTCTCATAATTTATAGAAAAACATAACAGAAATCCAAAATTTTTAAATTCTCGTCAGAAATGGAAAATTTTATTTTATTTATTTATTTATTGCATTGTCACATGTCAATCTTAAGGTGGTCAGACAAGATCATCTTATACACTATGTGACGCCCCGTGAGAGCAAAGCAATATAAGAGGGCTATTTTCTTAATGATTTTTAACAATAATAAAATATTCATGAAGAGAAAATATGCATAAAATGAGTTGCTTATTTTCACTGATATCTGACAAGTCCAATTATCCTAATGGTTATTATGATGGCCTACTACATGCTGTCCGTAAGTGCGTCACAAATGTTTCACTCGAAAACCTCTTAACAAATTCTAATTTTGCAATAGTTTTAGGATTAGGTTTGAGCACAGACCAGTCAACCTATAGACCACGCTTTAATAAACGTCAGTACGAAAACGAAATCGCCAAAAAGTGGCGGGGTGCGGGGAGAGGTCGGCTAGTTTTCATTGGCTCGTTCAAAATTGACAATTTAATGGCTTCCGACGTACTTCCAACTGACCGCTCACAAGAGACGTAGTTATGTAGTGTCACTACATAGCCTGGGCGAATGCTACTCCCTGTCAAAGCGTGGTCTATAAGGTTGACTTGTCTGTGGGTTTGAGGTAGGTCTTCACAAAAAATAAACGTTTCATTTTTTCTATGATGTGATGGATATTTTGAAAGGATTTCTTTTAGGGCTTTCAAAATTATTTTCATCTATGTTTTTGCTGAAGTGATTTTAATTCTTTATTAATCTCGAAATATGTAGAAAAAAATATCGTTTCCCCTTAATCTTCTAGGCGTCGAAAATTAAATTGTGATATGATTCATATAGATATGGAGTCACAGATGACAGGAACAAACATCTGGACTTATCTATCAGCCAATTCATTACTGAAATATTTTTAGTAATAAGTATAATATTCCTAATAAAGTTTAATTGACCTCAACTGTTTGTTGATAATGTGCTGGTATTCACTCAAACCTATGTGCAAGCACAACTTGCTCTTAACGGTTTTTATTAAAAATTTTAATACAATTCAGATTTACTTAGTATCTACAAATAAAAGTTGAACAACAGTTAATACTGTTAATAACAATAATACCTGGGACATCATACACAGCATCATCTACTCCCAAACTAAACAAAGCTTGTATTATGGGTACCAGACAACTGATATACATTCATAAATATTTTTTTATAATATATACATAAACATATTTTTCTCACCCAGAAACGGAACAAATAGACATGTTCATGCACACAAATATTTGTCCCGGGCGGGAATCGAACCGACGACCCTTGGCTCCGCAATTAGAGTCTCTAACCACTCGGCAAATCAGTCTGTTCCTTGCTTGTTTCTTTTTTTTTGTTCTCTATTCTAATTATAACGATTACCAAATAACGAATACAGAATTTAAAGGCAGTAACATATGCAGGTAAGAACAGAACCGCAGGGATTCCAGCCAGATGCAAAATCTGTCCATCAAGTACATGTTTTTTTAGGGTTCCGTACTCATGGGTACCAACGAGAACCTATTACTAAGACTCCGCTGTCCGTACGTCCGTCCATTCATCCGTCTGTCACAGGGCTGTATCGTCTAAACCGTAATAGACACTGAAAATTTTCACAGAGGATATATTACTATAAGTTTATAACTTTTTATTTGATATCTATTAATAATAACAATATTGATAATACCTGGGACATCCCACATAGCGCCATCTAGTTACAAACTAAGCAAAGCTTATATTGTGGGTACCAGACAACTGATATACGTATTTAAACATTTTTTATAATATAGACGTATATAAATATTTTACACCCAGACAGGGAACAAATAGACATTTTCATGCACACAAATATTTGTCCCGGGCGGGAATCGAACCCGCGACCGCTCCGCAGTTAAGGTCTTTCGCCTTTCGACCTATCGGTCAGTTGAGCTGAATAGCCGGCTTTATGTAAATATGTAACAGTATAATAGTACTCGTATGAACCCATTATTGGCCAATGTTTAGTTGTTAAGTATTTGTAAACTACTAATGTAATGCGCTGAGTGGTTCACTGTAAGTAAATAAATAAATACACATTGTAATAGAGGCTAATGCAAGGATGGCCATAATAAGACTAATTAAAGATGGTCATCTAAAATCAGATCGGTCTGAGCTGCCGCATATAAAGTACTAGCGACCGCCCGCAGCTTCGCTTGCGTAGACTACACATTTCTGTTTTAGGTAGTATTAACATTTGAAACGGTTTATACGTACTTTTTGCTGAAAATAACATTGGGTACACCCATTCAAACTTTCAATCTTCATTCTCCCCACTCCTTTAAGAAAACCGATACTCCCATACTTTTTACCTCCCGTTTCCCACCCTTAAAATGTGCAAATCCAAAAACCCTGAAAGACGTCATTATTTATTTATGTTAAAATTTTTATGTTTCTAAGTTTAAAGAACAAAGACTGTCATACAAAGCCCTTCCATCTCACCCTCTTTAAATTTGAAATCTCCAAATATTCCTTTCTTAAAAAATTAATACGTTATAAAATAAACCTCTGTTTTAAATTTCAGCTTCCTAGACTTAGTAGTTTCGGCTTATCAACGTTGATAGATCACTGAGGACAAACGACAGACAGACACAAAAGTTGCTTATATCACTCTTGACAACTTTTTTTCACATCTGCAAAGTTTCATTAAAATCTGTTCAGCCATTTTGGAAATTAGCTCGAATAGACACATAGACGTACAGATAGACAGACGGACAAAAAGTAGCGTATGTCACTTTTGACGACCTCCTTTTCATACCCTTAAAATTTCATTAAAATCGGTTTATCCGTTTTGGAGATTAGCTCGAAAAGACAGATGGACGTACATACGGACGTCCATATCTGTAAAGTTTCATCAAAATCAGATTAGCCGTTTTGGAGATTTGCTCGAATAGACAGACAGACAGATAGTATTATTTTATACATATAGCCTATAGCCTTCCTCAATAAATAAACTATCCAACACAAAAAAAAAATTTCAATTCGAACCAGTAGTTCCTGAGATTTGCACGTTCAAACAAATAAACAAACAAACTCTTCAGCTTTATAATATTAGTATAGATAATACAACTTCAGAAATGGAGGTAGTAATACATGCAGTCTCGGACAAAATACTACCGAAATATGTATTCCACAGAGGGTTCGGTGTTATGCTTCCCGATCGTGATGATTGGAGGAGTGGCACTCCGAAAGCTCTTAAGGGTGGAATGCTCTGGTTCACGGATGGATCGAAAATGAACAAAGGCACAGGTGCTGGTGTATACTGCCCAAACTTGGATTTGGCAGTGTCGGAAAGCATGGGGCAATATCCAACTGTATATCAGACGGAGATACAAGCGATTATTATATGCGCAATTTCATTTAATCTCTACTAATAGATCTTCAGTCAAACAACTATTACGTTGTATAAAACTGAAAATTTAAAAAAAAGTATTATATAAAACTTATTATATCAGTATATACATATCCATATTTCAGACAACCACAGCAACGCCTCAAACGACAAGTTTCAGCTTCATGCCATCGCCTGCAAATACAACCGCATCGACCCTGGCTTTTGGGGTACAAAAGCCGAGTTTCAGTTTTGGTGCCGTAACCACTTCAGCTACGACTGTATCGCCTTTCGGCTCAAGTACTGGTGCCCCGGCTTTTGGTACGCCCCAAACTAGTGCTGTTGGCTTTGGAACTACTATTACCACTACAGGTGTATAAAACTTTTAATAAATTGAATTAGATGCCTTAAAAATATAATAAATATTTAATCAACCCTGGAACATAAACAGAAAGTACCTAAGGTAGAAGGAAAAAAAATATGTAAACCCATGTCACAGCCAACACAAAAAATGTAGTTTAACTATTTTTAATTTTATGTAGTACTACAATTTTTAAAATTGAATTCAAATTTAATTGAACGAAATATAAATTAAGACAGATAATAATAACATCTTTTAAGCAAAGGGTCCCTGAGTTCGATTCCTGTACTGAGCACACATATTCAGATGTCTAAAACAAATATTTGTACTAATCCTGGGTTTCGTAAGGTCATAATGTATCTATTTTTATATTATGTGTCATATTTATCTAGAAATGGTTTTGGATAAGCCACACATTCCCAAAAATGTTGTATACCCAATTGTCCTAACTTGTTGAGTATTTTTATATTGTATTTATATAATTTACCACAGCGGCACCAACATTCAGCTCGTCAAGCGGTTTCGGTTTTGGTGCGAAACCTACGGTCACGCCGGCCACGAACTTGGGTTTCGGGACGCCCGCGACCACGGCTTTATCTTTCGGCGCGACCACGACGGCGGCGGCGCCCGCCCCGAATTTGTCGTTTGGCTCGACCGCGACCCAAGCACCCACTTTGGGATTTGGTGCGACAACAACCTCGAGTTTGTCTTTTGGGACTGCTACCACAACTAGCGGGCTTGGTTTTGGAACAAGTATGACTCATTTTATTGTAGTATATTTTATTATAAATAAATAAATAGTCAAGATTTATTTAGCACCATAAAAATAAAAGAGTGAGAAAAAAAGACATTAAAAAAAGAAAAATAAGCTAATTACAGGAAAACTTGAAAGTAAACAACTTATTGGTACCAAAATGGTCACCGCTCAGTTTAAGTTCATTGTGACAATTGGTATTCTGCGGATTTCAAATGAGAATCAGGCCCGTGACCTCAGCAAACAAACAGCTAATTCATCATCATCATCAGCTCATTTTTACCCCACTGCAGGGGTTTAGGCCTCCCCCAAGGTGAGGAGGGGGCTTTGAGCTTAAGTCCACCACGCTGCTCCACTGCGGGTTGGGAACTGTAACGACCGCCATCTATTGACAGCGTCCGAGACCGAATGCTTAGCGTGCCCTCCGCTACTAATTCCTCCAATACTAACAGCTAATTAATTACATTTATTCACTATGTATTTGCATATTACACATTCCAAAATATTAAACTATACACTACACATTAACCAAAGGTTAGATCAACAGTCACGAGCCATTTAATTAACAGAGACAATTGATTGATAATGATTGATGACAAGTTAAAAGGTTAAACAATAATATTTAATGCACATTGGATAATATAATTTTTAGCACTATTAAAAAATGTGTGTTTCATTTATACAACATAATTTGATATTATTTAATTTGTAATGAAATTAAAACTGACTGTTTGGCCGAGTGGTTAGAGACTCTAACTGCGGAACCAAGGCTTGCGAGTTCGATTTCCGTCCGGGACAAATATTAGTGTCATGTCTATTTGTTCCGTGTCTGGCTGTAAAAAGGATTATACAGGGTGAGGTTTTATGGAGTGACCTTTGATAAAAATCCGTTGGCCGTCTTGTTTCTTTTTAGTATAGTTCAATAGTATGATATCTTAATAAAATAAAGGACTTTTAAGTAAATGTGTGACACGTTGTGATTTGTCAAAGGTTATATTCGGACTGTTCTTACATACTAACATGCATACATGTATACTTATACCTATGCTTATGCTAAGGGTGATGTCACGTACTACACCACCGGGGCCATTTTTTTAAAAAAAAATTTCATTAAAGATGTAAAATTTTTTTATAACCTAAAGTAAACTACAATAATACAAAATTTATATGACAATATTTTTTAAAAAAAATTTACGACAAAATAGAAAAAAAAATTTTATAACATATAAAACTACGACAATGATAAACTTTTATAACATAGAAAATACGATAATATAAAAAAATTACTACAATAAAAAATATTTTGTTTTTTATTTCTAAACAATTCTTATCAATATTACACATTTTGTTATACAATGTAATTTTCTATAAATTTTCTATTTAATTTTCCTATTTGTTTTTATTAAAACAAATTTTTGTTAACGAATTCGGCTCGCGACATTCGTAACGAAAATTCAAAATTTAAGTAAATTGCATTTTTCATACTTTATTTTTCATTCGCTTCTATTTTTATTTATTACCTTTCTTTCAATCAATACAAATCTATTAATCATTCGTTTTAACTATACAACTTTCGGGTGATCAGGCCGATTGTTTATATCGTTATCACGTAAACTCTTTTCTTTACTTAAGAAGTTTTTATCGCACTGCTTGATATGCGATGCGTCATATTCGTCTGTGCTCGTTCGTTTTCGTGAACTCGAGCCTTATGTAAACATACCTTTGACCGTGAACAAGAACAAAAGGGTTTTTGTTCGACTGGCGCGTCTGGATGGCGCGTTCGGCGCTGACGCATATCCGCCGCTTGGGAGGTCGACTTCGTTGCCATGTGCATTTTTGCACAATAATTTTTTTATAGCAATTTTTATAATTTTCCTAAAGAGAAATTTTTTTTTTCTTTGAGTATTCAACTCAGCTTATAACTAACACGTCTTATAACTAACAATAAACACAATAGAAATACACTTTAACACAATAGAAATACCCTTTTTAAATGACACAAAATTTTAAATGACACAAAATACATTGAAAAACAGTTTACAAGAAATTACTTAACTAATTTTAAATGACACAAAATACATTGAAAATAGTTTACACGAAATTATTTAACTAAGAAATTACTTAACTTAAAAGTATAATAGACAATTTTGTATACTAATATTAATATGTTACTATAAACAAACATTACAAAAAAAAAGATTTTTAAATTCTAATTTTTTTCTTAAAATAACAATTGAGAAAAGAAGAAAAAATTTTTACTACAATTTAAAATGTTATAAAATAAATTGACAAATTAGGCATTCACCTCGTGAAATGTCTATGACAATTTATAAACTTTTTCGTGATTTAATTTTTCACTTTTCACTATAATGACCTTTTCACTATATCGACTTTCACTTTGTATACACGGCACTTTTATTACTCACGATTTAAATGCTGGATTTCGTCGCAATCCTTTTCATATGCTTCATGGCATTTTTCATGGCATTTTTTCTTTAAGCCATTTAAAATAACAATTATATTCTTCATTTATTCGCGTAGTAGTGCTTAACTTTTGAAGTAAATTTTCCACTCTTTGTTGATGTGTATCGATATCTGAATCGACATCCACTAAATTTATCATTTTGATATTTCTTGTATTTCACATATATTCCAAATATTAACTTTTAAAATTATTTATTTATAATTATATTTAATTTTCTTAAGATAAAATTTTGTTTTTGTATTTTTATATTTTTATTTTATTTTATTTTATATTTATTTTATATAATTAATATTAAATTTTTAATATTTACATTTTTACATTTCTTCTTCTTCTTCTTCATTGTTGGGTGCCTGTGTGAACTGGTTATGCGCAATCACGGTGAACTGTACCACTCAGTAGACAATATTGTATTGTTCTGATCATTATTATTTTGAATTTTTGAATTCGGAAATTTTGAATTTAACACCTTTTTTCGCAGGGTCTTGAATTTAACACCTTTTTTTCGCAGGGTCGCCATATGATATCTTAATAAAATAAAGGACTTTTAAGTAAATGTGTGACACGTTGTGATTTGTCAAAGGTTATATTCGGACTGTTCTTACATACTAACATGCATACATGTATACTTATACCTATGCTTATGCTAAGGGTGATGTCACGTACTACAATAGGAAAATATTCAGTTAAGACTACGTAAACCTTTCCCAAGACTAACAATATACTAGTCACACGTCACGAGAGCGCCAGTGCGCGTGCACGCGTCCCGCCCACATGCGCCATGCCCCGCCCTTTCGCTTTATGTAAGTAGAAGGTAGCCAAATTTTGTTAAAAAATATTTAGAATGTTATTATTGATTATCAATATTTGACCTATATTTTTATTGACGTAATGCGGTCTATTGGTGATACTTAACATCTAGAAAAAAATTGGCTGGTTACAAAAATCTCATCGTGTATATATAAATATTATAAAGAATATTTAAGCATATATACCAGTTGTTTAGTGCCCCATAATGCAAGCATAATTCTTGCTTACTTTGGGACTAGATGGCGCTGTGTGCGATATCTCAGGCATTATTATTATTATTAAATGAAGAATGATAATATGTTCAATAATTCCACCATACGAAAGTTCATTATAGTTTGTCTTCACTAAAAAAAGGCCAACCGATACGCATTAACATAAAGTTCCTTGGCATGTTACAAATAACCATTCATTCAAAATTAAGTTGTTTGATAACTGGAAGGCGCGAACATCTCAAAAACATGTAAACAAATTTTGTTCAGAACAATTTTCATTGAAAACGTTTGTTGCGTGTTAATTCCTTAATTGTATTCAGACAGTACCAATAGGTTCTATCGGAAGTAAATTGGGGAGGCCTATGTCCAGCAGTTGACTTCATATGGCTGAGATGATGATGGTTCAGATAGTTCAACCATACGGTTGTGAAGTTTAAGATGGGGACAAACACACATCATTAACGATTTTAAGAGTTTGTATCTCGGAAAAATAAATTAAACTAGACCCATTTCCATTTTTAAAGATCTGTCTAATGATTCCACACACGATAAGGTGCGCGAAAATATTTTTTCGTTTTTAGTTCAGTGTATGGAGTTCAACGTTTAATAATGTAGTGTTGATGTTTTCGTCATAATATTTTATAATAATAATATTTATTTTCAAAGAAAGTTACAAAAGAATTCATGATAAACTGATTTTTTAATTTTAAACAATAAATTTTTTTTGCACTGGTATTGACGGGTGACAAAACACACAAGCATACACACAATACGTACACAGCCTAATTTATTGAAATGAAGGGTTAGTAGTTCTAGTGTGTTCCATGTTTTTATTTTATTTTTATTTATTTAGGACAACAAACAACGTGTACAATGAAACTTATGTATCTAACTATAAGTAAACAGTTTATAATAATTGTACAGTCAACCACGCTGTCCATGAATTAGTTACATAAAACCTCATTGAAAGCTGCCAACATACACAATATAATAATATAATATAACAAAAAAATTAATGAAACACTTAAACTAAACAAAATTTAGAAAAATAGAAACAAACACAAAAAAAATCATAAATGTTCAGCTAAAGCTGCCAAGACGCCCCTCCTAAATAATCTTCATGACAGTTTGAATATATCAATATCATAAAAATGTTTATTATATGTTTTCATAATGCGAAACAGAGGCGCACGCTTACCAGCATTTGATCTAGTGCGCGCAGACATGAACAATTTATGAGGATACGTTGCACGTATACGCCCCAATCTACTAGGTATTCGATAATAAATTTGCCTAGTTAATCGATTACAATCAAATCTGCTGTGGCAAAGATTATATAATAACATTCCACCCATGAGCACTCTTCTCTCTTTAAGAGATGTAATTGAAATTTTTTGAGTAATTGAGAATAGGACGATCTCGATCAATGACATTTATAATCAACAACACGAAGAAACTTACGTTGAACTGACTCAATCTGATCACTATATTTATCATAGAAGGGGTTAAATGTTAAGGGTTAAATTCCATGTTCACATGGAAATTAAGATTCTTGTTAGGTAATTTGCTGCCTGTTGTTTTTCTGGGCCTACTGTAATAAATTTTTTTCGATTATCACAATAATGTTAACCATGATTGTAGCAGTAACATGTCTTATAATATTCTAGCTACAACAGCATTGAGTTTCGGCACTCCCGCTGCGACTACTTCATCGGCGTTTGCTGCTCCACCTAGCAGTTTGGGTTTCGGTGGTCTAACTACAGCTGCAGCTACGACTGCAGCTCCGACAGGTATTCATTAATCGACACTTTGATGCCTTAACCCCGAAAGTAGAAAGGCGAAACAGTGAACCGCCCACGGAATAGCAAGCGATTTTTTGTGTGGGGCCCCAAATGGGGGCGCGCGTGCTTCTTATTCTATTTTCTGCATTTTAATGTATGAAACGTTATTGAGTTAGTTAGTGAGATATATTGCTGAAAACTAGATTAAATTTGCTAAAAAGTTATCTACATTTCACATCGTTTGGCCCAGAAACAAATACGCCGCTGTTTGTTAAAAAAAAAATAGGTTGAAAATCGCAAAAAAAAATTATAAACAATTTTGCTGTCGGAATTATGTTATATTCGTAGTATTAGCTATGTTTTTACATTTAAAAACATAAAACAGAAAGCAATAGAACGTATTCATACAATTTTTTTTACAAGAAAAAAAAGCAATCAAAAAAAAAATGTTGACGGTCCTCCTGAAATAACTATTCAATTTTTTACATTTTTTTTTTAATATGGCTATTATTTTATCATACCTTCTATTAAAACCATTCTGTAACATCTACAATGACATTGGCATTTCAAAATGCTCGGAGCGCAAGCACCCAAAAAACGTATTAGAAATTGTCCCAAATAGGGACGGTTGCTATTCCGGGCCAAAACTTCAAGGCCCGAAAAGGATCGCTTGCTATTCGCGATATTGCTATTTATACAATCTTGCTACATTCTTATCCATAAAATTACGAACTCTGTGACCGCCCATCGATATCATCATATCGTTCTTTTGTGCTTATTTACGCATATACGTTTCATTAATAACTTTTCAAACCCAGGCCATAATGGCATATCAGTCAAGACCGTCTCTTCAAAGCGATAACATTTTTTATACGAGACCCAGCATCTAGTTGTTACTCGCTGATCGACCGATCAGCCAAGTGGTTAGAGACCCTAACTGCAGAGGCACAGGTCGCGGGTTCGATTCCAGTCCGAGACAAATATTTGTGTCGATGAACATGTCTACACGGAAAAAAAATTCTCGAATCAAGTAAATATTTTTTTATATATACGGAAGAGAATATTCTCTCAAAATAAGTAAATATTTTTTTCTTCCTAATTTATCCATACCTTAGACCAACAAACTATTTACTTATTTTAAAATAATATCCTTTTCTGTATATATGAAACAATATTTTCTTGATTCGAGAAATCTATTTTTACCGTGTATTCTGTGTCTGGGTGTAAAAGTATCTATATGTATCCATCATAAGGAATATGTAAATATGTATATCAGTTGTTTAAAACCCCATAATACAAGCATAATACTTGCTTACTTTGGAACTAGATGGCGTTGTATGGAATGTCCTAGATATTATTATTATTCTATTACTCCCGAGACGCACTCTTGGCGTGTGTCTTTAAACCCGCAGAGTCCAGTCGCTATAAACACATTGCTTGTTTATTTCCGTCCACAGCTCTAAACTTCGGCGCGACTACCACAACCGGTCTCAGTTTCGGCACGACGACTACATCGTCCGGATTCGGCTCGACTACGGCTTCGACTGGGTTGAACTTCGCAACGAAAACGGTGCCAACCACCAGTCTAAATTTTGGCACCACAACTGCTGGCACTTTGAATTTTCCTGCTAGTACTGCAGCGAGCACTACGGCTAGTACAGGTGTGTATATATCTATGTAGGTCTAGAACGAATACTTTTTACCGAAATATTCGCGCTTGTGACTACGATATTGTAATTTTAACCGAAACTTGATTGTTGGATTCCATTGCCGATAGTGAAATATTTGATGAGGCGTTTGCTCAGCAATGAATTCTTTGTCGGCAAGACTTATTGATTGGAGATTCGACTTAAATGTATGCATATAGTTTTACATATATATGTTATGAAGGTGTTGGAGGGAGGGGAGGAGGTTTTTTCATGTCATTTCTATCAGTGGGAACCTGTAAATGGTTGACTGTTAACCACTCATTGCTAATTATTTTCATTTGTATGTAACTGTTGGTTCTCCTTAACATAAATAAATAAATAAATGTACAGAATCTTAATGCTCTTGGGACTGCATAGAAATCTTGACCCAACCCATTACAGGCATTAATAAGGATTGTGTGAAAAATGGAAATTATTCTAGTTCACCGAATCCACTTCGGCGAATAGATACTAATAGCATATTAGTAGATATCCATACAGAGTCCAAGGTCTCTAACAACTTGCAAAATTTATACCTATTCTCATAGGGTTGACTCCTGTTAGAAGTTAAGAAAATTAGGAGGATAAATAAATTAAGGTAAGTACATAGTACAATGTAGTGTAATTTGACACATCTTAAAATAAAATTAGTTATGAATGATTAACCCTAAACAATTTTTTGTTGGTTTTTTTTTTGTCTTACCACTTTAATCGATTTTATCTTATTTTATTTTAAACACTGAAGTGATGAAATCCATAATTAGTCAACAAAATCACTCGAAAAATATTTATGAATCGCGTTAAATGCGTACGCCGCAGCCCTGTCCGTACTGAACTGGCGCAACCAGTTCTTACCCTGGATGAGTACGTAAACCCGTCGGTGAGAGACCACCATATGTGAGTGTACTACAGCGGGCCGCTTCTATGTCGCTTGGCTTCTGTATGGATATTTATTCATGTGGTAATTCGCTAAAAGTTAACACTTGCTTAGTTCAGTGTAGATCGATATAGTTACAGTTTGAGAAGCGGATCTTGACCTTTCAAAATGTCTGCGCAAGTTCTATTTTTTTTGGAACTGTTTGTCGGTAGGTGGACAGGTTGGCAAACGCTCGCTTTTTAATATTGGACCTCAAATGCGCTCGCGTTCCTCGATTGGACAGTTCCATTTCGCAAAGCACTAATAGAAATATATTAGCTTCATAATCCGTGTACGTCGATTTACGAACCCGTGTTCTAGATATGGTATTCACTGAATTATAGAAGAATAAATAATGTTCGTGATAGCCCAAAGCGCAACGAACCTGTCTCAAATTTATATGGCCCCATAGGACCATGGTTCGAATCCGGGCGTGTACCAATGAGTTTTTCTGACTTAAGTCAACTACCACTGACTCCGTGCTTCGGAGGGCACGTTAAGCAGTCGGTCCCGGACGCTGTCAATAGATGGCGGTCGTTACAGTCCCCAACCCGCAGTGGAGCAGCGTGGTGGAATTAAGCTCCAAGCCCCACTTTTCACCCTGGGGGAGGCCTAAGCCCCTGCAGTGGGGTAAAAATGACCTGATGAAGTGAAGTGAAATAATTTTATACAACATGAATTTTCATTCACCAGCCATTTCAATACACTTTTTATGTATGTGGCGATATTCTATATGCTACGCTATAATTTATGCTTCATGAAATGGTCATAATTAAAATTGTTAATAATCAATGGATTCTCATCCGAGTGCTTAATTGTACAAACGATCAAGTTAAGCAAAAATGACATTTAAAGGCAAACCTGAATAATAATAATTTTTTAATACATTATTGCCTTAAAATATATTACATTAGTACAGAATTTAATATGTTTGAATTTCAATTGTACAAAGGTTATATTAGCCTGTAAAATTACTTTAAACCGTCTCCTGACAAATTAGCCTAATGGTAGATTGAACGCTTAAACACTCGGACGACGGAATGTGACCATCTGGGCTATAGGTAATGATATTTTAGTAAGGATGATGCATCTTCATACTGCACAGCGTTCGAAAATTGATCCCCAATACATACATACTTATATCGTAAAGCGTATACATATTATAAAACGAAGTGTGAAACATGATATGGAACATATTATGACACAGAAAGGGATAGCTATCTGTAAAGATTTATGCTTGAAATATGCTTAGTCAACATATATTAGAAGGAAAGGCCAATAGACCTAATTAGGTGAGTTTTAGCTCCTCTCAAGACGAGTGGGCTTGGAGCTTAAATTCACCAAGCTGCTCCAATGCAGGTTGGCGGATTGTAACGACCGCCATCTATTGACAACAACCGGGACCGATTGCTTAACGTGCTCTCCGAGACACGGAGTCAGTGATAGTTATGTACTTAAGTCAGAAAAACTCATTGCTATACGCCCAGATTCGAACCATAGCCCTATAGCCTTATAATTTGAGACAGGTTCGTTGCGCTTTGGGCTATCACGACACGACATAAAATAGATAATGGTCTATAATTGATTGTGAAATTCTGTAATGGCCTCTGTAACTTCAACCTATTTTGATGTACAGGTCTCCAACTTGGACAAAAGCTGCCAACGAGCTCGGCTTTCGTTCTCGCACCGAGTTCTAGTTCTCAGCCAGCTTCTACTGGTAAGCTAAGCAATCTGGTGCAGGTTCTCTAACGAGAGCTAACGCGAATGTTTTACTAACGTGTGCTTAGGGGAAACAACTATATTTCTGAATACAAGAATAAGCTCAAAATTTGGGTTCCACATAATCTTATAGAAAGAAATCGTGCACCGTGTTGCCATTTGCAGTTATTGACTGACCGATTGACCGAGTTGTTAGAAATCCTAACTGCAAAGCCAAAGGTCGAGGGATCGATTCCCGCCCGGGACAAATATTTGTGTGCATGAAAATGTTTATTTATTCCATGTATAGTTGTAAAATATCTATACATGTGTATATTATAAAAGAATATTTAAGTATGTATATTACTTGTCTGGTACTCATAATTACAAACTTTGCTTTATTTGGGACTAGATGGCGCTGTATGTCCTAAGTATTATTATTGTTAAAAAGTATTGAAACATAAATATTTTTTAAACAAACACGGATGACGAAAATTGGACCATTTACGGTAAGAACACGCCATATAAAATCATAGTCATAAAATTAAAATCCATTTATTTTCAAATAGCATTCACTTTTAAACGTCATAAAGCCTTTATGCAGATTCGTACGTGACCACCCTAAGAAGAACAAAGCAAGAAACTTAAAGTAGCTCATATTTTTATAGTGATGGTGGTACAAACCGTTGTTTTAAAAACTTAGTGGATTAGAGCAATTTAATTCTAAGCATTTATATATTTCTTTTAAAGAACATACATATTAAATCATACTCATAGTACGGAGAAACTCTATAAACATTGACAGAACCCATTTTAATGTAAAACAAAGGGATGTTATGTGTGTGGAGTGGTTGGAAAGGTATCGTTGAATAGGAGTTTTAATAAAAAAAAACTATTGGTTTATACTTTACTATTACCAACTGATGAGTGTGAAATGAGACAAGGAAGGATAAGATAAGAAATGAGTATATCAGGGGAGCTTTGAAAGTAGCGCCAGTGACAGAGAGACTGCGGAGTAATAGGCTTGGATGGTATGGTCATGTTATGCGCAGGGATGACGAGTATGTAGGCAGAAGAATGTTAAGTATGAATGTGGAAGGACGTAAAAAGAGGGGAAGACCGAGGAAAAGATGGATAGATTGTGTGAAGGAGCATATGATAGCGAAAGGAGTGAGTGATGAACTGACGAGTGACAGAGAGGAGTGGAAGAAAAAAACATGTTGGGCCGACCCCACCTAGAGGGGGATAAGGGCAGGAGAGAGAGAGAGAGTGTGAAATGAGACGAAATGTCCTGAGTTGATGAACATCTTTCGCCATGATAGCGGCAGAACACAAGCTTTTTAGCCACTCAGCAAAAATTGAGAGACTTTAACTAGGAAATGTTCATAATAATAATAATACCTAGGACATCTCACATAGCGCCATCTAGTCCCAAACTAAGCAAAGCTTGTATTATGGGTATCAGACAGCTTATATACATACTTCAATATTCTTTATAATATATACATTTATAGGTATTTCACACCCAGACACGAAACAAATACACATGTTCATGCACACGAATACTTTTCCCGGGCGGGAATCTAACCCGTGACCCTTGGCTCCGCAATTATGGTCTCTAATCACTTGGCCAATCAGTTATCCATCTTATAGCTCTGACTTTGCGCTTTTAAATTTCTACCTGTTTTGATAGCATCAAAATAGATGTCTGTAAAAAACTTCATATTCCAACTTTATAGTCAAAAGTCTCACAATTTTTGCCTCACATGGTATAGATCAAAACGGCACATATTTATCACAAGTTGATGTAATTAAAGGTTAAAATTTTGGATTTTGAATAGAAAATATGATGAAACTTTCACTTAATTATAATGTTTAAATTATTGACAATCGAAAAAATATTTTTATTAGAAAAATAAGTTCAAATGTCAGTATCTTGACACTGTCACACAAATAAAATTAAACATGTGAATAATTTAATAAAATATGTTTATTTAAATTTCCAGCGCCCTCTACCTCAGCATCCGGGATAACGGCTCTCGCCAAAACCACTGCCATGCCGGCGCTGACCACGGTGACTACGTAAGATAACATTTAATATTACAGTTGGTGCTCACTAACGTGTCATAACATAGCATAACGTGACTGACCGATTAGCCGAGTGGTTAGAGACCCTAACTGCGGAGCTAAAGGTCGCGGGTTCGATTCCCGCCCGTGACAAATATTTGTGTGCATAAACGTGTCTATTTGTTTCATATCTGAGTGTAAAAGATCTACATATGTATAATATAAAAATATTTAAGTAGGTATACCAGATATTGTAGTACCCCATAATAATAATTTTTTTTTTTTTGTTAATGAATATATGTATATGTAAATATAAATAATATAAACATATATAAATAAATATGTAAATAATAAAAATTATAAAAATTAATAACGTATACATGACAACAACGTCTAGGCCCCAAACTAAGCATTAGCTTGCGTTTTGGGTACCAAGCGAAGACACAGCATACATAATAACAACCAAGACCTGGTACCAGTATCAATATTCATCATATAAATACTGACCCGACCTGGGATTCGAACCCGGGACATTCAGCTTCGTAGGCAGGGTCGCTACCCACTAGACTAAGCGGTCGTCAATAAGAGCATAATACTTGCTCACTTTGCGACTAGATGGCGCTGTGTGGAATGTCCTAGGTATTATTACTACTACAATTACATTTTCTAAGTATAACAGCACAACCAAAACTATAATTAACGACATGCATGTTAGTGAGGCCGCAACTATAGAATTACTACTTTAACATTTGCCCCATCCGCTGCCTCATATATGACGCATGCGGCGATCGAAAGATGCGTAGGGTTGTTTAGTATATTGAATAGATCATAAAAACCGGTCAACTATAAACTATATTTTATAAAGTGTTACACTATAATCAAAAATAATCCAAGGTGGGTAACAGGAATGAGAAGAAATATGGGGCACCTCTGTGTCTGAACTAGGAAAACCTGTGCTTCAGACAACAGAGCTCTTCGTGATATAGTTTGACCGATACCGCTGTACCGCGCCTTAGGTATGTGCGCGGCGCGGAGGGAGGCAGATCTGCTCTGTCAGTCCGTCGTCAACGCTTAGGAGCTGTTTTCCCTTCTCGCCGCATACATACCTAATGCGCGGTACAGCGGTTCCTGTTTAACTATAACTGTATTAAATTAACTGTTTACAATTATACTAGACACAAAATTAGAACGACTATAAAATGAGTAACAAATTAAAAATATATCAGTAATTAATCTATTCCTAAATTTTCTAATGAATATAGTAACAAATGTTCGCGAAGTGTTTGAGGCATGTGTGTGTGTGTGTTCAGGGGTGTGTGAGTGGGTGTGTGGTTCAGTGTGCCCGTGTGAGTGCGTCCGCGATACTGTATATGTAAAGCAATTAAAGCAAATCAGTAAAGTTGCCTTTGACATCTCTACCAGGTTCACACTTGACCTATTTTTTTTTCAGCAGAGACCGATTGCAGTAAAGTTGCGCGTTACCTATGAAATCTATTTTACGGGTTTTTGCCCAGTTTACATATTATAGGCTTTAAGTAAAGCTAGTTGCAATGTAATTATTTAGTAAATCTAGGGTGAAAAATAAAGTAATCAAATACTAAAAATTACAAAACCTTTTTACAATACAGGGTGAAAAATAAACTATTCAAATATTAGAAGTTAAAAAACCTTTTCACAAACAAAACGAAAGACTGTGTTAATAATAGCTCTATAGAATACCGTAACAAGAAGTGCATGTGTCCAAATGACTTTGAATTTTAAATTCTACATGATAAGGTTCAAAATGTGAGGGTTATGTTTAAGGCTCTTACGTTTTGTGATTCGTTTCTTGTCGGAAAAACGAAGTGTGACGAAGATTTCTATGCGCATTATAGCTAGTCGTACTGTTTAAATTTTTTCAATACACTTGCTGTTAATACGGTCGTTATGACATCGAAACTTGTACCATAATGTTGTATTTTACAGTACTAGGCCTTTTTACTTTACACCAATCACAAAAGAGCATTCTGTTTGTGACGCATGCGTAAACCGCGAAAAGCAACCCGCTCGCGCCCCTAGTTCCCGCTATTATTACATTTGAAGTATCTACCTAATTGTAATCGCAAATGTGTTGAAAAATGTCGTATGATGCTCGTACTCAGTAAGCTGGCTATTATAGTCATCGGTTTATTATAAGCACTCGGCTTCGTCTCGTGCCTATGAACACCTCGACTGTAATATGCAGCTTACCGTACTTACATCACAATGTACTTTTAAGAATTTTATTTACCAATTTTTTTCATGTCCAGCACAACAACTGCAGCACCCGCGGCACCAATATCTTCCATAACCTTCGCGCAACTAGAAGAAAACATTAACAAATGGACTCTAGAGTTGGAAGCGCAAGAGGCTGTTTTCATAAACCAAGCTACCCAAATCAATGCTTGGGATAGGTTACTGATAGCTAATGGGGAAAAGGTAATTTTTATTTATATTACTGTAGTCACCTATAGCATAGTGACTGTAATAAAAGTGTTCTGTGTATATTCATTTGTTGACTACGAGTGTCATGGGCAACCGCTGTCGGGCTGTGACCGTGATGACTGGTGCGCGGTGCGGGGCACCTGAGGCGCATGCACCTAAAGGGGGATCGGACACGACTTGATGCCTCACTATATTACTTACCACTGATCACCCTTGACTCCGCCTGCGTGGACATGTAATATTTGGTCTTTAAGGGGATAGTCTTTCAATACGCGGCTTCGAATTGGCATCGCTAACTCCGTTTCAATCCCTATTCCCCGACCTATTCCTGGGTGATAGAGATGACGAGCAAATTTCCAAAAATACCTATAAAATACCCGTCGAAACTGTTTCCACCCCTGAAATGTGTATGAATTGGAACGAAAATTTGCAGGGTCGTTAAGAAAAGATGTCCCTGGAGCGGTACGTTTTTTTATGAAATTAGCATTAATATCGAATTTACGGCTCATTATTTTCAAAAACAAATAATCGACGGAAATCATGTTTTTCAGGAATTTATTCTAAAATACCTAAACAAGATATAAAAAAAAAACAAAAACATAGCGCCCCGTGACAGTATTTCTCCTATTACATATATTTTTTCTGTAAATATCTATACTAATATTATAAAGCTGAAGAGTTTGTTTGTTTGTTTGAACGCGCAAATCTCAGGAACTACTGGTTCGAATTGAAAAATTATTTTTGTGTTGGATAGTCTATTTATTGAGGAAGGCTATAGGCTATATGTATAAAATAATACTATCTGTCTATCTGTCCATTTCAGCAAATCTCCAAAACGGCTGAACTGATTTTGATGAAACTTCACAGATATGGAAAGGAAGTGGTCAAAAGTGACATACACTACTCTTTGTATGTCTGTATGTACGTCCATCTGTCTATTCGAGCTAATCTCCCAAACGGTTAAACCGACTTTAATGAAATTTCACGGGTATGAAAAGGAGGTGGTCAAAAGTGACATACGCTACTTTTTATCTGTCTGTTTGTCTGTACGTCCATGTGTCTATTCAAGCTAATCTTCAAAACGGCTCAACAGATTTTAATGAAACTTTGCAGACATGAAAGAAGGTGTGTCAAGAGTGACATCAGCTACTTTTTGTGTCTGTCTGTCGTTCTTCTTCAGTGATCTATCAACGTAGATAAAGCCGAAACTACTAAATCTAGGAAGCGGAAATTTGGAACAGTGGTTTATTTTATAAAGTATTAATTTTTTATGAAAGGAATATTTGGAAATTTCAAATTTAAGGAGGGAGGGACAGAAGGGCTTTGTATGAGTCTTTGTTCTTTAAAATTAGAAACATAAAAATTTTGACATAAATAAATAATGATGTCTTTCAGGGTTTTTGGATTTCCACATTTTAAGGGTGGGAAACGGGAGGTGAAAAGTATGGGAGTATCGGTTTTCCTAAAGGAGTGGGGAGAATGAAGATTGAAAGTTTGAATGGGTGTACCCAATATTAGTTTTAGCAAAAAGTATGTATAAACCATTTCGAAAGTTAATTCTAGCTAAAACAGGAATGTGTAGTCTACGCAAGCGAAGCTGCGGGCGGTCGCTAGTTGATACATAAATATAGTGAAGAGGCCATTAAAAGATTTGGCCAAAAGTAGAAAACTATACTTTCTTGTGTTTATTTTACGATCTTAATAAGTTGACTGTACAATAAACTTGTCGCGAAATTTATAAAATAATTAGGTTTTTTATTACAGAAAACATTTATTAATTTGGTTTTAAAGTTCATAATTTTCGATTTAGTTACATACGTGTGAGTGAGTTTTTCCGAAAGCAATAATTAGAACTGTTTGGTGTTAGAATGAACATATTTTATAAATCTATCTACAAGTTTATGATACAGTTAACTTATTAAGATGCTAAAATAAACACAAAAAAAGTTGGTCAAATAAATTTTGTATGGAAATCGACGGTAACATTTAAACTTTTGCATAAATCATATTGCACACACATATCATATCTAAAGGTAGCTTTTTTAGCATAATCAAACTTATCTTTTTCTTAATACTATACTGTTCTTTGTTCCCATGTCGTGATAGCCCAGAGCGCAACGAACCTGTCTCAAATTTATAAGGCCATGGTTCGAATTCGAGCGTGTACCAATGAGTTTTTCTGACTTAAGTACACAATATCACTGACACCGTGCTTTGGAGGGCACGTTAAGCAGTCGGTCCCGGACGTTGTCAATAGATGGCGGTCGTTATTTCTTAATACTATACTGTTCTTTGTTCCCATGTCGTGATAGCCCAGAGCGCAACGAACCTGTCTCAAATTTATAAGGCCATGGTTCGAATTCGGGCGTGTACCAATGAGTTTTTCTGACTTAAGTACACAATATCACTGACACCGTGCTTTGGAGGGCACGTTAAGCAGTCGGTCCCGGACGTTGTCAATAGATGGCGGTCGTTACAGTTCCCAACCCGCAGTGGAGCAGCGTGGTGGACTTAAGCTCCAAGCCCCCCTCCTCACCCTGGGGGAGGTCTAAGCCCCTGCAGTGTGATAAAAATGGGCCGATGATTATAATGATGATGATGATACTGTTCTTTTGTCATAGTTATACAATACACAGTACAATAGTTACATTAAATGTAACTATTGTACTGTAACTATTAACTATTGTAACTGTAATGTAAGTCAGCACACCAACCTTCATTCAATAGTCACAACTGTTATTTAACAGTTGTGACTGTTGAATGAAGGTTGGTGCGCCGAGTTTAAATATGACAAAACTTGTAAGGTGACCTTCGTTCGGGACGCCCTACGACAACAATAACTGAAGATATGGATTAAAAAAATTAAAAAAATGGTTTTGGTTGATCGTCATGTCACAGTTCATTTCATTGCGTTCCAACGAGACAACGCCTCGGTTCACGAGTCCAAAGTTGCGATGTCTGCCATTGAACTAGCTTGAACCTTACCCCTGATGATTTTTGTCTATTTCCTAAATTAAACAATCAAATAGGATAGTGGAGGATTTTTTTTTTGTTAAAAAGGTATATTAAATGCATGAATCTAAAAAACATTTAATTGAAGTCACGTTTATTCTATTTTTAACATTTTTCATATTAAATCAAGAATAATTCTACTCGTTTCAGATTGTAGAGTTAAATGATGCGGTGCAGACTGTTAAAAATGAACAAGACAGTTTAGAACACGAACTGGACTTTGTGTTAGCGCAGCAGAAAGAGTTGGAGGATTTGCTCAGTCCGTTGGAGAAGCAGTTGCTGGACGACGCCGGCGACAGGCTGAGGGACCCAGAGAGGGAGCATATGTTAGTATTCAGTCAAAAAGTTTTTTTTTTGAATCGACTCTATTTTATTTTCTAGTTTTTATTAGTTTTCTTTTATTAATGCTCACCATTACTAATCATTCAAATTCATTTTGTTAATATTTAAATATGTCTCATATATTATTATATTTTACGTTTTTTTAAAGTGTTGCCACAATAATTATACCACTGCACTCCCGCATCACTACAATTAATAAATCATTCACTAACAATGTTTGACTGTTAATAAATTCAATTCACATCACATCTCAATTCAATATGACTGTATTTTATCCATTTGTATTGATATCTTCCCTCAAATTGCAGTCCCTTATATATTATTTATTTATTTAAAATTGTTAGTAATTATTATTATTTATTTCAAGCAACAAGATCCAAATTAATATTAAATAAATATGCCAAACAATTAATGCAAAAAAAAGATCATCCAAATCGGTTCAAAAACGACGAAGTCATCCACGAACACACATACAATATATATATACAGTCGAATTGAGAAACCTCCTTCTTTTTTGAAGTCGTTTAAAAAGAGAATTACAATGAAAAATTTGTTGTTCAGTAAAAAGACATTTATTGTACACACCAATAAAACAAATAATATTAAATAAAACAATAAAATTGAAAATGGATTGAATTATAACCATTTTTAATGTTTCTAATTATTATCATTATTATTAAAAAATTAAAATATTATTTTTTAAAAACATTATATTATTATAATTATTATTATTAATATCAATTAGGCATTTTTTGTATTTTCAACTGATGTCAAAAAATGGTTGTAACAGTTGGAGAACGGGCATTGTTTAAAATTTTGCGACGTGGTTCAATTTTTCTGTATTTATAGGAATAGGTTTCCATAATCAACAGGAAAATTATAAAAAATTTCGGCCGCGTAATAATCGAAATATAAAAAGAAAATGTGAAACATTCAATGTGACGTCACATAGAACGTCGTAGCTGTAGTTAGTAGTAATGATGTCATCGACTATACATTTTTAAGAATCGATTATTCCTTGAAAATCGATACATACATTTTTTTTAAATTACTCAAACACTCCAGATTGTCTATGTTTCCATGATAAAGTATTCAAATATAAAATAAATATCTTTGGTCGATTCGCTCCAACCTCGCGAATGCATAATCGGTCAACACGCCAAACGCAATTCGACGCATATATTAAAATGCAGATAAAAATCGTATAAAGTTGTTTTTAATTTGACATGGTTCCGTGTAATATTCTAAATTTTCAATGCAATGTTTTTCCGCTTACAGCGTTATAGTGATAAAATACTTGTATTCAGTATTAGAATAGAAGTTTATTGTTCAAATCGAATCAAATATCTCTATTTCGTAGTTATGTAACATAATTTTTAAACATGTCATAGAAGTTAATTTATTACTATAAGGGAGAAGGTCCCCACAAACGGGCATTCAAAGAAGTGCAAGTGCATTGCAAGAAAAACATAAAAAACACAAACAATTGTTTTTAACAAACTTTTAACAATAAATGCTTACATATTAATACTATTATAACAAACCAATAGGCGAGCATTCTACACCCATGCATTTTTATTATCTGAGTACTCCGATACTTTATAATAAATAAACTTTTCCATAAAGCTTTCATTTTAAAAGGACTACCATTTTATAACAAAATCCTATATTTAATTTTAACTAGAATATAATATACATATCAAAACTTTCAGGTACCAATTGTGTGAAACACTAGACTCGCAACTAAGGCAGATGTCTGAAGATTTGAAAGAAGTAATTGAACACTTGAACGAAACAAATAGAGGACAGGACAGCAGTGACCCAGTAAGTAATTCAATTGTAAACATTTTTTGGTTAAGAATTAGACATGAGATTGAATAAGTCAAACACAATTTGGTAAGTACCGTTGGTTGGCAAATGAGTATTCAATTACTGTTAAAAAATATAAAAACTTCCTAAAAACAAGTATACAAATATATGTACGTGTGTAAAAAACGTTAGACTTTTCATTGACCGATTTACCGAGGGTCGCGGGTTAGATTCCCGCTCGGGACAAATATTGGTGTGCACGAACATGTCTATTTGTTTTGTGCCTGTGTGTAAAAAGTATATACGTATATATTATTAAAGAATATTTAAGTATGTATACCAGTTGTCTAGTACCCATAATTCAAGCATAATACTTGCCTACTTTGAGACTAGATGGCGCTGTGTGGGATGTCACAGGTATTATTATTTAGGCCTTATGTGGCTCTCTATTACATATAGTGTTGTTAATATGTTTGTTATATTATCTAGTATAATATTAAATTAATTATTAAAGTACAACTTCTTTTGGCATGAGTTTAGAGTAAATCAGATCTTTCTTGGGCCGCAATGACGTTTTTTGGGTGAAAGTAATAAATAATTTTCTAGTAAGTATAAGCTAGTAGCTTAGTTATAGTATTTTAAGTTATTGTCGTGATAGCCCAGAGCGCAACGAACCTGTCTCTAATTTATAAGGCCCCATAGGGCCATGGTTCGAATCCGGGCGTGTACCAATGAGTTTTTCCGACTTAAGTACACAATATCACTGACTCCGTGCTTCGGAGGGCACGTTAAGCAGTCGGTCCCGGACGCTGTCAATAGATGGCGGTCGTTACAGTTCCCAACCCGCAGTGGAGCAGCGTGGTGGTTTTAAGCTCCAAGCCCCCCCTCCTCACCCTGGGGGAGGCCTAAGCCCTTGCAGTGGGGTAAAAATGGGCTGCTGATGATGATGAAGTTATTGTTACTCAGAAAGACAAAACGTTTTCATGAGCACATTATGAACATTTCGGGAGCATGAAACTATTTTGCACTTAAGTCTGGCTTTTTGAACTTAAGTCTGGGCTATTTTCAAAATTTCTTTGTTATGGTGGACAACACATGAAAAAAATTACTAATCCGAGTACATGGAAAAAATCAGTTCTAAAATAGTACTTGCAAAACTAGATGTCAAAGGTAACTCCAATGCCAATTTTCAAAAAAAAAAAACCGTAAGAATTAATGAAATTTGAGCGCGAACGAGCAGTTGTACAGACAGACGGACAAACTACTATACACAACACAAACAAAATTGTAAATAAAGTACTTTAATAATGATCCTTTTTGTCAAGAAAAAGTGACTATAAAATCCTAATTAATTAATTTCGTTAATATGAAAGTGCGTTAGTTTGTCCTTTCTTCATGTCGTCTCAGTTCAACGAAACGACGTTTTTTTTTGCGCGTAGATTGCTGAAAAGATGGAGAGTGATAAGGCTTCTTTGAACTCCAAGAAAATTTTTAATTCTCACAGGAGTATTATTAGAAAATATTAATCGAAATAAAATTCGAGCATAATTTTAATTTTAATACAACAACAAACTAAGAGAATAACTTACTATTTTAAAGAATAATTGAGTAGACAAAATTTTTCCCTTTTTTTAAATAAAGTTAATGAAAACGTGTAGTCCACGCGGACAAAACCGCAGCAGCCGCTAGTATAATAGTATTCGACAATAAGGGGTGTCACGCAAAACGTTTGTAGATAGATGGCGCTCTCGGCTAAGGTACCTTATTTACATATTTTGTGAATATATTTATATCATAAAAGTACGTATTGACTAGAAGCCCTCTTGTGTGTTTACCGTCTAACCACTCTTGCTGGTCCAAGATGGCGAGGTCCTCGCGCGCCGGTCTTCACCCCCGCGAAATTGCGTTTGACATTTTCGATACTGTATAGTGACATTTATGACTCTATTTAAACCAAACACTGCTGTCAGATTTATTTACTCTGTGTATGTTTACGTAAATTCCAACTTTTGTATGAAACTGTTGAGTACCGTCGCTCATGCGCCGCCTGGCGAGAGAAAAGGGCAGTGATATACTTACTCCATTTAACATCTATAAGGGTATTGACAGCTTATACTAAAGTCCGATTCAGTGACCCCAATGTTGCAACATTTTCCGATCATTTTTCACCATCATTTATTTTTATTGAAAAACAATATTTCTGCTAGTTCAGTACACGTGACATCGTGCGGCCCAAATACTTTGGACTCGCGGATGACACCAAACGTTTTCTGATTGGCCAAAATACAAAGCGCAAAACGTATAAAATACCTAGCAACAATATGAATTTTTACCAGTAGAAATACCACCGCACCGCACTCAGGTGCGCAAGTCCTCGTCCAGACTTGTGTTCTTTTTGTAAATAGTTTTTATATAAAGTTTATTAAATTTATTTTATTAATAAATTCATTTTTATTTTACTACAACATCTACTGGTCGGCGAGGCGCGGCTGAGGACACGACAACCTTCCCTTCTTTCTACAAGTAATTGAGCCAGACAGATGTCAACTTTCCTAGAAAGTCCTACCCCATCTAAATATACCCTTGTACATCCATTCGTTTTCGTTGCAGATCGTCCAAATAGGCCGTATACTGAACGCGCACATGTCCTCAATGCAGTGGGTGGACAATTCGATAGCGCAAATCTCAACACGATTGGACCAACTCAAAGCGACCCACGACACACTGAGACGCGACAATGAAAGATCATTCCATTTAACTTATAACTGATCATTTTTCTTTAAATTAAGTTTTGGTCCCTATTATGTGATTGTTCTTTTTTAATTATTATTATTATTATTATTATAAAAATGTATGCCTAGGTTTTCTTTAGGATTCTGTTCAATTTTCATCCAATTTATAGCTGAACTTTAGAGTTTTTTTTTTTTTTTGTATTGTAAAAATAAACAAAGTATCAGTAGGAAAGTGTTTTGATTGAAAAATTTTAAATTGCCATACAAAAGTGTAAGACAGTAATACTTTGTTAAAAAATTGAAATAGTACTGAAAAGAAGAAAAAAGTATTTTTATTGTGAATAAATATAAAAATAAAGCTAAAGATACAAGAATTATTCATGGATTGTTTTATTTGACTGTTATAATTGATTTATTTATAACCCAGGCACTACACATTAACCCAATTGGATCAGATTGAAAGTCACGCGCAAGTTAATTGACAGAGACAATTGATTGATAATGATTGATCACAAGTTAATGGGTTAAGTTGACTATGTGCCCAATAATGTGGCATAAAAAAATTGTTATACAAGTTTACTATACCATTGTGAAACTACGTTCAAAATTTCATTTATATAGTACCAATGGTCTCTGAGTTAAATAGTTGTGACAGACGGACGGATTCCACTTGACTACAAAACCATAAATTATTTTGAAGAAGCAATGAACTTCATACAGTCTGAGCCAAATTTTTGTAAAAACGTTTGTTTAAGTTTTTATATGATCTGATTTAATTTTTAATAAGTACTTTCTGTGATTGTAGCTTTCTGTTCTTAAATGGACACAGATTTTAATGCATGTTTTTAAAGAGAAAGCTGGTTTGATCGAGATTTTCCTTCGAATTTTTAGTTTCTACATGGCTGGATCTCATTTTAAATCACTGACGTAAAAAACGAGGGGTTTTATGTTTGAAGTCTATGGCTGAACTCACACGGGCGTTTTGTGGGCGCTTTTTTAGGGCGCTCGTTGTCGACGGAAGCAGCGTTTGTTTAATTTGGAAGAGCAAGGTTTGTTTTTGTTGCGCCGAAGGCAACGATGACGTAAAAATATAATTTATTGGATTCACCCTCGGGAGCGACGGGGATGCAGATAATCGCCCGCTACACGCTACAACTGACGCCGCCGTGCCGTGTAGCAAAGTAGCTCGTGCACTGCCTTGTGAGTTGCCGTAATATCTGAAGTCGCCCAATAGCAGCCACTTAATAGTGGTCAGTGTCGTGATAGCCCAGAGCACAACGAACCTGTCTTAAATTTATAAGGCCCCACAGGGCCATGGTTCGAATCCGGGCGTGTACCAATGAGTTTTTCTAACTTAAGTACACAATATCACTGACACCGTGCTTCGGAGGGCACGTTAAGCAGTCGGTCCCGGACGCTGTCAATAGATGGCGGTCGTTACAGTTCCCAACCCGCAGTGGAGCAGCGTGGTGGACTTAAGCTCCAAGCCCCCCTCCTCACCCTGGGGGAGGCCTAAGCCCCTGCCGTGGGGTAAAAATTGGCTGATGATGAATAGTGGTCAAAAAATCGTCGGGAAAACGCTTGTGTGAGTTCAGCGGTTGGCATCGTAGCTTCTAAATAAAGACATTTTAATGCAGTTTTTTTTTTAAATAAAACCGATTTAATCGTGATAGACCTCAGCTATATTTCTGTCTATATGTCTGCAGTTTCGTAGCTCCCAAACAGATGAACCAATTTAAATCCTTTTTTTTATATTGAAAGCTGGTTTAACAGGAATGGTTTTTTGCTACATTTTTATGTGCATGTCTGTCTGCGGCATCATGGCTCCAAAATGGATAAACCAATTTTAATGCGTTTTTTTTTTCGTTTGAAGACTGGTTTTCCTCTCGTAAGTAAAAAATAACAATATACCTATATATTTTTTAAATAAACTAACAAAGGTTTAAATGAAAATCAAATTGTTATAGTTAAGTTTGAAAAGCTTGAAATAATAATTTAAATAAACTCTTGGCACAAAAAACTAATATTTAAAAAGTATAAAACAAAGGCTTGTTAATTTTCAAATGTTTTTTTAAACTGATTTTAAATGTTAATAGCATGAAGCATGTCATGAAGGCTTACCTACTTCTAGTTTTTTGTGATGTCTACTTAAAACTATGAATAATGGAATATATGCCTAATACTTGTTTCTCAAAAAAATATAAAATTCAACTTTATACGAAAACTAAATTCAGAAACAAAATTATATTCGGTTGAAGAATACAGAACTTATACGCTTATGCTTATATAAAATTTTGTCTCTTTCTTGCGAAACGAAATTTAAAATTATTTTAAATTGCCTCAAGTTACAGCTAAGTACGCCATGCGGTATTGGCCTCTCTGTCTAACAGGAGATTTTAAACTTTCATAACTTTGTTATTAGGTAATGATTTATTTTTTTAAATTATTTCATTGTTGTGATACATATATGTAGAAAACTCTTTTGAATCCCAGCAAAAGGGGGTCACTGCAAATGTAAATGAATACTACTTAAATTTTCAAAAAAAAAAATTTAATAAAACCCAATCAATAAACAATGCCAGATATAAAACACTGTAACTTCACATTGTCAAAAGTATGTAAACATAACACTATA
Source organism: Luffia ferchaultella (assembly GCA_949709985.1). Classification (NCBI taxonomy): domain Eukaryota; kingdom Metazoa; phylum Arthropoda; class Insecta; order Lepidoptera; family Psychidae; genus Luffia; species Luffia ferchaultella. The sequence continues at coordinate 7,471,759 of OX453264.1, read as the reverse complement.
AGTTTCTTATGAACTATACTGCACAGGGCCAAATTGTGCGATATTTGTTCAGCCGATAAAAATATTGATAATTTTTTTGCATCTACTTTACAATAACACGTTTTAGATAAATCTTCATTGCACTGAGATTCCGTTTCTGAATCCGATTCGTTGTCTATTGGTCCTGAAATATTTGCATTAATACATTTTATTGTTTTGTCGAAAATTAAAACTACCGATAAGCTCGATATTTTAGGTGAATCCAAGTTTTAAATGCTAAGGCCTCCATCAGAGCGACGCTGATTTTCTTGATTTCTTATGATATTAAATACAACTACACAGAGCTACGCTGACGATCAGCAGCGCGTTTCTTATGAAGTTCTCTACGTCGCCGACATACACGACCGACATCAGAGGGCCAAGTGCGAGTTTTTTTACTATTAACTGTGTCGTATACGTTTTCCGTAATTTGTATAGAAACTCGTAGTTACCTAAAACGACCGCTAGATGTGCTGTACCAGTTTCCATACAAATTATGAAAAACGCAAACGACACAGTTAATAGTAAAAAACTCACACTTGGCCCTCAGTGTCGCTCTGTTGGAGGCCTAAAACTACTTATGGAGAAGTAGTGGACTTCTTTGGTAGGCATTTTTCAAGATTTTGCAGCATGGTCCAAAAATTATTATATTCATAGGAATAGGTACCCTTATTCAATAGAAGAAATATGAAATTTTTGGAGGTGTAATATTTGAGATATAAAATGAAAACGTGAAACATTAATGCATAACAGTATGTATTGACTTGACTTGACTATGTCGTGATAGTCCAGAGCACAACGAACCTGTCTCAAATTTATAAAACCATAGGGCCATGGTTCGAATCCGGGCGTGTACCAATGAGTTTTTCTGACTTAAGTACATTAACTATCACTGACTCCGTGCCTCGGAGAGCACGTTAAGCAGTCGGTCGCGGACGCTGTCAATAGATGGCGGTCGTTACAATCCCCAACCCGCAGTGGAGTAGCGTGCTGGATTTAAGTTCCAAACCCCCTCCTCACCTTGGGGGAGGCCTAAGCCCCTGCAGTGGGGTAAAATGGGCTGATGATGTATTGACTAGAAGCCCTCTTCTGCGTTTACCCTCTAACCACGCATACTCTAGCTAGCTGGTACAAGACGGCGAGTTTCAGTTCGCAAAGTCCCCGTGCGCTGGTCTTCACCCACGCGAAATCCCCTCGCACCGGCTTTTAGCCCTGCGAAATCGCGTTCGACATTTTCGATACTGTGTAGAGCATGCACCCGGTTCTACCCGGTTCCAAGAGAACCGGGTATACCCAGTTCTTACCTAATCCGGATTCCAAAATTGTAATACCCGGGACTACCCGGTTCTTCAGGTATTTTATTTTATTCAATTGGATAAAGATATTTGCATTACAATAAAGCAGCCATGTGCAAAAGTAAAGCGCGGAATGTTGAAAAAAACGGTACGGGAGTTAACTAAGTTAAGAGACAAGCCACGATCGGCGAGAAGGCGCGCGGACTCACTATTCCACCAATTCCTCCATCTGCATCTTGATGAAAGCTTAAACATACTCTCCTTGCGCTCATATTAGCAGTCTAATAAATGTCTATAAATCTTTGAACCACAGTCCAAAGAGCACAATTATTAGAAATTTAACAGATAAAAATTTGTGGTTAGAAGACCTATATACTGGTTGTTCGGCTGAATGTACTCCAAACTAATAGGAAACTAAATAAAAATTTTCAAGTGAGCAGATGGCGCAAACTAACGCTTTATTTATTTATTTATTACTTAGACACAGCAGCAGTTAACAAACTTAGAAATAGGTAAATATAGAAAATGTACAAAATGCAATGGATGTGAATCTGTTGACCTTAGTAGCTATAGACGGCATTGCAAATTAGTGCATAGCAATAATCTAACAAAAACGACCATATGATAAAGAAAGGAAAACATTTATAATTTGGATAAAGCTCTTTTAAATGAGACATAACTGTAGTGATGTATATCGAATTCATCGTTCAAGGCGTTATATAGACTACTAAACCTATGTATTTGTACTGTTTTAAGAGACGTCATTATTAGTAATTGGCACTCTAAACAATCGCATATTACGCAAACGATGTTTGTTGTCTCTGACACCGTTAGTTGTCTTGTGAAGAAGGCACAAGTCCATAGTTTTACGTCTGACCTAAATATTGAAGATGAAAGTACTTCAGGTAATCAGTATACTCTAGAAGTCTTTTCCTCAGGTCCAGCTTAACGCTGAGACAGCGCAGGAAACTGCGAGAACTGACTCGACTCGATTAATATGAACTTGAGAAATCGGACACCACACAGAGGAACAATATTCAGAAGGCCACGGACCATTGACGTGTAAAGTATTAAGAAGGACTCCTTTCTTCTGAAGGCCTTAGTGACTCGGCAAATGAACCCCAGCATCTAGCAATCCCTGCCCACCATCCACCCATAATTGGGTCTGAGCACACTATCAAACAACACCCCCAAATCACGAACCACGTTGGCGCGCTTCAATAGAGACCCGTTTATATTGTACGGATAGTAAATTATTTTCTCATTCTTGGTGAAAGATATATAGTGGCACTTCGTGATATTCATGGACATTAGATTATTCTTGCACCAAGAGTGCAACAGATTCAAATTGTACTGTAGTAGAAGACGATCTGATGAATGAATAAGAAAAGTTTGAGATCATCAGCATAAGATAAGCAGTTGCAAGTCAGAAGGTCACTAATAAACACTTAGAACAGTAATAGTCCTAACACTGGAATCTCAGAGGTTGCCATGAAAGGGTAGGAGCTGTGGGTAGAAGTCATATCCGTACGCACACACCAACTGCGATCGATACAGTAGATAAGATCTGAGCCAACAATGCAAGGATCCATGAATTCCAAGATGCTGCATTTTCGCTTGTAAAATTTCGTGATTGACACGATCAAATGCCTTGGCAAAATTTGTGTACACTGAATCAAAATGAATTTTATCATTGAATACGCAACACAGATATTTACTATAGATGAGCATATTGGAGGCAGTAAATCTATTATTAACAAAACCCTGCTGGTGAATACTCAGTATATGGCTGAAATGGTTAAATAGACATCAAGTCCTCAAATAAAATATTAACACAAAGCAGTTTAGAATACGTAAAGGTTTATAATTAGATACGTCGCCCTTGTCACCTGTTTTATGTATAATATAATTTGGGCTAATTTCCATAAATCGGGAAAAACACTCTCGGCTAAGGATTTATTGAAGACCAGCGACAGTGGTTTTGCCAAGGCAGACGTACAAATACGGACAAACACAGGTGGAATACCGTCAGGACCAGCTCCTTTCTTTATTTACAATTTTTTATGATGAGTACCCCGAATAAAGTGAATTGGACGGTGCAAATAAAGGGATGAAATGTGAACTTGTTGATGAGGCATATACTGACGAGAAATATTCAGCTAAAAGATTAGCAATGCCGGGACCTGTATCAACCATAAGAAAAACCGTTTAACACTGGAATACGTTCAGCCGAACAACCCGTATATAATATACCGCGTGTTCGACTGAACGCAGTCCAAATTTATTGAGCGTGTAGAACTTACGGAACTAAACAAAAAGTATCAAGTGAGTAGATGGCGCAAACAGTCACCGAGAGAAACATGTTTAAAGTTACATTTTCTTAAATCGCTATTTTTTAACTTTTTGTTTTTTTTCGGTAAGCTCTATACGCTCTATTAGTTTGAACTGCGTACAGCCGAATACCCAGTATAGTTACGCAAAACAAATAAAAATACTTTTAACTAATATTTCCCGATTCTACGTAAAAAACCAAAAAGAACCGGGTACCCGGTTCTACCCGGTTCTTTTCGGTTTCGGAACCGAAAACCCGGTTCTTGAATAAGTGCCGGTTCTGCATCCTCTAATACTGTGGAGTGATATTTATGATTCTATGAATATGAAAACCAAACGCTGCTGTCAAATATATTTACTCTATACATTAATGTGACGTCAATACTACATGCAACGGCCAACGGCTATACAAACAAGCTAACAATTTTTAACAATAGATTATCCCTCGAAAATTCATACATTAACTTAAAGAAAAAGCTATATGAACTCCAGATTGTCAATATTTTCATAAAACGTATCCAAATGAAATGCCGAAATTTTTGGTCTATGCCCCTTGGAGGTAAACATTGATTTCGTTTAAGTGACCTGCCCATGAAAGAAATTCATATTAAACTAATACTTAGTTTAACATCATCCACGGTTTATTTAATTTAATACATGTCACATAGTTTAAGCTACAAACACTGCAAGAAATTGCGCGCAATCTTAACTCCGAGCAAATTTTGCTGATACAAACACTTGTTTTGCTTGAAATTGAATTGAATACTTAACAAAATTCAGCAATATTTACTCTCACACTGAGAAAAAAAAATTACCATAGAACGGTTTTTAGGCGGTCAAACGGAATAATTCTATGCATATTAATATACAGGGTGGCCGGAAGATTGACGGAAATAATATTTTTAATCCGATGGCTAGTTTTAAGAATTTTCCAACTTGCTGTCTTTGAAGGCCAATTCTAGCAAAAGTAGTCTTATCAAGTGCTATTTTTTTTTTTCATGATTATGATAGCTGAAAGTATGGCGCATTTTTTAGACTTACTAAGGAACCATGTAGTCATCTGCTTAGATTTTTAATTTAAATTTGAAAATTTTAGTCATAATTATCAAAACGTAATTTTTTCTCTCGAGTCCAACATTTCAATAACTTTTATCAATGTTACGAAACTGATTATTTTACGCATTAAAGTACAACTTATGAAGTATGAGTTGCAAAAAAAAAAATTATAAAAAGTCTTCTACTTATTTGTTTAGAATTTTTTTAATTTGGTCCGGTCGCAAAATCTCAAATATTCAGAAAAAAAATCATAACTCGAAAATGGTGAAAAATCGCGGAACATACATGGGTGTGATTTGGATACCCCATGACATGAGGGACCTATTTTTTTTCTTTTTGACGTCAATCTTCCGGCCACCCTGTATAATGTATTATATATCTCTACGAAACAACCTCCGATTAACTCTATGGGCCGGTTCAATGTTAATTAACCATATAATTCGGCGGACTATAACCGTCGTGTATACGTTTATCGCAGATTATTCGGCAGCAATACCACTGCAAAAAGTCACCGACGAGTCCTGCGGTAAATGTGCAGAGTGGCTATTCTATGGCTATATGCTATCCGTCGCAATCCTTGCTGACACAAGTTTTGACAGGTTTTAGATTAGATTGTCTTTGGTGTGACCATTGCAGAGGATCGCATTACCGAACCGATGGATTTTCGATCGAAATCTGTGTAAATTAGATTAGATTAATAGATAGATGAATTTCTTTCGGTAGTTCCAGCCACCGAATCCTATTCAGCGCTCCAAGCGCAGAGATCTACGGAGTGCATTTTCCCTTTGAACTCGACGGTAATTATCCACCGCCGAGGGCAGGTTTTTTTCTCTCAGTACAGAAGCTGCGCATAATTTATTACAGAGACAGTTGTAGCCTATTTAGTTATATTTTTTAGCTCAGTGTTGTCACTCTCAACGAGTAAACATTCTTACCTTTAAACATATGCACAGTTAATCCTCTAAACCTGGTAGAAACCTTAGCTTTGTCTGTCCGTATTTGTAAGGTGACTCTTCCTTCAGAACACGCGCGCAGTGTCACTTCGCCCGCCATACTGCGCATCCTTTCTATCGTCGTACGTAGAACTTTTAACGAGGGCAATTCTATTGATATCTGGTGAATAAAATAAAAAAGATGAAACTTTAATATAATACGGAATAATTTGATAATATAATAAGGAATAATTTGATAAATATAAAAAATATACATAGATCATATAGTATATGGACTCTCACGGCAGGACTGGTCCACAAATTTAAAGTCGCTCAGCGCGCTATGGAGCGGGCTATGCTCGGTATTTCTTTGATGGACAAAATCATGAATACGGAAATCCGTCAAAGAACTAAAGTTGTCGACATAGCCGAAGTGATTAGCAAGCTGAAGTGGCAATGGGCCGGTCACATTTTCCGTAGAACCGACAACCGATGGGGTACACGGGTTCTCGAGTGGAGGCCACGTATTGGGAAGCGAAGTGTTGGACGCCCCCCGGCCAGGTGGACTGATGACCTGAAGCACCATACCGGGGGTAATTGGATGCGGAAGGCGGAGGACCGTGTGTGGTGGCGAGCCTTGGGAGAGGCCTATATCCTGCAGTGGAGAGACACGGGCTGATGATGTTGATGATATAGTATAACTTATGTGTATAGTTTTCCTTCCTTATAATTTCTTTTATTACTTAATTATTTATTTTTATTTTTGTTTAGTTCAGAACTCTATATGCTCTATAAGTATGGACTGGTCAGCCGAACACCCGGTATGCAGGGAACCTGTCGTCGACAATAATCACGATCTTCCAAAAGTGGTATACATGATAAGAATCTGATGTTAAATTAAAATGGCTAACATTTTGAAAATCCTCAAATGGCATTTGTACCTAGACTAGGCATGTTCAGACAATTTTGTCTCAAAACTCAAATTCGAAGTCAAAATTAGAAATGTCCAACACAATGAGATTTTTGAAATGAGATTTAGATCTAGGCATGTAATTTTCAGACGTTATTATTATTTGAAATTTTTTCGAATGGCAGTTGTCCTAGGCATATGGACCATAATTTTTAGACGATTTGATTTCAAAAACTTGAATCCGAAATCCTTTTTAGTTCCCCATTTTTTTACATAATGCGTTCCCAAAGATTGTCTAGACGGTAACATTCAGATAGGCATATGTGGTGCTGCCTGAAATTACTCCCTGACCAAGAATATCTTTATCTACCAAAACAACTATGAAAATTCTGGAAGTAATGGAGTTTTGAAAACAAGCAGAAGTGACTATGTTTAGCTCACTATACTTTTCAACCGCTCATATTCCAAAATGTGCAGAATATGTCATAGCATTACATATTTTCATTACACATATATTATAGCTTTTCGATAGGACCAATAATATCTCACATCTCACACATGGTCATCTAGTACCAAACTAGGCAGAGGCTTGTACTATGTGTACTAGACAACTGGGTACTAGTCTCAAAGGTGAAACACAAGCGTCCCTAGCCCTCCAGGGGGCACAGAAACGAGGAATAAATAGAAAGAAGCAAAAATTCTGCCTACATTTGTAACGTTCACATCGTAATGAAGTGACGAGACGACATGATTGTTGAGGGCACAGTTGAAGGATCGGAGAGTAATATTGACTACAGAGATCTCCCCGCCGCCGCCGCTACCACCGTCACTGGATACAATGTTGTAATGGGCAACTACTATTGCCCATTACAACATGCTATCATAACTATTGACGACCGCTTAGCTTAGTGGGCAGCGACCCTGCCTACGAAGCTGGAGGTCTCGGGTTCGAATCCCAGGTCGGGTCAGTATTTATATGATGAATATTAATACTGGCACCGGGTCTTGGTTGTTATTTGTATGTGATGTCTTCGCTTGGTACCCAAAATACAAGCTAATGCTTAGTTTGGGAGCTAGACGTTGTTGTGATTGTATGTGTTATTATTATTATTATTATTAATGTCTAATTATTAAACTATCTTACTGCAGTCACTAACCTGTCTGCTCCGCGTTGAGACTAGATCATTATATTCATGATTAAACAGTCAAATTATGGCTCCCAGTTTCCACCCACGGTGTCAGTCATGGTAACATAGGCCAGGGTTTGCTAAGAATTTTTGTTAGAGATCAGGCTACCTAACATTATGATCTTCTTGGCGATACAATACATGTGAACCGACGTTCAGGTGTGACAATTCTTTTCGAAGAGCTGGATATTAAACTGAGCAAGATAAAATAAGTCTGAAGTTCCGTGTTCAGAAAATTCCAATAAAAATACAGATTATTTTTTGTTCTAAAATGTATAGACCCCAAGAGAGGGAGAATAGAGAATTTTTCATTTTTGTACATCATATTCATATAACAATGTATAGTTTTAGCTTTCTAGACATTACTGAATCATCAAATAATAGCAGTATGCTTTTTTTTTATTGATGAATGCAATTTTTCTTTATAGTAGTTACTAGTACGGGCGTAGTAGTGGGATTATTTTCTGTGACATATCCCTATATATTTCTGTGAGATATCCATATATGTCACAGAAATATATAGGGATATGTCACAGAAAATAATCCCACTACTACGCCCATACTAGTAACTACTATAAAGAAAAATTGCATTCATCAATAATAAAAAAAATTAAGTAATATTTACATCCATTTTATACTTGCGTATTGAGAATGAGTTTTTAATATAGGAAGAAATTAATCTTACATCAGGATCAGGTATTCTGGGTTCTGCATATTCTGCCCATATCTTCCTAGATATCACTGTAACCGGAATGTCGTGTGTAACATGATGTGTTTGTAACGTTGCTAAAGTTTGCTGAAATATTAACAAATTCATAAAAATGTAACTAAGTCTGTTGGTTTATAAATTCTTTTCAGTTTGTTGGATAGGCCGACATTTTGCACAGACATTTTTTAGGATATTAACTGAAATATAGGAATTTAATTCAAGTTAAAATATATTAATATGAATTCTTCATACTGTCATTTGAATAGGAGCAGTACAAAATATTCACAATAAACAGAGTACCTATATCACTACGTATTATAAAATAAAGTCCCCCGCGTCTGTCAGTCTGTCTGAACGCGATAAACTCAAAAACTACCAAACGGATTTAGCATATGGTTGACATCGATGGACGGAGTGATTCAAGAGGAAGGTTTATGTGGATAATTTGTTAATGTTTTGTGGAAATTAGTTGAAATATTGTTGTTGAAAAAATCGGAAAAAAATCAAGCCGACTAGGAGTTTTCATCGAAAACATTGCCTCGTCCCTTTGAGATATACCAAAATATTGTATCGACGAATTATGACTTTTTTTCATTAGACTACAGAAAAGTCCGCGACGGCATCGTCTCCCTTTTATGGATAGCTTACTATACCTATTTTTATGTTTAAAAAAATGGTGTCATATGATGAGGTGATTGGAAAGCAATTTATACGGATACAGTATTAATCCTTATCAAATTAAATACGTTATTTACCTTCAGCATTTCATACAGATTATGATTACCCTTTACGCCATACAATTTAAATTAATATCTTAGGAATTATCGCGCGACAGCGGCCGGGCGCTACGCATAGAAACATAGAAATATTACTATGGAACAGACAACACGGCGCGAACAGTGCTTACGTGTGTACCGATGAACAGTCATAGATATACGATGTCATCGTCACAAAGGCGACATGCGAAACTTTGTTTATATTCTGCCTATTGAATTGGGTAATGTAAGGGAACGTAGTAACATAAATTGAAAGAGGCAAAACTGACGGTTTTAATTACAATGTCTGTTTTAATTAATACTGTGTATACATATTTCCCCATTTAAGTAAAACAATTACACATTAAACCATATTTGGTACTGAATATAGGTACTAGAATATACGCTTGCACTAACTAGACCCGACACTTTATCTCACTTTGCCTTATCGTTAAAGAAATGAACGAAGTGGAATTAAAATCATCGTTGCAATGTGATATAAACTTTACTTACCCTTAAACAAAATTAGCTTATTTTCTGACTGAAAAATACACTGTGACAGACAGACACACAGATGTCATAGGTTGAGTAATAAAGAAGATAAAAAAAAAACAGTTACACCTAAGTCACATAGTTCCCCAACATTTTATACCTATGTATCCAAACTGTATGGTTCGCTATTCATAAATGATTTTCATATAGAAATGGCGGCAAATTTGTTTTGAGCGACTTTAGTTGATGGTTTGCTTATCAATGTTGTATTGTAAAGAAATATTTTATGTCTATATTCTTTACTTATTCAAAGATTTACAGAATTGGAAATAAAATACATTAAAAATAATACAAGTAGGATGAACTTACTATTAAATCCAATCCACATGTTCGACGCAACAAGCTGATAGGACACTATTGTATTATTATTATTGATAAATAAACATACCACTTCAAGCTCCAATGTTAAACAGGGACACTGTTTGTTAGTGAGTTTCATTTTCAAAGATTTTGCCTTCGTTGCTAGTGATTTTGATAAATTACCTATAATAAAAATAAATGAAATGGATACAGAATGGACACTTTTGCTCCAATCATAGATGAAATCAAAATACTTAGATAGCATGATAATCATGGAGGGTCTCACACTTCAAAACAATCAGAAACATGAGCAAAAATCAGACTCAGTGATTGGACAGACCATACATCCTTACAATTGTTTTAAACAAACATTTTCTTGAATTACACATGAAATATAATTAAATTGTGGTGTGGGTCACATAAAATTCTATCTCACAGCGAATATTTAAAAACATCAAATATACACCCAGGCATACACTAACATGTTACATTTTGCTCAGATTACATCATAAACAATCTCCTCTTTTGCTTTTATATACTGCTAGGAGCAAATGTGAGTGAATCATTATGATGTAGCGGAAGGTCAGCATGCTCCAGTTTTTAATCATATCAAAGTATAAAATGTGTGGCATCTTAATAACTCTACTATAGTTCGCCTCAAACTTTATGGCGGATCGGAATACAACGCTATACGCGTGCATCCCGCTACACCTAAAACCGGTTACTGCGACGCGACTTGTGCCTATGTTCACATCTGCGATAAAGTTTGATTGGAACTGTACCCAGTTATGGTGCTATTAAGATTGGACATTTGGTAGTTCAGCTGCATCATGCGCCACATTACTATTAAGTAGTTTTAAAATTTCAAATAAAAATTATAGGTAACATAATAGTTTTCAAAAATCAAGGAGTAATTTTGTATTTATTGCGTATTAATTAATATAATTTTGTGGACTGTGAATTACATATGCCAACATTAGTTTTAATATAATTTATCTTATTTAGGTATTCATATTTTCCTGTGATGAGCCAATGCAAGGCCTATTCGCTCTCCCATCATAATCCACAAAATAATTAAAAATATGCAATTTCAGGTTTTTTTTTCATTTAATGTCATTTTAATTCCATAACTCTACATAGGCAACACTGTCAGCTCTGTCATTAGGGCTCAGATCAAAATGCTCTATCTTAATAGTGACATAACTGGGTAATAATATTTAAATTCTAATGTGAAATTTAAAAATGGAATACTTGTTCCTTATTTACATTTTTTTAAAGTTGTTGGTTTGAGTTATGTGGTACATAAACCATAGTAGACATAGTATCATACTTACATACCTAGGCTAACATAGTCTATATTATAGGAGTTAATCAGGCTTATGGGGGAGGGATGTAGAAACCTCATGCAGTAAATATTTTTTAAGGAAATGAAAAAAATATGTAAGGCTTATTAGTGGCTCGTCGCTCCACTCCACTTCGCTTCTCGCATTTTCACAAGCAAACCATAACCTGACCTATTTATTTTAAATGATGGACCATCAACCTATTTTAGCCAGATTTCATCTTTATGAACACAATTTTGATCAGGCAACAATGGAAAGCAGACCCTAGGAGTTAAGCTCCACAAAAACTTCAGTTCTTTCAGCAATTGGTTGTTAACTTTTATATTAGTATCTAGTTTAGTTAGTGTTTGTAATGCTAACTTACTATCAACAAAGACATGCACACAAATATATGATATTATGTCTATGGTCCAAACTTAGGCAATGTTTTAGATTATTGTACACTAGTTAAAATTAAATAATACCTACCAGAACTCAAAGACAAATATATATCCTTATGTTCCTCATCTAGCCCAACAATTTGGTACTCAGAGTAAAACATTTTCTGGGGTATCTCACACCACAGTATAGGAGGTGCTGGACCACTGTTCTCATCACTAACTATGAAAAATAATTTGTGTTCAGTTAACCTCAGAACACATTCCTTTGATAGCTTCGATATTGTATTTACTATATCTAGAAAAAAATGTTATGAATTTGGCAAAGTCTTTAATTATGAAAGTAATGCAAAATTTGTTTCTTCATTCACTAATCTTTTTCATTAATACTAATTGTTGACAAATGGATAAGGTTTTCCAATCAGACTCAATATGTATAACATTTAAAAGACTATTATTTTATGGTTTTATTTAAAAGATGGTTTGGTTGGTTTAATTTATTTTAAATGCTTGGACATCGGTCTCACCTTTAATTCGTTTCCATAGCTCAAAAATCAATATTTAGTAAATTTTTTTTCAAATCTTTATTAAATATGAAGATCATAACCATTAAAGGAAATTTGATAGTCAGTAATATCTAATTAGAAACCCTTTCCAACTAATGAAAAAATGTAAAACTAAACCAATATTGTCAATACTTGTAAACTCCTTCATCGGTCCAGAGTCTATCATCACCGCTCGAAATTTCATTTCTGTGAATTAGGTAGGTACCTAGCCTTAGTTTTGTTCACAGGCTGAATACTAATCACTGTAAACGCTACGGCCTTGATTTATGAACGAAAATAAAGAATGGACTCTAAGCGTATAGAACCACGAATAAAAACACTTTCAACATATCAGTAAGCAATAAATATTACATCAAGCAAGACTCAAGCTTGTTTTGTTTTGATGCTATGTGCACAACACAGGTGCACAAACTATAGCTATGTGCTTATTAAGCACCATTATGCACATACTTAAGCTTATCTATGTACATAGGCACTCCAAAGATTGGGCTGGATTGGGCATTTTGGATCTGTCATTTGAGCATTAATGACAGATTTGGAGTGTTACCCTTGTAGAATTATAGAAATCAAAAGACTTTTATATTGGAAAAAAAAAACTAAAATTACGTATTTTTATTTTAACTTACGACCTGCCCCGGCTTTGCACTGGCAGCAGAGTATATGCCTACATTTTTTTCCTCTCGTAGTGTTGTACTAGCTTGTTGCGTTGTTTACATGAATTAGTTTTAATTATATTTAAATGTAACATGTATTTATTCTACTTGGAGTATTTTAATGTGCTTTATTTCTAATTCTGCAAATATTTGTAATTTAAGGTATTGTAAGGTAAGGTAAGATATTGGTAAGGGTGCAGGCTGTGATGGTATACCACCTATATTTTTTGTCAAATGTGCTGAAATGCTTTGTACTCCAATTACAAAAATTTTTAATCGTCTCCATGAAGGCTACTTCCCTGATGAGTGGAAAAAGGCATATATAGTCCCTGTCCACAGGATGTCTGGAAGCATATATAATTGTGTTCTTAGGAAGGGTCCTAAAACCTTGATTGAAAATTACCGTCCCATCTCGATACTAAATGTTCTTAGTAAGTTATTTGAAAAGGTTGTCCATTCCAATATACGCTCTGCATTGTCATTGTCCATCCCCGCGGAACAACATGGATTCGTGAAGGGGCGATCTACTGCCACTAACATGGGATCTTTTGTTGATTATATATCGTCTGCAATCGAAGGTGGCTCTCAGGTTGATGTGGTCTACACGGACTTTGAGAAAGCCTTTGACCGTGTGGACCACAATGTCCTTTTACATAAACTTTATATACTTGGAATACGCGGTGATTTGCTGAGATGGATGGAGTCCTATTTGCGTAACCGTTATTGTTGATCTTCAATTCAATCAAAAATTTATCATTCTTCACATTTTGGTTTAACGAATATATCTCGTATACCTATCTCATTTACATCATCTTCAGTCGTTTCAGCTAATACCAGTTGCTGCTGTTTCTTGAAGCATACTGTCGCTAAGTGTCCTTTACGGTTACAATTTTTGCAGAATAAGTTCTTACAACGACATTCATTTGCTTTATGATTTATTTTACCACATCTGTAACAATAAGGTTGTTGAGTTTTCTTCTGACGTGTGGATAAACTATTCTTTGTTTGTAATAATCATATAGTCCGGTCGTGGGACATTAAATTTTACTAAAAGGTTTTCATAATTCTAAAATTGTTCGTTTTTGGTGAGTGGATAGATAAAGTGCATGGTGAGCTACTGTCAAAAAGTTAGAAGTTTTTGGGCTGTGCTAAGGAAATGGCTTAGGTTTTTCTTAATATTTCGTGTAACACAGTGTATATAGAATTAAAATTTGAAATTTTAATCCTGCTAATATCATAAACGCGAAAATTTGTATGTATGGATGTATATGTGGGTATGTATGTGGATGTTTGTTACTCTTTCACGCAAAAACTACTGAATGGATTTTAATGAAACTTTACAATAATGTAGCTTATGTACCAGAATAACACGTACGCGATAATTTATAAAGATACTAGCTTTCTGCCCGCGGTTTTGCTCGCGTAGACTACACAGTTGTATACTGATTTTGAAAAATCTTTCACCTATAGAAAGCTACATTATCAGAGAGTAACATGGGTTAAAACAAGAAGGAGTGGTAAAGGAAATGGGAAGGGGAACGTTTCTGTATTCCGGCCGGGCGGAGCCGACTATGACCGCTATTTGATTCATAATTAGAACTATCTCAACCTCACGTTGTAAAATTTTTATGAAGATAACATATGTCATACTACGAATATACAAAATTTAATAAGACAAAAATTTTCAAAAATATTTTAAAACTTCTGAAATTATATTTTAAGACTTTCGGTGGTTACTCAAATCTGTTCGATGAAGTTTAGAAAGTCAAGTGGTGTGCTTCTACTATAACTTCATTTTTCTTTCATAAGATACACATTAATGAATTAAAATTGATAATTATGCAGCTGTATCAAAGCATTTGCTTACTACACAAAAAATTGGAAACATACTGTGGATTTTATACCAATTGCGCGAACATACAAATGATGCGCGAGGCGCAGGCTGGTGTGCAAAAATACCCTGTTGATAGAAGAATTAGTGAATATCAAGTCAGAAAACTAGACACTCAAGAAACCATATATTAAAGACTGCTGAAACTCATAAAAATAACTTTAGCCAACGAGTCAGTTGATATATTATTTGTCTAATGTACAGTACAGTCACGCGCAGAAGTGTCCTGAAATTATAACATAAAAGTCTAAGTACCTACCTATATACGCCGATTAAGTACTTTATTATCACAGTAGATAGGTATAGTTACTTGCAAAACTGCATCATAGTATCAGGTAATTATTACGTATTGATAATATTTCTCATACACTTTATTTTTGTACAATTGATATTAACATTTCATTACATTTATTCATGTATCTATATAAGTTATAGAAAATTATTTATTCGCGTTATACGTCGACTGATGGCTGCGTTTACATATATATGACATGATTCGCAATGATAGTTGTTTAATACACATGGTGGATGACTATAATTTTGTTTTTTATTTTAACAAAAATCATGACACTATAGCACTTTTAATGTAAAATTGAAAATAATTTTTACACACATTTAAATTTATTTTAAAATTCAGAACAATAATTTCATTGGTTCTTTGTTACTGTCAAAAGTGTCATGAAGTTTATTTTAGTGACTGTAAGGTGTATATAAACGCTAATGAAATTCATTTATAAAATTCCACATGTTTTTGCATACCAACACATACCATGTGTCCATTTCGGGCTGAAGTTTTTTTTTATTTAGTCTGAACGAAATTCAATTCAATAACCTCAAAAACTTATTGGGCAATCATCTTTCCTATTTTTCAAAAATCCAGTAGAAGAAAATAAATATCAAATTTATAAACTCAGGAACTTCATTATTTTTGCTGTCATTATCGAATATACCATCATTTTTGTTCTGAGCCTTATACCAACTATTTTGAATAACTTGAATACAATTTGATAAAAAAAACACAACAGATAGAATTCCAGAAGTTATAGTTACCTTATCACTGTAACGTCATTTTTGGTTATATTTTATAACTTGGTCGCTATGTTGTTCGACATCCGGTAAAGCATTTCTTATATCAGACAAAAATAATTAGAAATCCCCAATACATGTTTCTAAAAAGCCATAAATCAAGTCCATAGCGTTGGTATTTTCTAAAGGCTAAACGAACACACGATTCATGCGGGGCGCGGGTTGGTATGCGGACAACGCGCGCTTCTCAGAGTGCCACGCTGCTGCGCCGGCGCTTATTATAGGCTTGTTAGGTAACAGTTTTTGGAAAATATGAAAAAGTAATTGTTGCAATTTTGAAGTCGTCAAACACAACTAAGATAGGTAGCAGCTGCTATTTTAACCAATCAGCTTATACAGTGCAGTGCCCCAGCGGATAATTGTCTCGACACGTTGCGTTGGTTGGCAACGTAGAAGTAGTGAAAAATCATGATTTGCTCACTAGTGTAATTTATCTGACTTTCTTTTAGGTATATTGTTTAACCATAACTATAACCATAGAATACCTCATAGTTCTTTAACATAAAAAATAATTGTTGTATATATCTACTGTTGGTTATCAATGATAGGTGCTATAGTTTGTTTGTGTCAATTACTTGTACGTACTGTGGTGCATGAAAAAGCAGAATAAATTTAGAATTAAGTATGTCATAAAAATATATAGACTAATATTGATTAAGGTATGTGCTGTTTTATATAGAAATACCATTTCCTCTATACAAGCCCTTCAAATAGATTTCTTCTCAGACTCTGAATCGTACGAAACTATTAAAAATAACAATTACAAGGCAACGTGTGCACCACGATGTAGGCAAAATCATACAATAAGTCCCTAGGTAGGTATTTTATGACTCGCCCACAGCTACACTAATAAAATTTATCCGTAATTTGAACAAAATTTACAATTTGTATGTTTCTAATTTTTCGTGTGATAATCAAGTGCTTTGATAAAGTCACATACGAGCGAATTTATCAATTTCAATTCATCATTGTGAATGTTAGAAAAGAAAGGTGAAATCATAATAGAAGCACACCACTTGACTTTCTAAACTTTATCTTATAGATTTGAGTAACCACCGAAAATCTTTAAAAAACAATTTCAGAAACTTTAATATTGTGTTGAAAAACATAAGAGTAATTTTTAAATTTTAAGTAACTAAATTTTCGTTGTGTCACATATGTCAGCTTTCTAAAGCTAAAGTTCTAATTATGATCCAATTAAAATTTCTAACTTGAATTCTGTGTATACACATTACGTTACACGAAATATTAAGAAATATCTGGGAGTTTTTTTCAAAGTGGCGCACGTTGAACGTCGTGGTTTCTAACGATATTTTGAAAAAGCTTCATGTTAACTGTATGACGCTGCCTATTCTTATTATTTTTTATTTAAAAATACGAACAGAATACTCGACCCTGGCGAAATTGCTTTATATGCAGAGAACGCCAATAATTAAGAGGAAGAAGAAGAAATACCTAATCCATTGACAAAGCACTGCCGTTAAACTTCTAACTTTCTGACAATAGCTCACGGTGCACTTTATCTATCTATTCAACAAAATCGAACATTTTTAATATTACAGTACGTTTTTTTTTCTGGCTACGCGACTAATTTAAGACGTCAATCGTCTAAAAGTTAATGCAAAATATCATGGCCATTGTTGCTACAAATTTTGTCATTCTTATCGTATGGCTGAACTGAAGCGCAGGCGACATTTACCTTTGGGAAATACCAACGCTATGGTCTTGATTTACGACTTCTTGGAATCAAATAGGTACTGGGGATTTCCAATTCTTTTTGTCTGATATAAGAAATGCTTTACAGGATGTCAAACAACCAAGCGACCAAGTTATAAAATATAACTATATAATAAATATAGAAATTACGTTACAGTGATAAGGTGTTTTTATTTATTTGTTTATTTGTCTCTTCAACAATAGGAATACCATCGCAGTACAAAAATACAATTCAGATTTTACATGTGTACTGACACATGTAAAATCTGAAATGTTTGTCTGCGCTTGGTTGCTTGACATCCGGTAAAGCATTTCTTATATCAGACAAAAAAAATCGGAAATCCCCAGTACCTATTTGATTCTAAGAAGTCGTATATCAAGGCCATAGCGTTGGTATTTTCCAAAGGTAGATGTCGCCTGCGCTTCAGTTCAGCCATACGATAAGAATGACAAAATTTGTAGCAACAATGGCCATGACATTAATGGGCCACTGGCCCCATTACTTAAAGAAAAGCACTGCATGCGCTGAAAGATGCCCAGATATATTTAAAAAATACTCGTAGCAAGCTCGACACACAAGGTAATTGTAACATCTGGAATTCTTTCTGTTGTGTTTTTTGTCAAATTGTGCTCAAATTATTAACAATAGTTTGTATGAGCCTTAGAAAGAAAATGGTGGTATAGTCGATAATGGTAGCACAAATAATATAGAGGAAATACGTTTCTGAGTTTATAAATCTGATATTTATTTTCCTTCTGCTGGCTTTTTGAAAAATGCAAAAGATGATTGCTCAATAAGTTTATTAAGGTTATTGAATTGAATTTTATTCAGACTCAATAAAAAATATTTAGCCTCAAATGGAAGCATGGTGTATGTTGGTACTCAAAAATATGTGGAATTTCATAAATTAATTTCATTAGCATTTATGAACATCTTACATTCATTTAAATAGGCTTGATGACAATGATGACAAAAACTAAGAACGAATTAAATTATTGTTTTAAATTTTAAAATATATTTAAATGTCTTTAAAAATTATTTTCAATTTTACATTAAAAGCGATAGTTTCTTGTTTTATGTCGAAATAAAATACAAAATTATAGTCATCCATCATGTGTATCAAACAACAATCAGAATGAATTATGTCATACCTATGTAGACGCAGCCATCAGCCGACATATAACGGAAATAAATCATTTTCTACAACTTATATAGAAACATGAATAAACGTAATGAAACGTTAATATCAGTTTTACAAAAAAAGTGTATGAGAAATATTATCAATACGTTATAATTACCCGATACTATGATGGCAGTTTTGCAAATCTACTGTGCACCTATCTACTGTGATAATAAAATACTTAATCGGCATAAGTAGATAGGTACTTAGTCTTTTACGTTATAATTTCAAGGCACTTCTGCGCGTGACTGTACTGGACGTAACATCATTCGCATGTTCGCGAAATTTATACAAAATCCACAGTACCTATGTATGCTTCTAATTTTTCGTAAGATAATCAAATGCTTTGATAAGGCACATAAGAGCTAATAGCGAACTTATCAATTTTAATTCATTATTGTGTTTGTTACGAAACAAAAAGTAAATTACAGTAGAAGCACACCACTTGAGTTTCTAAACTTTATTTAACAGATTTGAATAACCATCGAAAGACTAAAAATATAATTGCATTAGATTAAATTTTTTTTAAACAATTTGTTTCATTTATTTTTAAATTTTCGTAGTATTCCTTATGTTATCTTTCTAATAATTTTACAATGTGAAGTTAAGTTAGTTCTAATTATGAACCAATCAAAATTTCAAATTTTGATTCTATATACGGCGTGTTACGCGAAATATTAAGAAATACCTAGCCACACCCTTAACACAGCCCTAAAATTTCTAACTTTTTGACGTTAGCTCACAATGCACTTTATCTATCTACTCATCGAAAAACAAACAGCTTTAGAATTATCAAAACTTTTTTTTGAATTTTAATGTCCCACGACCAGGCTGTTATTTTTGTTAAATTTTCGTAGTATCCCTTATGTTATCTTTCTAAAAATTTTACAATGTGAAGTTAAGTTAGTTCTAATTATGAACCAATCAAAATTTAAAATTTTAATTCTATATACAGCGTGTTATACGAAGTATTGAGAAATACTTAGCCACACCCTTAGCACAGCCCTAAAACTTCTACCTTTTTGACAATAGCTTACAATGCACTTTATCTATTCACTCGTCAAAAACGAACCGCCTCAGAATTATTAAAACTTTTTTATGAAATTTAATGTCCCACGACCAGGCTGTTATTTTTGTTAAATTTTCGTAGTATCCCTTATGTTATCTTTCTAATAATTTTACAATGTGAAGTTAAGTTAGTTCTAAGTATGAACCAATCAAAATTTCAAATTTTAATTCTATATACAGCGTGTTATACGAAGTATTAAGAAATACCTAGTTACACCCTTAGCACAGCCCTAAAACTTCTAACTTTTTGACAATAGCTCACAATACACTTTGTCTGTCCACTCATTAAAAAAGGAACAGCTTTAGAATCATCAAAACTTTTTTACGAAATATAATGTCCGACGACCAGACTGTTATTTTTGTTAAATTTTCGTAGTATCCCTTATGTTATCTTTCTAAAAATTTTACAACGTGAGCTTATGTTAGTTGTAATTATGAACCAATCAAAATTTCAAATTTTAATTTCATATACAGCGTGTTACACGAAATTTTAAGAAATACCTAGTCACACCCGTAGCACAGCCCTAAAACTTCTAACTTTTTGACAATAGCTTACAATGCACTTTATCTATCTACTCACCAAAAACGAAGATACTTGGAATTATCGTAAGTAATTTTTCTCTGGCTACGCGACTATAGGTGTCATTTTCTTTGTATTTTGATATGTATTTTTCTTCTTCTTTGAATTCGTAGTGATTTTATTTATTATATTATTTGAAGTAGACGGTGTTTCGGATATGAGATTTGATTCAAATTTTGACATTTCAATAGCAGTAGCAACTTAAACTATTTCTTCAAACTTTGTGATTTTTGTATCTTGTAATAATCGTTCTTTAGTTTCTTTACAACGTAAGCCTCTTATAAACTGAACTCTCAAATGTGTATCTACGGTTGATTTCTTGCATTCGTTGATGTGAAATTACAACGACCACCAACTTTTTTTAGGTCAGCTACATAGTTCGCAATTGATTCCCTTTCGTTTTGCGTTCGTAAACAAAATTTGTGCTGTTGAGCAATCTCACTAGGTTTTGGTGAAATATGCTGTTTAAGTAACCTTACCAGTTTTTTGTATTCGGTACTTTCCGGTCTTTGTGGAGCTGTTAAGTTTTTCAGAACTTCGTAGTGTTTAGGATCTAAGCAGTTTAGAAATATTTGTCTACATTTGTCTTCATGTTCTGGTTTTTCTATAGACAATCCTCGAAGTTGTTTAAAATTTTGTAGCTTTGTATGTAGGAATCAAAACTTTCATTTTCTTCATCATATGGTTGGAGATTTGTATTAATTTGAGTGCTCAATTGTTTTTGCTAATTTTGCATAATTTTTTGAGTAGTAATTAATTCTTTTAATAGATTTTCCATTATGATTATTTTGGATTAGCTTTGTGCGTCGTAATGGTGTCTCCGTATTTTATTTATTTATGATTTTTTTTATATACATTTATATTATGTATTTTTATTGGTATTCGATTTTTATCCTCGTCGCCATTCTGTTGTATTTATTATTATTTAAATAAATCAATTATGTAATAAATTTGTTTTAGTTTATTTCAATATCCGTAATTTTGACAATGTCATATCGTTTTTTACAATCGCTTTATTCAACCTATATCTAACAAATTGTATAGTTTAAAGGGCAATCATAATCTACATGAAATGCTCAAGATAAATAACGTATTTTATTTACTATATCCGTATAAACTGCTTTCCAATTACTTCATCATTTGACACAATTTTTTCAAACATAAAAATATTTATAGTAATCTTTTCATAAAAGATAGACATATGCTATTGCGGACTTTTCTTTAGTCCTATAAAAGAGAAAGAATTCTTCCATTATATTATTTTGTTACATCTTAAAGGGATTAATCAGCGTTTTCGATGAAAGCTCCCAGCCATTTTGATTTTTTTTCGACTTCCTTAACTATAATCGTCATATTTCAACTAATTTGCACAAAACATTGATAAATTATACACGTAAACCTTGCTCTTGAATCACTCTGTCCATTGGTGTCAAACATATGCTAATCCGTTCGGTAGTTTTTGAGTTTATCACGTTCAGACAGACAGACAGACAGACGGACAGATACGGCGGGGGACTTTATTTTATAATATGTTTTTTAATAATTGTTGTTTATAATTTTATATGTAGTGATAAACTCGATTCTGAAGTTATGTACCGTGTTTACAAACACGGTATTTTTTAATACTGTAGATTTTAATAACGATCAAAATTACGTTGTAAACACGGTAATCACCATACACGTGGTGACACTGGTACGCACTATTCTTCTGCACTTCATGTATGGTAAACGCGAAGCCGGCGGCCAGATTTGCCGGGTCGTGCATTTTCAGCAAGCAATAATTATGCCTGACCTTCGAAGGTATAGGTAGGTAAAGATGGAGTCCGCATTTCTAGCTTATACTTACACGAAGTAAGTCTAATTTCAAATTTTTTTGCGCACAATTCATTACACAAACTTCATCTTAGCCAAGTGTCATGCTAATTCGTCCTTATTGTACTGTTTTCTGTTTTACTATTACAATATGATTACAATACTATTTTATGGAATTAGACTGTGCAAAAATGCTTAAATAACAAATAATATATATGCTATGGTAGCCAAGTATTCCAGATATTTAAAAATTTTAGAGTAGTGAATGTTATCAACAGATGGCGCTGTGAAGCACATTTCTATTTTTATTCATTCGTATTACAATATACCTGTTTCTCTTTAACGTGTAAAATTTCATTTGCAAGAAAGAGATAAAAGGTCTGCTCTTTTAATTGTAACGAACTAGCTAACGACTTCCTAGTTTTGTGGTTATTATTTGAGTTTTATTTATTTATTTGTGTGAATTAAGTGCAATGTTAATTTATATATTTATTATTATTGAATAATGTGGACATTTAATAACATAAAAATGAGATATAGGTAAAACAAAGCTTGGTTCCATTCGATCGATAATGTCGTCATTTCCAACAAAATCATACCTACTTGCATTTTGCGTTGCATCTAATGATTTCGACAGATACAGGCCTTTCTTAAATCGTATTATTATTTATATTCTCTTAGAAATTCAACAAATTAAGATGTATGAGTGACATTACTACATGGTTGCTAGGTACATATCGGAACGGATTACCGTTAGACTAAATAACGTTTTTACTTCGAATTCGATCTTCAAATATTTAACGGCTTCTTTTTTCGAATAATACTTTTTTATTGCAAAGAAAATAACTAATATTCTTTCTTTAACAGTCGTTTTGTATATGCACAATGATAAAAGAAAAATCCATACGTTTACGTACAATTTATTTCATGCGTAAGTTCAATGTCGACTCCATGATTATGCAATAACGTGCCATTACGGCAATACGAAGTGAAATCGTTACCTACTTAGAGGATTGTTTTTTTGTAGGTTTAGTAAATACTACAAACTAAAATATACATATAAAATCGATAAACATACGAAAAACGCGACTTTAATGTGGCAAAAGTAGGTAAATTAGGTCATGGAATTTCCGAAGTATGTACTTAGGTGTAGTGGTGTGTGTACTGGCCAAATTTTGAATTTTAATTTCTATAAAATAGGTATAGGCAGGTTATAGGTACTTTTCGCCTTCCGATTATTTTCAACTGCGCTCCTTGTATTTCGAAAATTTAAAAATGTGTGAACAGTTTAAGCGCGAGTTAATTTGCGTATGTAGGTATAATACCTACTTGCCATACTTAGTGCTCTATGAATTTTGTATAAAAAATATTACAGCAGGTAGGTATTAGGTTGCCTGCCTCATTAATTTATAACTTTTTTACCTATGCAGATAATATCCTAATTTCCGAAAATAATTTAAGCTAAACTCAACAAAAAATTAGTAACCAAACCAATGAAGTCATTTTGATAAGCGATTGTTACCTAATGTAATAATACCTACCTATAGTAATTTAATCTCAATAAGTATTACATAAATATTTTGAAAGTAGATTACAATTGGGATCAAAAGGTAGATAGGCACCTATAGGTAGCTAAGTTCAAAATGTTATAAATAATTTTTTGGATGATTTTACTAATATTTGGTGCATACCTACTAGTCCGGTGGTAAAATAAAGACATAATTTTGCACTAGTATATAAATTAGTTGATGTCAATAAAAACATTATGTAGAGACAAATTCCCCATAAAATTCAAATACTAAAATCAATTCTATATTATTTTTTATCATAGGTACATAAGTTATTTAACTGATTTACAAAATGATTACTTAAGTTTATGCAAAAATAATGGGGCATTTTCTTTGACAAGGCAAGATTGTCTTTTTTCAGGTATTCCATTCCGTCCGTCCATAGGAAGTCCATTCCGTATATTAAGAAACAGTACATCTCACAGCAAAATTATAGGTATTTATGTACGTTGTCTCTTAATATACAGAATGAAGTTTACACATGAAGAAACAATCTAGGTGCATTCAATAAAGTTTTTCATTAAAGTAAGGATACAGCGCTGCTAACCAAATTACATTTGGCTTGTATTTATTATGTAGTATTTTAATTGGATTTTTTTTTAAATTGTAGACAATACAGTACTGTAGTTTACTATTTGTTAAATGATATAAAAAGACAAATTGGTTGTATAGAATTATCGAAGAAACTGTATAACGATCACCAAAACATAAATCATAAACTATAGATCTTCATGGAGATACCACTTTGTGACAGCAAAAATGTGAGCAATAAAAAAATATAGGTACCACATAGACCAAACATACAGTTGATGTTTTGAAATATTCGCTGTGAAGTCGAATTTTGTGTAAACGTAAAATTTGTACTTTAAAAAATTAAATTAAATTCTGAAATTATATTTCATGTGTAATTTAATGAAACAGCTATTTGTTTAAAATAATGATAATGACGTATGGTCTATCTAATCACTGAGTCTGACAATTTACTTACATTTTTGTTGTTTCAATGTTTGAGTCCATCCTGATTATTATGCTAAGTGGTAAACATAATGTTGATAATTTCATAAAAATCAGAGGACGAAAGCTTAAATCAACCATTTTTAGATGAGAACTAAAACTTAAACAACCACGTCTTTGTAAAAAAATTTTTATAATTCAACTATTTTTTTAACCCCCGAAAAAGAGGTGTGTTATAAGTTTGACGTTTGTGTGTATCAGTGTATCTGTCCGTGGCATCGTAGCTCCCAAACGGATGAAACGATTTGGATGTGGATTCTTTTATATGAAAGGTGAATAAGTCGGGAGTGTTCTTAGCTATGTTTGATAAAAATCAGACCAAGATGGCCGCCGCCACAAAATGGCGAATTACATTTTTTTTTCACTACTCCAACAATATGGATATCAAATGGAAGGACTTGATTAGTAGATTACTATAGACTATGACAAAGTTCAAATCCAAGATGGCCGCCACCACAAAATGGCGAATTACATTTTTTTTCACTACATCTATATGGGTATCAAATTAAATGACTTGACTAATAGTAGAATACTATAAACTATGACAAATTTCAAATCCAAGATGGCTGCCACCACAAAAAAAGGCGAATTACATTTTTTTACAATCCATCAATGTGCGTTGCAAATGAAAGGGCTTGACGAGTAAAATGATGTACCTACACTATGATGAAAGGGAATGAGGAATATTAACGAAATGAAAACTAAAAACTTGAAAATTATTTTTTTGTCTGATCATGTATGAATTAGTTTTACTAAATTACTATTTTTAAAAATTTTGAAATAAAAACTAAATTACAAATTTAAAAAAAAAACTAACCTTTAAAAAAGTGTGAAAATACAAATTTGTTCATTATTGTCAAATGATTTTTGATTCTTAAAGGCGTCTGGGACCGCTAAGTAAACTTAAAATCCCTAATAATTAGCAGTCTCAGACGCCTTTAAGTATCAAAAATCATTCGACAATGAACAAACTTGTATTATTTCACACTTTTTAAAGGTTAGTTTTCTTTTGTGTCAGGGTTTTTTTAAATTTGTAATTTTTTTATTTTAAATACATAACCAAATACAGTACTTACTGTTGGAAAATAAATTATTTTTCATTGCAATAAATAACTATTTAACTAGGTCCGTCTTAATACCTACAATAAAGTTATTGATGTGTTGATACATTATAGATATGTACCTACATAATTCAGTAATGATCCTTTTAAGAAATATTTTATCAGGTAACTGTACACTGAAAGGGGTGCCCAATGCATGCTGAGCGTAGTCTTGCTTTTGCTTACTTTACCTGTGAAAATTTGTTGAGGAATGTGGAATTATCATTTGACATCAGTGAATTAATGATTTGATGAAGTATTAACGATTTACAAATACTCAGTCTTTTATTTAAGTACTGATCATTGTTATTGATTTTTTTATCAAATAATTATTATCTCTTGTTTCAGGTTATAAAATCAATTTAAAATATGTTTAATATATTATGAAATATACAAGTATTTATAAGTTACAAATATAGAACAATTGGATTGCCAGGTATAAACATAATAATTACATACTTATTTAATTTTCTGTTTACTTTTATATTAGAATTATTTACTATTTTCTAGAATGGAGACAAAATCATACCTCCAGGTCCAAATGGAGAGGCTTAAAGCACTCCGGGCGAAAATATCTACAGAAATAGACATCAAAGAAGAGTGAGTACCTTCATACAGTTCGCTTCAAACTTCTTTTAAGCTCTGAAGTTGAAGCGAGTAGCGTCACAATAGAAAAAATGGGCATCAGAAGATCAAGTGCGGACCTTGCACCTGCACAAAAGTTCAGAGCAAACTAGAAGTTTGGCGCAAGCTACTTATAAATTCCAAGATAGAAATATAAAAATTAAACATCATGGTAAAATTTTAATACAACGAAAATTGTTGTTTGCGTTTAAACCACAAACGCTTCTGTAAATTTCTAGTGATCAATTTATTAGTTCCAGAAGTAAGTAAAAGGTGGACGGAAGAGCAAATAAAAAAAAAATTACTAATTTTTAAAAAGTTATACTAAGTAATATACATACTTATATAGATTAAGGAGTTATGTGACAATTCATAAGTTTATGCGATTCATCATAAAAAATTGTAGACCATGTACAATGGTGATGCCGCATCCAAGGAATTTCATGGACACCTACTTATTTTTTTTCCATTCCATCAGCCCTTTTTATACTCCACTGCAGAGGCTTAGGCCTCCCCTCAAGATGAGGGGCTTGGAGCTTAAATCCACCACGCTACTCCAATGCGGGTTGGCGGATTGTAACGACCGCCATCTATTGACAGCAACCGGGACCAACTACTTAACGTGCTCTTCGAGGCATGGAGTCAGTGATAGTTGTTGTATTTATGTCAGAAAAAACTCATTGGTTTCTGGTGGTTGGCCCGGATTCGAACCACAGCCACATGGCCTTATAGATTTGAAACAGGTTCGCTGCGTTCGGGCTATCACGACACTACATCACCTACAACTTGCACTAAATTGTACTAAAAATCAAACAAGAATGAGATTTATTAAATTTCTTTTGAATGAGAATTAAATAAAAAAACGGCATTCATCACTACAGTTGGGCAATGATAGCGTAATATAAATTTTAAATGATACACAATAATTTTTTGCATGGCCTAAACTAAATCTATGAAAACAACAAATCCATTTCTTTTTCAACATTTTCATTTTCTTTATACTGTTTAAGTACTGGAACCGGAAGGAATACCTTCTATATTCTATTGAGTGTACATGCTTTCTATTTACGTTGTTATATGTATGTGGTGTCTTGGTAAAAAAAAATATATTTATATATGTATACATATATTATAAAGAATATTGATGTATATCAGCTGTCTAGTAACCCATAACACAAGCATGATACTTGCTTACTTTGGGACTAGATGGCCCTGTGTGGGAAGTCCCATGTATTATTATTATTATTATATTTACGTTGGTACATACTACAGTAAAGTTAATTTACCAGGTAAAATCTTTATAGCTTGAATCTGCAGTTTCATTGCATACACACTATCTATAGTTTTGATTTAATTTGTTCAGGTGGACACGCTTATAAATGTACCAACATACACATATTAGGTCTTAACCTATGAAGTTGCCGTTTTGTATGAAATAAGTTAAAGTATTTTTTTTTTCAAACATCTTTATTTCTGTTATTCAAAGTAATCACCCGTGCAATCGATGCATCTTTGCCAACGCAGTGGCAGTTTATTGATGCCCTTCTTGTAAAAATCAACTGGACAGGAGGCAACAAACTCTTCAAAGGCATTTTGTACCTACTATCTCTTGGGAATTGAATTTTTTCCCGTTAAAAAGTTGTCCAAATCGTGAAAAAAGTAATAGCCGGTAGGTGCAAGGTCTAGTGAGTATGGCGGTTGAGGGAGAATTTCCAACCCCAAGTCTAGCAGCTTGGAGACTGTTTGTTGTGTAGTATGAGGTCGCGCGTTGTCGTGAAGGAGCAGCGGGGACGTTTTTAGTTTGAATTTTTTTTTTGTTTGTAATGGCCAGTACTGAAGAACGGCAACTTTATATAACCTAATATATTCTATTTAGTGTCGACGTAAGTACTACTTGACATAGGAAATTAAAAAAAAAAACACCATGGGGTCATTTGTACCGTTTCAAAACCCCTCACAAGTTAGTAGTTACAACTGTCCCCAAGCTGACGCTTTGAATTGACACTGGAAAATCATGGTTAAAATTAAAATAATAAATTTAGATATTGCTAAAACTCACAAAACAAATTTCTAAATTACACGCATAAATATGGGAAACTGTTTCACTTTTAAGAACATCTTTACTTACTTTTTTACATGTAAAAAAATCTTTCTGCGATTACTCCTGCCGTTCGATGTGATGTCATTCAGGCGACTGCCACCGCACCGGTCCATATCGGTTGACCAGCTATGATAATTTCGGAATAATTGGCAATGGTAACTATTGACCCATGGTACTATTGTACCCGGTCTACCCTACTTTTACACTTAGATACGGAACAAATAAACATGTTCATGTACACAAATATATTTTGTCCTTGGTACGAATCGAACCCGCGACTCTTGGCTCCGCAGTTAGGGTCTCTAACCACTGGGCCAATCGTTCGGTCAAATAGACCTTTTGAGCCACCCGTAAGTCCCGTAACCATCAATGGCCTGTAATGTAACCTCATACAAGAATGCAAAAAAAGAATTGCTAAAAATCAATCAAGCGCGACGAGATCATAAACGCACTTTCGAAATATTTTATTGCATTTTATATTTTATAATTGCTTTTGTGGCTTTTGTGGTAACATTAGGTCATGGATCTTTAGGTACACATATACTTATGTAGGTACTTACTTATTTAAGCAGTTAATAAAAATAGATCTTTATGAAAATAATAAAAAATATTTATAGAACATTATGTATTATTTATGTGGGTAGTAGGTATGGTTAACTAAAGAAGTGACTATAGATAGTAGGTGGGTACCTTACCTACATATTTAAAAAAAAAGAAGCTAAACTTTTCCCAGCAGAAAATAAATACTTAAGTAATTTTTTTTATGTACCTATTTACTGCAGACTGTTTTACAAAAAGTCGAATTTTATCATGTTAAGCAAGAAATAAAAAGGAACCTACGACGATAAAATGAAAGGCTTTGTGAGAAAGAGAGGCGTAGTAAGTCAATCAAACTTCTTGCTTGCAGCATATAT
Organism: Luffia ferchaultella; assembly: GCA_949709985.1. Lineage (NCBI taxonomy): Eukaryota > Metazoa > Arthropoda > Insecta > Lepidoptera > Psychidae > Luffia > Luffia ferchaultella. The sequence goes on along the minus strand of OX453264.1, from coordinate 7,442,120 downwards.
TTAATAGTCCGCGGCTTGAGAAGTCCTGCGGCAAAAAAAAATGAACTATATTTTGAGGTGGTTGGTTGTCTGTGTTTGAGCGTATGCGAATTTCGTCGAATGAGAATTTGATTGTCTATTAACGTTTAATAAAAAGTAGTTTATGATACCTAGAGTCCTGCGATCCGAGAAATAGTTCTCAAAGTGAAAAAGTTTATGCATTGCTCTAGTGCCGCGGCTACGGAACTTTTTTCGTGGCGCGGACTCTCCGTCAAAAGATTTACCCACTCATAAAAAAAAAGTTAGCACGGGACAGGGAGCGCGGGGAGTCGGGGAGTGCCGAGCCAAGTGATGCTTCCCGTCGACCCGTTCCATGTAATGTTACCATATTCAAAAGTTTCCTTTCTTTATGAGAATTTAACCTAAATTGGACTGACTGACTGTAAAATGATGTTGACTTTAAACTCCTATTAAAGTCTATATCATTTTACAGTATTATATCATCAAACGCATGACTATTAAGTTATTCTTCTACCGGCTTTTGACAAATTAGTTTCTCAACAACTAAAGTTACCACATTGCCACGTTTACCATACGTCCCGGTCACAGATTATTATAGAGTCCTGGTCGCACAGACAGTCGGTTTCTGTGTGGGTTTCGTCACGATGTGTCTCATCATAGTTTTTAGTCCATAACAATTCAATACAGTACCTACATGCAATCGAATTGTGCGGCTCCGAAATGTGATTCACATGCTAGATAGCGCAGGATCGCCACATTTCTTATTAGAAAATATTATATTTAATAATCTATAATATAACATCGTTAGACTCCGTGTCTGTACTCACGACACATGTATGTATTATGAAAAAAACATTTAAATATGTACCTATATCAGTTGTCTAGTACCCCATAAGACAAGCATAATACTTGCTTACGTTGGGACTAGATGGCGTTGTGTTGGATGTTCCACATATTATTATTATTATCTGAGATTTTTATACTAGGTATTTATTAAGTAATCACGTTCTTTTTAATCGGTTTAAAAGAATGTCACCTACTCTATTCAGAAACATTTAATTTTAAAAGGTATATATGGTATATAATTCTTTAAGTATTCACAATAATAAATTAAATTTTTTAAAGATTTTACGGCATAACAGTGGTGTACTAGTTCATTCCGTCAATCAAAATGAACTATATAATTAATTCACTGTTTCTCAGTGGTAATGGCTACTGATTAACAAGAAATTGAACTGAATTGAAAAAGTCATAATAAATATACTTAGTGATATACATGCACTATTAAAATATTTTTAGCTTCGATGCTAACAGTTTCACGGCGTGTATAGCGGGAAATTCAATAAAAAGATGGTCACACTGGCCGCACTGTACCCCCACTCGTTTCTCGCTTCTCCGGAGGGAGAAAAAAAACTTCAATATTCCACCAACTTCAACTCACTCAGTCCGGCTTCGCGCGCGGAAGGCCGTGATTCGTCGCGTAAATTATGAAAATTAGATATAAGAAAATAATCGAAAAAAATTAAAATACGTTCACTAAACTTCATAGATTCACAAGTTTTTCAGTCGAAATACATAACGTGTAGTATATATGTAGATGGTTTTGTTATTATAATGATTTTGAGGTTAAAATTTATGATTACCTACACGTTTTTCTCGTAAACATTTATGTGTGTAAGCGATGCAATACCAAAGCAATGAGGATGACGAGTTACAATATCGGATTTTTGGGTCTTCGTACAATTTTTCGACGGAAAGCGGTAGCAACACGGACCTGTCCCAAAAGTGAGTTCTGTTGCTATTTACCTATTATTTATACATCACGCAATTAGGTAAATTCTTAAATAAAACGATCAAGATGTTTATAGCGTGCTAATTTCGGTTTAATTTTGCATTACCTAAAAACATGCTTATTAACAAATAAATAACAATGGTTATTTATTTGTCCTTTGTCATTATTCTTTTTAATTAACAATCAATTTAAAGGATGTTTTTCGAAGCGGTAATACCTACACACACATTTTACTTTATCTTCAAAGATAGCATTTCAGGTACCTATACATGTGGATCCACTATTTTTGATTTTCTGCTGCTGCTTCTTCTTTACATAGACTAACATAGAGTCCAGAAAACCAGGAGTCCATGGAGTCTAAACATAGTCTGGGATATTGTACAAAGAAACTATTGTGCGAAACGCTACAGTAATAAGAAGGAAATAATTATGTATTAATTAATAGGTACGAAGGCTTTGAGAGGCACTAAAACTTTTGTTTTTAAACACCAACAACAGAATTTTAGAAAAAATATTACAATACCTTCATTTGCTCGCTGTCGCGTTTTTAGGTAGGTAGGTACTTAGGTCGATTAGGTAGGTAGGTACTTATACGTTTGTGAATAAAAATAAAGGAAATAAAAAATGAAGTCAGTTTCTCGCTTTTTTTCTGACGAGTTTTTATTATTAATCGTGTCTTTTTAACACGGTTTTCTTAAATATAATTTAATATATGGTGGTTTTCGAATAAAATTGTTTAATTTTTGGAGATTTGACCCTATAATTTAGTAAATAGGTACGCCAACGAAAAAAAACACTTGTTTGTGTCTATTTAAAAACCTGGATTAAGTAGGTTCGATTTGTCTTTATTAAATTAACAAAAGTGTTAAAATTAATGTCGCATGAAACGTGTTAAATTATTGCTATTTTTAATTTTAATGTCAAATTATTCTGTAACGAGAGTCTACCGACTAGGACTGTTAGTTATTCCCAGATCCTGATACAGATCGAGTTAAACTTCTTGATCGTTCTGGAGTGACCTTTTCCTATTAATTTTCCGAGTAATAATTGTGTAATATACGGTTGTAAGGCCTAATTATACATATGTATCGGAACATCCTTTATGAATATTTGAGTACCATGGCCCTCTTTCTGTACATATGGGTATAAATTACAAGAGGGGTGGACCAAAGTCGAAATGTATTTACGCGCGCGACGTGACGAGAGATGACAAGTATTTTCCCTAGATTTCTGTCCGCGGACGTCCACAAAAATTAATAAGTAGGTACCATGGTAGGTACATAAACCCAGTGACATTAAAGGTCATTGCATAAACCGCCGTTTATTGAGAAAACTCATTAAATCTATAATCTTCTATATTAATAAAATTGAAGTGTCTGTCTGTCTGTTCCGGCTAATCTCCGAAACGGCTGAACCGATTTCAATGAAACTTTGCAGACGTGCAGAGGGCATTATCGGGGGTGACGTAGGGTACTTTTTGACTGTCTGTCCGTCCGTCCGTCTGTCTGTCTGTTTGAGCCGAGCCGAGTCCGAAACGGCTTAACCGATTTCAGTGAAACTTTGCAGACGTGCAGGGCCATTATCAGGCTGACATAAGCTACTTTTGTCTGTCTGTCTGTGTGAGCTGATCCCCGAAACGGCTGGACCGATTTCAATGAAACTTGGCAGACGTGCAGAAGGCATTATCGGGAGTGTCATAGGCTACTTTTTGCCTGTCTGTCTGTCTGTTCAAGCTAATCATTGAAACGGCTGAACCGATTTCAATGAAATTTTGTAGACGTACAGGGGGCATTATCGGGGGTGACATAAGCTACTTTTTGTCTGTCTGTCTGTTTCATGTAGGCATGTATTGGCATACATTACGCCTACCCCCAGATTAATAATTACTAGTAAATATAGATACGTTGTCACCATAGTAGGAGATGTAAAATAGCACATAATTATTCATCTTTACCGGACTGATAATGCAGTTAGGCGGCTATGGGTAACTTCGGTGTCGCTTTAATAAGTGTCATCGGGTATCTCGTGTCAATTGGATATGAATTCGTGGAGAATCGACCTAATGCGATGTGGTAATAGATTGATCTAACGGGGGAGGAGGGCCTCCGAAAGGCAGCGTGAGTTCTTTCATGTATGGTCCCTTCAACGGTGCTCTCATCGGTGAAACTCCGTCAGACAATTCGCTAACCAAAAGGATTTCGATAAAACGTGGAGTTCGTATGTCGCGGAGGTACTACATAGCCACATAGAATCTTATGTATGTCTGTACGTGTGTATGACCTACCCCTCTGTACCTGCGAGGGTAAATGACCAGGAGGGTGGCACCCCCGATAGAGTCGAAGACCTTAATCGCTTCACGTGCGCGACGGCAGATGGCCAGGCAAGGTGCGACTGGAGTGTACTAGTGATGGATAGCAAAGCGTTGAAAATGTATCGATACTTTTGAAATGTCAAATTCGTTGCAGCAAACTAATGCGAATCAATACCATCTAGGACTGCAAGATGTTCCTCAAAATTCTTGATTATCGCAAATACCCGTGTATCTAGGGAAAAAAAAATTACATAAAAAAAATCACACTTTTTCCGGTAGTTTCTCATAATAAAGTACGCAAGTAGAATTTTTCGAAATGTACTTTTTTTAAATCTAAAATATGTTTAGTAAATATACCCAGAATACTTCCGGATGGCATGTTTTCGTTCAAAAGTACCGATTGTCGTTAATGTACCTATTATGTTAATTAACTAGATAATCAATTCTGTATAAGCAAAATTTCAGTTTTCGTGTCCTAAATCTAGAGCAAAAATCTAGATTTCGCGACGCGGACGAAGATCAACCGAGTCTAAGTCGTGCTTAAGGCTGCGGCCACATAAACTCACTCAATCGATTTTCAATCAGGCCGGCTAATCACATTACGTAGACAGTCAGTCATACTTGGCATATTGTGATATGTGATTGGCTGTGGCTTTTTTTTTTGTTTAGTGAGGGCCGAATCTGCATACAGACACCTGCGCGCCCGACCTACCGCGCAGGTAGTGCCGGGTTGGGATTTCTGCACAGAAGGTGCAGCTCGACCGGCTAAACGACTCCTCAACCTATACTCCGGAGAGTGTATGGGGTTTGGCATGACCAACGACCGGACGCATTGAGGATGCTTCGGTGTGTTAGTGCCTATTGGTGGGCGGCGCCTTAAGGGCGCCGTCTCGTGGCTGTGGCTGTTGGCAAGCCGCTGACTATGAGTAAATGTTGCGTATGAGCTTAAAACGAGACAAACTGATTTCAGAGACCCCCTTCAGCGTAATTTTCAGTTATTTACGGTGTAACAATGCGGTGATGGAGTTTGTTATTAGTATAGTGCTTTGCGCCTACACAAAAATAATCCTGATCTGTATCTGAGTTATGGAGCTTACTTACACTAAAATAATATGCACGTTCAAAGTACAGCACGAGGTTAGTTCATCCCCGTCTTCGCTAGATACCTTTTGAATATTTTAATATTGCTAATAAATCAATGCATTTCTTTATTAAAATAACCGTACCTACCATATTTTATTTAAAAAAGAAATTCTTATAAGAATCGATGTATATATATCGATAAAAATTATCGACCAACCTTGTGGTGCATAGACCTATGAATACCATTTTAATTGGGGCGAGTGCGTCGACTTTCACACGATTGTGCGGCGCGGCGCTGACACGGGGATGGTTTTGTAGATGCACTTTTTATTCAGATAATGTATTTTAAGTTTTTTTTTTATTGTAAGTATACTATTGTAAAAAAACTTTTTTTTTTCATGGTCGACACTCGTGCACGTTGCGATCAGCCCGATAGATCCGAAATTGTACCCGACAACGGGTTTGATTTTTTAGGATTCCTATTTAGAAAATAATTCTTTTTAGAAAAAAAGAAGAACTCGTTTTTTTTCTTTTGAGGTACGAAATCCTCGTTGTACGTCTGTCTGTCTGTTCTTCTGTCTGTAGAGACCCCTTTTCTCAGGAACACGGGGATATATCAAGCTGAAATTAATATCTAGTACTTGTATCTACGGTCCCTTGGGCTGTAAAAATTAAGTTTCTAAGCCGACGTGATCAAAAAAATAGGACCATTTACACATTTTAGAACATTGTATGAATTACCTATATGTATGGTAACTTTTTTTATCAAAATATATTGCAAATGGTTTACTTGAGATGAAAACATTGTTACAAAGACAACAGATTCACCAACTTAAAATAAAGCACTTTCACAAGATAAGGTACTAAAGCCAAAAAATAATTAATTCAATTGATTTCTATGGAAACTTTACACTTATAATGATGTGCTTGTTACACATCTATCGCCGAAACACACTGAGGAGCAACGTCCCAATTATTCTGAGTATATTAAAATAAAACACATATGGCGAGTATTGTAAAAAGGCTAATTAAAGTGGGTGATAACCTAGGAAGGTCGTTAACCAATCATATGATAATATTCGTTTTTACAATTCCAATTCCAGACTGGTCAACGCCTAAGTAGTTGCTGACTTATGTAGGCTTCCTGTAAATCAGTTACAGTTTTATTTACCGGATCGAAACCCGGAGTGCCTCGAGAAAATATACGGTTTTGCCCTCGCTTCCAGCACACATTCGTAACGACCAAAGCGTGAAGACTTGTCATTGAATTCTTAATAAGTAACCGATCGGCCGAGTGGTTACAAGACCTTAACTGCAGAAGCAAAGCTCTAGGGTTCGATTCTCTCCCGAGACAAATGTTTGTGTGCATTATCATGCTTCAATTTCAATTTTTTTTTATATAGAGTTTTTTTTATTAATCATGCTTTTGAATTAACTAACAAGCCACTTAGATATTATTATCAACTGTCATATAGTTTTTTTTAATAATTTTGTATGTGTTGGTTCCGAATAATAAACTTGTTTAATTTTTGGATATCTGCTTCTTAATAATACTTTAAGACATTCCTTTTGGAAAAATAAATATTCTTATCCTTCCGACTTGTATCGAACCCAGGGCCCTATAGAGATACGAGCATATTTTTCATAAATTCAATAGACCAGCTGGTTTGGCACCCGGTAGACGATTCAAAAGCACATTGTATATTTAAGTTACACAATTATCTGAAGGGGGAGCGAAGACGTCGCGCTAGTTTATAATATTTTTTTTTTACTTTTCGTACTTTGTTTTCGAAATGACGACGGCGAGGTAGAAAAGATTTTTTCGGTCCCCCTTTTGTGTGTCAAAAGACAAATTCGCGATATATGTACCTTTAAGCATTTTTTTTAAATGTAACATGGGTACAAGCTTGTATTCGTGTCAAAGTTCAATTTTACAATTTTACCCGGTTATCGATTTTTTTTTACACAACAGCTGTTGCAGAACTATGTCAAATATTTGACGTTTTGGGCAAATTTATTTTAGGGAGCGTTTTACGTAATATTCGTGCTTAATTTTTGTAAAATGATGAAATCACTAAGCAGTTTTACAAAGTCGGAATTGCAAACTTTTGTACTATCACACTATTTCGATAGAAACTGTGAAATAAAGCAATGTACATCGCAGGATTCTCAGGAAATCTGCTCATGCAGGAGTTTCATATTTTCAATGATTAAATAACACACCCCATAGACATAATCGGCCTGTTTAGAAATCATTAGAAGATGCAGTATATAAATTTTTTTTATAAACGTCTAGATACGGACCTATGTCAGGCTTGGTTGGCGCCGTGAGTTCTTGGTTTAGGCTGGTTTAGGCACATGAGTCAATAAATGGAACAGAGATGAAACTTCATACAACCGTGCAGTGATGGCTACACATACAAGCATGCGGTGCCTGTGTACGATTGAGCACTGGCAGACTCACGCTCATTATAACCCTGTTTCTCTTCGTACTCAAGACGCTCACGGCTTTATCTCTGTTTGTTTTTGTTTTGTGTAGCGGCTGACTTCGCCAGCGAAGCCTATATCAGTCTATTGCCGCGAGCTCAACCCGCCTTAAGCGAGCGTTGCGAGGAGTGGACTACGCTTGTCTATTTCATAATTCTCTATCGTAGTGCCATGTTATTACTTAATAATAATAATCGTTTAGAAGTTATTAGCCGTGACAGACGGACACATGACTGTGACTCAAATCAGTAGTATCGATTTCCCGTCGATCGAAGGATCGAGGTTAGCTGTAAAATTTTGAATCGTAACTGACATAGCTGTAGTGAAATGATAGTACATGATATAATGAAATCGTTAATTTATTAGTATAGTGCAAGTATTTATGATAACAATTAATCGATTATTACTGATACAGTGCATATATAGATTATATTTTTAATTGAGTTAGATATTCACCCCCGGTTTGCTTATATTTCACATAGATGGATAGTTTCAAGGTTGCTTTTCGTTTCAGCTCTCATCTGGTAGACAGATTTCCGGGTTTTCCTTTTATTATAGATACGAAAATCAATCCAGTATGTTTTTCAAATTATTACTCTATTTATCTAAGGGATATCACGTTTCTTTTCGTGCGATTACATACGTGCATGACGTCTTTGCTATGCATAGTGTATTAGCTATATAGAAAAGCGTAGGGGTATATGCAGGTGAACATTTGAAATAATGCAGGATATTTGACAAAACTAGTAAATGAGTTAAATGTACCTAACAGCTTATTACCTAATCAGGACGCTAAAATTGACTTTGAAAATTAAAATAAGATATATATATCGACTACACCGCAACTACACAACCCTACGAAAGTAGTTACTTAGAGAAATCGATTTTTAAAGCCGGAAACTTCTTTTGTTAGCGGACTACATATCGAAATACCCACATGTCACGTAAAAGCATGTTAGGGGCACATAAACACGTGAAAAGTTGTAAAACAGAAAAAATATAGGGGCATTCCCCTTGAGAAAACTTTTCACTCGCTAAAAAAGTTACACCCGCATTGTAATTTTACAATAAATTATTTTGTGTTTAATAGTTTTTTGTTTTGTTTATTTTTATATTTTAAAATATTTTTTTATTCACAATTTATCGTAAGTCAATGTATAAAAGTGCAATGATATCGAATGTCGGATATTACTTTTTTTTAAATTATGTTTTTATTACTATTATAACTTCTGACACTATAGACGGATATTGCTTTGAAAGTTTATATTCAAAATGGTCGGGTCGTGCTCTCTGGCGTCACAACCTTATACTGAGCGGAGAGCATTTTGGTACCAAAAGTTTGTTTAGTTTTAAGTATTGCTGTTAATTTGTTAGTTTTTTGTTTTAGTTTGTTGTTTTTTTCTCTCACATTTCATTTTAATTTTGTGGTGCCAAATAAACATTTATTTATTATTATTATATTATAAAATATTTTACAGAAAAACATTATTAGAAAAGAAAATATCATAAACATTGTAAATTACCTAAACAAAGCATAACATAGAAAAGCTGACCTTGAGACGTTTTATTAAAAAGTAAAATTATTGTTTTTGTCACCACGGGGCACCACTGAACCTAGGTCGGTGTAACTGTTACATTCACACTTAGACGTGCTCCACACGTTGGTCCAGCCCAGCCAAGGCGACCTGTAAATAAGCGCGACACGGTTCCACCGCCTTAGCAACATGCCAACTCGACTCTCATGGCGTTTGTCGTGAAGCAGCCATGATATCAAGTTATTTGTTAATTTTATTTTATGGTATTATGGAATGAAACGTGGGTTTAAAAATATTTGAAAAAATTAAAAAGAAAAACTAGGTATCAAGTACTAAAAATTGAAAAAAATTGTGTATAAATATTATATGTTAAAAAGAACCTTATTACTTATTATTACATGAAACTAAATTTTTTTTGAGATTTTATACGAATTAATGCGTTATGACATATGAAGCGCCACTTAAATGAACTTGAAAATTTTTCCTCAATAAAGGAACGTTCGCTCCTCGGTGTGTTGCGTCGTCGCTAGCCAATGAAGCTGCAGAGACACTTTTCATAACTAATTTATAATGAAACTTTGAGATTGTGTGAGTTAACTGACCGAACAGGTAATTGTTTATAAGCATTTAAAACGAGTGCACCGTTTTTATAAAAATTAGACATTGATACTACTTTTTACGCTCAGCCCCCTAATCTCGAAGGGAGGCCTAAGTTTGTGGCGATGTATGGTGATCTATAATAAGGGAAGCCGTCCGCAATAGTCTAGCTAGACGATAATCACCCTGTAATTTTATTGCGATGGCATATTGTAATCTATAATAGAAATACGTGAAGGATACGGAAAAGCTTTCAATCCCTTTTTAAGCATATTACGCGAACGGAGGAGTGTGAGATTTGGCATAGTTACAGTTTACGTGGAGTAGGAGTGCAGAAAGGTAAAATCTATATACAGGTCAATTTTTGAGATGACGTATGACCGAATCCTGAACTATGAAGAATAGCGAAAAGTGTTCAAAGGAATCATGAGCTCGATTTTTGAGGAAACAAAACTGCATGTTCACATTTTTTGAAAAATCTGTTGTTACCTTAACGGGGAATGAAAACACTTGATTTAATATTACGCACACGGAAGAGTGTCAGATTTGGCATTGCTAAAATTAACGTGAAGTAGGAGTGCAGAAAGGAAAAATCTATATAGTATATGAATTTTTGAGATGGGACTATATAGCCAAATCCTAAATAATAAGAAATAGCGAAAAGTGTTCAAAGGATTCATGAACTTGATTTATGAGGAACATTTCTCAAGGCGGTCTTGAGTGTCATGGATTATCGTGGCCGGCTTCCCTTTATATAGATCACCGTACGCCACCGCTAACACTAAATAGCGGGCAGATATGGAATCTCCAAATCGCGAACCAGACTTCGCCAGTTTTATTCAAAAGACTGTTCTAGATCACGCTCTAGTAAAAACTACTAGAATATAAATTAATTACTAATTAATTTACTATTTGCCATCATTTAATAAAAACGCGCGCGATCGACCGCATCATCGTTACCTCCTCATATAATTTATTCGTCAGAAGTTGATGTACCCTGACTACTGTGCCATATGGTATTGAGTCATGCACTGATGAGTGGTCCTGTGGGAATTACGGAAATTCTATAGTAAATGTATAACATGTTATGAATAGCTAGGTGTCAATTTTCACACAATCGTGGTAATATTAAATATATTTATTAAAAATTGGCTGGACCTATTATGTATCTCCTATTTAGGATTGGATTCGACCGTATCTGTCTACACCGTACCACGTAAAAAATGTGAACCTAAAAAAATTTCAATCATACCAAGTTTGCCATTTTTTATCCGACTACGGCGAAGTCAAAAAGAGGGTTATGATTTCGGCCCGTATGTAGCTTCGTATGTGCTATGTGTGTGTCGTGATAGCCCAAAGCGCAACGAACCTGTCTCAAATTTATAAGGCCATAGGGACATGGTTCGAATCCGGGCGTGTACCAATGAGTTTTTCTAACTTAAGTAACTACCACTGACTCCGTGCCTCGGAGAGCACGTTAAGCAGGCGGTTCTGGACGCTATCAATGGATGGCGGTCGTTATAATCCCCAACTTGCAGTGCAGTAGCGTGGTGGATTCAATCTCCAACACCCCCCCCCCCCCCACCCCTCCACCCTCCCCCTCGCCCTGGAGAAGGCCTAAGCCCTTGCAGTGGGGTAAAAATGGGCTGATGAAGAAGTGATGTAGTTTCTACTTTCTATCTACAGATATACTTTTGAGCTACATATAGAGAAATATTTACAGCGAATTACACTGTCAGTTTTTACTTTAATACGATATACGTTTATGTTATCTCTTTTGGTGCAACTCGCTGTTAATGTGTCAACTATAAAAAAAACTAAAATTAAAAAAAAATACCCAAAACGTCTTTCTACCTGATTTGAACAAGATAGTGTAACTACTTGTAAATTAAACTAAATGTAAATTACAAACTGTTACCTAATCTATCTCAACTAATTAACTTACAACGCAAATATAATCGGCTATAGCCTATATCTGCTAATATACAAAGCTTAACTGTAAATTTAGGGATGGGCAATATTTTGCATCTGGCTGATGGGCGAACGAATTGATAGCTTGATTTGATTGAAAAGGCCACAAAAGTAAAATACTTTATATATATATATATATATATCAATAAGTTGAAATTAAACCATACCCTCTAATAAATTATACAAAATTACATAGAAAACGAAACTGGTGGTGCATTAACAAAATCAAAATATCGATTGTTATTTATTGCACTTTATAATTAAAGTAAGGGTGTGTGTACACTACAGGTAAATGTATTCCCACGATACAAAAAACAGGGGGACGCAAGTGGTACAATGGGGGCCAATGCATTCGTGCATGTCCGAGCTGATCTTTTTAGTTCGAAATCTACGATTCACCCCGGTTGGCTTTGGGAAAACTCGAATCTCCCATAGAATTTTATATAATCTTAGATAAATCCGACGGATAGGCAGACACTACGGTGAAGCAATCGTTTCGTAGTATCTACGCTTTGAAAATCCTTTTTTGAGGTATTTTTATATAAGTCTTATACAGCCTAATAGTCCGAGAGCCCCCGACCAAAATAGTGCAGGTGATTATACTACGTATTACTTGTAACAGAGCTCTTTTAGTACATGCAGTCAGTCAACTGAATATGGGTGCAATAATGTGCGACGCCCATATAAATATTTAAAAATTAAAAATAAATAGGAAAACAATTTTCTATCCTCATTTTTACCCGACTGCGGAGGATAATGTTTTTCGAGAATATGTAGGTATGTATTGTTAGAGGTGTACTGATGGCGAGCACAAACAAACCAAAATATGTTTTCTGGTGTTTTTACAACAAATATGTTTTGTAGTTTTTGTTTCTCCGCGCTTACAAAACGTCATACCATTCAAGTCATATTTATATTACAAGCGACCCACCCCGGCTTCGCACGGTTAACAGAGCATATCAGCTTGTTGCGTCGAGCATGTGTATTGGATTTAGTTAGATTTAAATGTAACGTATGCTCATCCTACTTGGAGTATTTTTGATGTACTTTATTTCCAATTCTATAAATATTTGAGAAAGTAAAGAATAAATACATAAAAACCAACTTTCTTTGTATACAACATTGATTACTTCAGCCTAACGACGAGTATCGCGTCTTCGTCCGGTATGGCCGGCCGGGCGGCGCAGGCGCGGCGCGCGGCGCCTGGCTGCTTGTCGCGTGATATTTTTATTTCGCGATAGCTTCTAAGATATTAATTTAAATTGTATACTGTAAAGGACAATCATAATGTACATGACAAGCTGAAGGTAGATAACGTATTTAATTTATATATTGCTTTCCAATTACCTCATCATATGACACCATTTTTTTAAACATTAAAATAGGTATAGAAAGCGAAAAGATAAACATAGACATCATAGATAAAAGATAGACATAAGCCATCGCGGACTTAAGTCCTATAAAAGGGACACAATTCCTCCATACAGTACTTTGTTATATATACCTCAAACGAAACGAAACGGAAACGGCAGAGTTTCCGACTTCATCAACAATAATCGTCATATTTCAACAAATTTCCATAAAACATTAATAAATTATACACATAAACCTTCCTCTTGAATCACTCTGTACATTGGTGACAATAATATGCCAATCCGTTCGGTAGTTTTTGAGTTTATCGCGTTCAGACAGACAGATAGACGCGGTGGAGGACTTCATTTTATAATATGTAGTGATGATAGTATATTTTTATATCTGCTCAAATAGGTATCTAACGAAAAAACGTTACATGGTGCATTCTACGTTTTCAAACCAAATTCTATAGAATATAGCTTGTTTTCCCTTTTCAACTTTTTTTCCTTTCAGTTAAAAAAGTGGTTTTGCAGTCAGCTTTTTTGTAACTTTTTCTTAACATGTATATTTCTAGTTAACCTGGTAAAACTGGTAGGTAGGTACTAATTATTTGTGTTACAAATAGCAGTATAGGAAAAAAATGTGTTTTAAAAAGTTACTACGTATTTTTTTTTTAGTTAGATAATTAAATGTGCCTTGTGCCTTAAGGCACTCATTTTCCACTAATTGACTACAAGTACGTCTGTCAAAAATTCACATTTTAGACACGTGATCATTTTTCGTTTTTTTTTTAATTATACTTATTAAGACAATAGACCTTTGTTAGAGGTTTTATTATTATTACATCTATTTTTAATATTATTATTGGAACATCCGTCCTGCTATTGCTACAAAGTTAGTATAGTGATTTTGCTGTTATAGGTACTATTGATATATACATTTTTTTTATTTTTTTTTAATGCTTGTATACGTTTTTATTGTTATACACATGATTTTTTTATATTGTTTGTCTTTAGAGATACCATTGGATTAAAAACTATCGACTAAATTATTTTCGACTGAGCCCATAACTTGTGTTTAAAAAATGTGATACTTTTTGAAAACAGCAATATTTCTTGCTCTAAAACTTACTAAATATTGTATCTGACATTTAGTTATTAATGTAGATACATATTTTCACAATTCAAAAACAAATTTACGAGTACTTCTCGTTTGCATTTATTTACCCCTTGAATTAAAAGAAGGGTTAAAAAAAGCATTGTTAAAAGTCGAGGTAAGTTTCAAAAAGTGCAATGCCCTCTTGAAAAACGAGAGTCTACGCTCCCATTGCTGCCGAATAATTACCCTTTAAAAATATATAGCTATACTTTTGGATTCCTTGCCAAATGATGGTTCCGTTTCCTAAACAATAAAATAACTCAGACGTGTTTTTGTCATTAGTGTGTGTTGGTATTTATAACACAATCTAAACTGATGGTCCCCAAGACTAGGGCGTACTTGATATCAAATTGTGTTAAGATAAGTAAAGTTTGACAGAAAAACGAAACCGTTAAGAGGGTGGATAGGCTTTTCATACAAAAAAGAGGATTCGGTCCGTGTTTAATCCACGCTGTATTTCTGTATCTAAGTATATTTACAGAAAATATATATATAATAGGAGAAACAGTCACAGGGCGGTATGGTTTTGTTTTTTTGATATCTTGTTCAGTTGTTTAAGAATAAATTCCTGAAAAAACATTTCCGGCGGTTTTTCGTTTTTGAAAATAATGAGCCATAAATTCGATATTAATGTGCGTTGGAAAAAAAACAAACACCGCCCTAGGGACATCTTTTCTTAATGACCTGTAAGTTTTGGTTCCAATTCATACATATTTCAGGAGTGGAAACAGTCACGGCCCGCAAGCTTTTCCGCGGGGATTTTATAGGTATTTTTGGGAATTTGTTCTTGCCATCTCTGTCACTCAGGAATTGGTCAGGGAAGAAGGATTGAAACGGAGATAGCGATGCTAATTCGAAGCCGCGGAGAGAAAGACTATCCCCTTATGAGAATCACTCGTGTGTTTGTTCGTCTGTCACATCCTATTTTCTCCGAATTTATTTGACAAAAGAGTAAATACTTTGGAAACAATATAAAAAAAAAATTATTATACGACATTAAAATATCTCTCCCTTTCAGTTCCACCACCCAATTATGCCCCACTACAGAGGCTTAGGCCTCCCCTCAGGGTGAGGGGCTTAATCCGCCGCGCACTCCAATGCGGATTGGTGTATTTTAACGACTGCCATCTCTTGATGGTACCCGATACCGACTCCGCGGCACGGAGTCTAGTTATAGCACAGAGGATAGTTATATACATAAATCACGCCCGGGTTCAATTCACCATGGTCGCACAGCCTTGTAAACTCGAAACAGGTTCGCTGCGCTTGGCTCACTCATAGTTTCAAGTTTTAGGGTTCCCGCGGGAACGAACAAATATTCCTGAGAGTAAAATTCGTATAAAATGTGTTGCTTGATGTAGCCTACATATGCGAAGATGTCTATGCGAAATTTGGATCATATTTTAAAACAACTTGGGACGAATTCTAATAGAAAACACTGTCCACGCGACTCCGACTCACACTTGACCGGTTTTTCGTGTCCCAGAGACCCCTCTGGAATACGGGCAGAGGTCTCCATTTATTGTACAGTTCTTACATACCTCTTACGCTAAATCAACATCCATCAATGTTTGAAGCCTCGTCGTTTTTTGGGTACATAAAATTTAACCCTTAGATGATGTCGCAAAAAAGCACACACAGAAACAATGCCGGATTTTCTGCATAGAACGTGACATCTTTTTTTCACGCGACCAAACCAATAATTAGGGATGCCGTAGGTCCCGTATTGCTGTTTGTCTCGTTTTCTTCCTGAACTCAATGTGGCTCTGATGTGGCTGAAGTGGCGGCTATATATATGTATAAAATATGACTGGGTGAAAAATTATTTTTCTTTTTGTATCTTCTTGTTACCCCACTACGGCGAAGCCAAAAGGATGGTTATGATTTCAGTCCATATGTATATCCATCTGTCCATCCAACTACTTACTACAATTCGCTAGATGAGATACTGATATAAGCGCCTTGATCGTCCGCCTGTTTTAGGCTATGTGACGTTACTCTAAATACAATATGGCGACTTCTAGAGACACAATGTCATGAATAAACATTGTCGAATGACATTTCAAATCAAACCCGTCCCGTATCAATGCCTGGAAATTATGGCAACCCTGCCAAATATTTCTCGTACATCTTCAGATAAACAATTCCTAATCTATTAACTTATATATTAATAACACTGACTTAAGCATCCAAAAAATTTTATGTGATCATAATTATACTGTAGTACACGTATAAAACATAGTTTTAAGTCATTGCATTTAAAGGTTTAATTACCATAACTTTAATTAATTTCTCGGGTGTTCTGCGGATTTTAATTTGAAAAGTCGTAACTACTCAGTGCTAGTGTACCGTGTTGATTTTTCGCTTGTAGTGTAGAACTGTAGAGGGACCATCATCCCCCTAGCTCGTATCGCGCAGCTGCGACGTGCGTGGGGGGCGCAGATGGCTGCGCGGGCGCATACACGCGCGTACACAAATATAAAATCACCACACGGTCCATTCATAAATAGCAAAAGATAATATTGGCTAGTATTAAAATTTATATAAATATGGTTTCAAATAAACAACATCTAGGTACTACTGAAGACTTGAGGGTGATGGCAGGAAACTTTAAATGATAAATGCTGTAGTATCGTTCGGGTTCATTTAGGATGGACCTCATTAGAAAAGGGCAGGTCTGTTTTCAACATTGAATGTTGGCAGACTTAAACGATATCGATTAATACTAAGAATTACTTCAATTGACCATTCCCAAATTTTTGAATCAAAGTCTATTATATTTTATTTCGAAAGAATAGGAAATTTTAAGAAACTGATTTGAAAAAAAAATATTTTTAATCTATAGTTGCGTGGGTATATCATATTGAAAACTCTTATAGCTTGACGTCACCGGATAGAATTATGAGTTTAGCCATTGCCGTTGCATATTTATAAAAAAAAACAATGACACTATTACTCTTGACAGTTCTGAGACAGACATTGTTTTTATGAATATGCAAAGGCAATGACTAAACTCACAATTCCACCAAGTGACGTCACGCTATAAGAATTTTCAATATAATATATCTACGTAAATACCGATCTAAAACAATTTTTTTTTCAAATTAGTTTCTTAAAATTGTCTATTCTTTCGAAAAAAAAAATATAACGGACTCAAGTTCAATTTGGGAATGGTCAATTGCATATCATTTTGGTTAGACAATATATTGGATATACGGACAATATACGGACGTTGGTACATACTATATTTTAAAGACTAGATGTTATAGTTTATATATGTAAAACATCTCAACTCATAAAAGTAGGTATAATATACCTCAACCTCTTTCAATTATTTATATCTAGGCATGAGTATATCGGTATTTAAATAAATCAGTAGGTAAAGTAAGAAATATTGTTTTCGTTTGATTATTTCTCATAAAAATAATAGTACAATATGATCGATTGTATGCAGAATTAAATGATAAAATATGGATCTTGGTCGGAGTACGCGTGTGTTCAATGCGTGTTACACTTTTTGCTACAGTGCGTGGTGCGTACGAAATTACAACATAAATTGATTACAATATAAAGTTACAACGAGCGCGCTTATCAGTATGTGATTGTTAAAATGGAACTAAATATAGGAAACGTACGTAATTTACACATTTGTATACATTGTTTTTATGAAGTGGTACTGAAACTAGATCACGACAGTACTTTGATTTATTGTCCGTTTCTCGGAAGTGTGATTGCTTGCGTGATTTGTATCAATAGTAGGTATGCTCTGTTATATTGATACATGCTTGTTTGACTGACTGATTGGCCTAGTGAGACCTAACTGCAGAGCCAAGGGTCGCCGCACTGTGGTTGCGCTTGTATGGAGCGTGCGTCATAAATCATTTGTCAATAAATTTCTTGGGAAAGTTAAAGAAAATAAATTGTATTAGATTAAATAGTATTTATTTTACAATTTAAACGTAACAATAAATTTTTTTGTAAATGAATTAGCGATCAAAATAATAAACATAACAGATAAAATTGGTAGAATTTTATATATATTCAAAAAAAAATTATGATCAACTAAAAACAGTGAAATTACATATTCTTTTGTAGAAATAAGTTATTCTAGGCTTTATATAATTTACACGTGACTGCAAATGTGCGAAGTTTATATTTTCTTTGTCTATCGACTCGGGTAAATTCATAAGTAAAGTTTGAAAAACTTCCACATTTCTTTGAGTCGATGTGCCTGGTTTTGTCTGCCAAAGCTCATACACGTACATTCTCAATAGGCTGCAAGTGTATGATGTACCTGCAATAAAAAAAATGAATAATTATTTAATCAAGCCGTAATCCAAATTTGTCGTAGGATCTGCTACGCCCTTTTGACACTTGCGTAGACCTCGCTTATCTCATCGAGTAGATAATTGTAAGCTCTATAACCTTTTTTACTTTAGAGAATAAACTATGAGCTACTTTTTAATGTAAAAGTTATTATTAATGAAGATTAAGAAACATGTTAAAAGCCTTGTGCAATCAGGTATTACGAAAAAAATTTAACAGTGAATACAGGTATTACGTAGACCCTAATTATCAAGTAATAGTATTAAAATATAATATAAATTCTGCAAGAAAATAAAAACACATACCTTACACTGAGATATCCATCACAATTCTTGTTCCAACTCGGTACAGGTTCGTAAGTAAGTTCAAATAAAAGTATGCGCGCGTTAAATTACTTTTACTTAACAATCAGTAATAATGCCGATGCGTGCACTTTGAGTAGCAAAACAACACTGATGATAGGATTCCAAATGATTATTATTTATATTTTCATAAAGTACGGTAATAGTACTTCCTCTAGTAAGTCGTTAAAGTGACAAATTAGAGAGTTCCATTTTTTAATTTTGTCATATGCTGGAGCCCACTGTGCGCCGGTTTGATTCCCGCCCGGGACATATTTGCGTGCATGAAAATATCTAGGTATTTGTTCCGTGTCTGGGTGTAAAAATCTATATATGTATACTAGCGACCCGCCCCGGCTTCGCATGGGTAACAGAGCAAAAACACTACGGCTTATATAAGTCGTAGTGTTTTTTCTGCGTAGTGTCCTATCAGCTTGTTGCGTCGAACATGTGGATTAGATTCAAATGTAACGTAAGTTCATCCTACTTGGAGTATTTTTAATGTATTTTATCTTCAATTCTATTCTATTTGAATAAGTGAATAATAATTACATAAAAACAAACTACAATATTTCTTTGTATACAACATTGTTAAATTCGGCTTGACCACGCGTGCCGCGTCGTCCGGTATTTTGCGTTAGCTCCTAAGATATTAATTTAAATGGTGTAGTGTAAAGGGCAATCATAATGTCCATGAAATGCTGAAGGTAAATAACGTATTTAATATGTTAAGGATCAATACTGTATCCGTATAAATTGCTTTCCAATTACCTCATTATATGTCACCATTTTTTAAAACATAAAAATAGGTAGGTATTGTAAGCTACCCATAAAAGATAGACATATGCCATCACGGACTTTTCTTTAGTCCTATAAAAGAGACACAAATCATCCATACATTATTTTGTTAAATGTCAAAAGGATTAGGCAGCGTTTTCGATGAAAGCTCCTAGCCGGCTTGATTTTTTTCTGACTTCTTCAACAATAATCGTCGTATTTCAACAAATTTCCACAAACAAATTAATAAATTATACATGTAAACACGTAATTATACACGTACTTCCTCTTCAATCACTCTATCCATTGGTGTTAATAATATGCCGATCCGTTCGGTACTTTTTGAGTTTATCGCGTTCAGACTGACAGACAAACATGCGTGACGGGGGACTTTATTTTATAATATGCAGTGATATAAAAAGGATTAAGTATGCATACCAGTTGTCAAGTAGGTACCTCATAACACAAGCATAATACTTGCTTAGTTTGGGACTAGGTGGCGCTGTGTAGGATGTCTCAGATATTAAAAAAATATTTTAAAAAACTTTTAACTGAAGTTTTGGATAGAAATTTTTCAGGGTTTTCTATAAAACGGTTAGAATTAGTTTTAACTGATATTAATTTTTGAGCAGCAGTATGGCATTTAGTAAAAATTAGTATTAACTAGAGAAAACGCGTTTGTACCAAAAACGGGTTTTAACTGTAACATATATATGTAAATTTAGAAAATAATGAACACACAGTTTCGCTGAAGTCCCGCAAAGATACGGTTGGCACACGTCCGTTTCCTATATTTTTTTCTCTTGAACGCATCTTCCTGGTTGATATTTTTTGCTCCACGCACCTTTCGATTTCAATGTCAATATTATGTTTGCCTGTTTTTCTACATAATTCTTTTTTAATATGCTTATACCTATTTGACACTTTTTATAGGTCAGTCAAGGTCAGTGTATCAAGTTACCGACTCGGATGTAATATGTGCTTGTTCTTGACATAGATTTATTAATTCTTCTCCATTATTCCTCCTATATGTACTTGTTTTTGAGATAGATTATTCATTTTTCTCCATTATTAGTTTTATTCCAGAAAAAAAATAAGCGACGACTAATTAAATAGTTTTTTGGAAAGCGTTAGAACGTTTGATCTTCCGAATATAAAAAACAGTGCACTACTCAAGGTACAAGGTTGAGTGATAGCTACGAAGGTGAAGGTTAAAGTATATATAGAAATAAATAAATTGTGAGAGTGATGTGTGAATTTTGTAGAAGTGGGCATCAAAAATATACCGCATGAAGTTGGCCATTCTTGTGGTAGCTGCGCAGTACGGGAGAGACGATTCCTTGATTGTCTATTGGTATTCGTTGAGAAACTTATTGTCTATCGAACCAATAGGCAGCGTGGAATTATCCGTACCGCACAGTTATTGCAAGGATCGCCAACGTTATGTACAGTTCCGTACAACTTTATGGCGAATGTGAACATAGGCACAAGTCGCGTCGCAGTAACCAGTTTTAGGTGTAACGAGACGCAGTGGAGCGAGGGGCATTTGACTGAAACTGCGCAAGCACGCATAAAACGTTTTATTCCGATTCGCCATAAAGTTTGATTGGAACTATAACATACATTTAAATGCTTTATTTCACTTCATAGCGAAAAAGAAAACGTTTAAATAACGTATCGTGCTTTTTATTGCTTGACAAGGAACTTGGATTAATAGCAGCGTATTAAAATAACAGATCAATATATAACCATGTTTTACCTATTGCGAACGTGGTATGTGTGTTTGGTATGCACGACTCTAAAATCGATTCAGTTATACGTCTGTCTGGTGGCAATAAAATCGAACATAGCGACACGCGCGCCTCCCAGATGGCGCTATCACCTGCCGATAAAAGGTTTGCCGGGATAGAGGTATTCTTGTGGGGCTTTCCTCAATATGGATATGGACATGTAGGATGTTGAATGTGAATAATTGTTTTGTTGGCAGTATTATCGGCCGACATGAGTCTTCGCGGAATGGATAAAATGCACCTTATTTATAGCAATATATCTAAATTTTTCTTCTTCGAATAATCATTTTTTTGAATATTTTGTTTTTAAATGTTTACGCGTACTGTTTGTTCGTGCTATATTGTAAGTAAACAAAATAATATGTTTTCCACCTTGTAAAGAATTTCAAAAGATAATGATAAATTGTAAAAATTGTAAATGGTAAATAAGAACCAAATTTTCTCTTAATAATTAGTTTAAATAAGTAATGAAAAAATCAAAGGATCTCCTGCTTTCGCACGAACTTCTTACGACGCGACATTGAAAATAAACCTAACGGAATAAAGTAAACACACATATTTTAAATAATATTTTTCGAAATAAATACTTTTCGCAAAAAAAAATAACACAAGTGTATCTGTATAAGCTTAAAATTTTGAAATATAACATTCTGTACGACATTTCGATCGAACAAACCGAATTAGTACGAAATGTAACACCGACGCATTATGACTTCCAACTAAGGGCACCCTTAACCACTACTTTCGGTTGTCCGATTCTAACAATTTTAGTCTCAATCGATCCCCCGTCTAATTACCCCGAGCCGTTTTTTTATTTTTTTCTTATTCGGACCTAGTTCTCGAGATATCGGGCTCCCAAAATGAAAATCGGGGAAAAACATTGCGATTTTTTCCGTTTTTTGCCGATAATTTTTTTGTTTTTGAACTTTTTCCAAATTATCTTATGCCATCTTGTAGAGCTCGCACAGCTGCGTCTTTTAGCCACGTTTATCCCGATATCTCGAAAACTCTTTGTGGAATCTGCCTGTCTCACAAAACTCCCAAATGACCCCCTATACTCCAACGAAATGAAAGTCATTTCCAATGACAAAAACTTCAAATACTCATTATAAACAAATTCTTAAAAAAAAATGTAAACGTTGTAACGAGTAAAATATTTTTTTATTCACAATTAGGCATTCTATTTTTTTATAAAATTAATTTAAACAACTGACACTAAAACTTAAAGTTAATCAAGTCTAATAATATTTTCGTACTTATATAAAAACAGTGACAATATTATTCATTAAAAAAATCTCAACCTCTCAAAGAAATAATCAAAATAAAATACGGCCCTTCATACCTCACATTTTGACACAAATAGCTCCAAACCTAAGGGTACTTCCCGTTGACTTAGAAATATTAAATTTAGCAAAAAGCATGGTCTTACAACACAAGTAAAAGAAAAAATCCGAAATAGTTAATTTGTAATTATATGGCTTAAAAAATTTATTTTTGAGGTCGGCTTTCGAATGCTGCCTGATGTTCGTGTTCGTAACAATGATCAATTATAAATTGGAGCAAAATGTGGGAATTGTAATATTCATCATAAATAAATAATCTCGTGTTTAAGGGTTTTTGGATATTGAATTTTGGATTGGTCGGCGCCTCAGCACTGCGTTGCCCGAACTCACAGGTACGCGGCCTGGACGCGGGGGGAGGCACGTCACGGATTTCCTCATTTCTGTTTCTCTGCTTACTTCTTCTAAACCACGCAACGGATTTTGATACGTTTTCACATGGTTTTCACAGTCAATTAGATAATTTATCCTGGAACGTTTATATGTTTAATACATTAGCTTTTGCTTCCAGCTTCAGCTGTGTAATTGTAGGTTTTGTAATATTTGTCGAATTTTAATAAGATCTTTTTAAATATGTATCTTATACGAACACCATATGCCTAATTACTTTTATAAGTTTATTTGCCTCCATCACCACCCGCTTTACTTGATGAAAATTGAAATAAAGACGGGACGGGACCGGGCCCAGAAATAGGAACGACAATGGCAACAGGAATGATTTCGTCTCATCTCTTCTCCTTCCAATTTGGATTTATGTGACAGGAACGAAAACGAGAAAGGAACAGGGAAAAAGAAAACCAGCGTGGACCAGAACCCGCGTGTTGGGCTTATGGTCAAAATTCCTTAACTCGATAAAAAAATGCAATAAAACTTCTCGAAGATTATCGTATGCGGCGCCTTGTCTATCAATAAATTAATAAAAAATATTAAAATAACTAATATATATCAATGACAGATTCTAATTTATGTCGGACTTGTAGCTGAGGCCTAAAATCCTGGTAGGTAACGGATTAGGGATCGTTATAGGCAGATCGTAGGTTTTGAACTACGCACTCATACAATTTAATGATTTGAAATAGCTCTACCATAAAAAAGTTTTTTTATTTTTTAAATTTATTTTGATGCGAACAGCCGCCGAGATTAAAAAATGGGCATATTGTTAATCAAGAAGCAAAGATAAACTTGCTGACCATGTTAGCCACCTCAGCAAAGTCACATAATGTTTTAAATGGCAATATATACACTTTTACAATAAGATCCCAGTTCACATTCAAGATTTACCCCTTATCAAGTTCATTTTTACAATAAAACGAAAACTTAATGCAAAAGTTTATTATAAAGTATCGGACTTTTTATATGATTAAAATCTATGTGTGTAGAATGCTCGCCTATCGGTTTGTTTCAAT
Source organism: Luffia ferchaultella (assembly GCA_949709985.1). NCBI lineage: Eukaryota > Metazoa > Arthropoda > Insecta > Lepidoptera > Psychidae > Luffia > Luffia ferchaultella. Next base: position 7,417,853 of record OX453264.1, on the reverse strand, counting down.
AATTATAACATTTACACACTTATTGTTAAAAGTTTGTTAAAACAATTTTTTATATGTTTTTTTTATCTTTTGAAAAACAGCGTTTCTCAGTTTCTTGCGTATTCTTCTGAGAGGTACCAGGCACTTCTTTGAATGCGCCTTTGTGGTGACGCTTTTTCACAAAGTAATAAATTCACTTTTATTACGTATTTGAAGATTATGTTACATAAATGCAAAATAAAGGTATTTATTTTGAAAAAAAAAAATACGACTCAACACGTTACTTTACTATTTACGTAATGGAGAAACATACATTTGCAGTAAAATAGGCCGTCATAGTTGAGTCCGCTGTTCACAAAAATACTGAAAATATTAACGGATTAGTCTAAAAGAAACGATACGTTTTAGTCAACGCTGTAGAACAATGACCTCTTAACGAGACAAGCACCTTGTTGGCGCCCCTCCGGGCAATATTGTTTATATCAATTATTTGATGAATGGTGTTACAGCGCACATGTGACATTTTAAGACTGTCATTATTCACTAGGAAGAGGGAGTAGCCCAGAGCGCAACGAACCTGTCTCAAATTTATAAGGCCATGGTTCAAATCCGGGCGTGTACCAATGAGTTTTTCTGACTTAAGTACACAATATCACTGACACCGTGCTTCGGAGGGCACGTTAAGCAGTCGGTCCCGGACGCTGTCAATAGGTAGCGGTCGTTACAGTTCCCAACCCGCAGTGGAGCAGCGTGGTGGACTTAAGCTCCAAGCCCCCTCCTCACCCTGGGGGAGGCCTAAGCCCCTGCAGTGGGGTAAAAATGGGGTGATGATGATGATGATGATGATGAAGAATGAGTAAACTCCGGTACCTCTTGTAACGTTAGATTTATAGTGTAGATCCCGGGTCCTGTGTGACAAATTCAGTAAAACGAACAACAAGTTCTTATACTTCTAGTTCTCTAAAACAACGTTTCGCAATATCTATACACCATTTTGACTTTCGCTTCTGTATCATCTCTCACTCAAATCTTACTAACTCTTCAAATCGATTGGACACTTCGTTTGTCAAGTGTTTCTATTATATTCGAAGTTTCGTACGCTCTTGCGCTTTCCAAAAAACATAAAATTAAACAAGTCATTTGTTTTCAACTCCAACTACAAAATTGTAACTTTGTTATCGAAAAAAAATTTTACGTGGATAGGTATAACTATAAATTAAAAATATTCGTATTTTTTCTTCACTTGTGCCGCTCATAATGATAAAGTAAGTCATCATGAAATGTAGCAAGAAGCAAAGTATGAACTTTGCTTCTTGCACATTTTATGATTTTAGATCAACTGTAGGTTTGCGATTTATTTGAGAGTGTCAAAATATGCGGCACAAATGGCCGTTTTATTTGATTGCGTCGTCGACATAAATTTGATTTTTTACAGCTCCAAGAACTGTAAACCTAAGTATTTGATATTAATTTCAACATGATGCTCCACGCGTACTTGAGAAAAAAAAGCTTGACCACCGAGCTTTGCATTAGTTCAATAGAGGAGTATTGCTGGTCGTTTAATTCGACAACCAAAGTTATCACATTTGCGTCATCCCATGAGGGAGTGAGTCGGGTGGGACACGCGTCCCGATTGGTTACCTAGATGTTTGTGTTGTATCTAGCTCTATTGTGTATCATCCGTCACGACTAGTTACTTAGTATTCACAGATTTTGCAGTTCCCGCAACCATCGGAGGCATTGAAAATGTCTTTAGAAGTTTTACAATTAGAAGTTAGACAATTTAGTTCATCAGATGCGTTTTTAGCCAATTTTCGATAAATCAAATATTTTCGAAAATATTCATATTTTTGTAAAAAACTACACCCGAAAATCCCCATTTTTTTTAGACATTTTTCGTAAAGATTTAACAAACGATTTTCAAAGTTCCAGCGAATATAGGTGTCCCGATAAATTCTGTAACTTTTGAAACCCCTAGGACCCCATCCCTTCCTTTAGCCTCGAAGATATAGCCACATTTACGTCTCACAGGAAAAGGATCTGATAACCATTTTTAATGGTAAAAGGTTTTGAAGTAAATAAAGTTAACAAAATCTGTCGGCTTGGAGTCGTTGAGTTTAACAAGCGTATATGCCTTGTAGTCTGCTACATTTAAAGCTCGGTGGTCTTAATAGAGGCAGACAGACAACGAAGTGCCTTTTTCTTTTTAGATGCGGGGCTTAGGAACCCTAAAAACAAAAATTGAAGTATATTCCTATAAGCATATATAAAAATTATAAGAACTGACCAAGAATATAAAAAAGTTGAGGCTTTCTCTGAACACCTTTAATGTAATTGTGAGTAATAGTAGGAAGTGGAGGAAAAAAACTGAATGGAGTAATAAAAGTTATATAAGGGTGGTGAAATGTCAGGCCATGTGCGCGTGGGCGATTCTTTGTGTTACCTTCTGCCAAGACATTAATCTTGAGGGCAATGTACCAGGTGAACCCGGGGCATTGTTTGTATGCTGCACGGACGTGGCGCCTGGTTGAATTTTTTGAGAATTTAAACATGGACGGGGGGAATGGATTTGAAAAAATGGACATTCGGAAAATTAAAAACGGAGTATTTTATACTTTTATCGAATATCCCTTTTTTTATAAAAGAATCCAACTATTTGGTCAGGTTGTCCAAATTAAATTGTTTTTTTCCGTCTTTATCATTATAATTTTTTTTTCTCACACTAAATAATACTCTTTTATGTGTCCAACAAAGTAATTATCTTCATATATTTGAATCTATAATATCAATAGCAATAATTTATATTTTACGGTAATGCTAATCAGAGTCCATTCGAGTAGGTAGGTTTCTTGTTAGGGGAGCGCAGCTGTCCTTCGGTCCTATTATGTCAGTTAAGTTTTTCTAATGTCTAGGAAATTATAGGGAAGCATGAAATTATGTTTGTTTCGATTGTATTATTTTAATAAAATAATTGACGTTGTTTTTACGTATTTATTTCCAAATACTTGTATTCGCGTAGGTCACAGTGTAGGTAACTTATTTTTCTAGAATAAATAATCAATTACATACCTATAATTATTGTAGATATTGTACGTAGGTAGGTAGGTAGTAAGTACTTAATTTTGAAGTTATTAGAAAAAATTGTAATAACCTTCAGATGACCTTTGTGAGGTCACGGTTTGACTGATATTACACCCAACCACTAAGAGATGCATGAAATTTAAAAATAAAACATTTATATCTTGTCAATTAGAGAAGACGTACTCCGAACAAATTTTTTGTCGAGACTACCTAAAACGTTCATCTCTTTCAGACATGATATATATTTCATATACGTATACTAATCTCTTTCTTTCACAAAAAATAGGCAGCGCTATCTCGACAAAAATGTTGAAAAAATCGGGCAATGCCCATTCTACTTGCAACTTCTATAAAAATTTTTTTTTATATTTTAATATATTTTTTATGTACTTAAGTAATTATATCAAATATCTATATTGCGCTAACAGGCGATAAGTGGTAGTTATTCGAAAAGGCAATGCTAAAAAAATCGCACATATGGTTAATGTGTTGTTGTATCCACGACATATGGCATTGTAGTCGTTATCTTTAACGTAAATAAAAACACTCAAATACAATACGAACCTCATAAAATTAATGATTGAATAATCAATGAATGGTATTGGTCACGTAAATTTTGATTCTAAAAAAATGTCTATTTACTAATTCACAAAATTATGACAGCAATATCAGTTAGCAATTCTAACAAAAAAAATAAGTATATGAAGAATGAAAAATGTCGTCGTAGTTTGCACCTCAGTTTGTACATGGGAATAAGTGACTGAGTCCTTCCTAGTTTCTATCATTGATTGCTCAATTTCAGAGATTTAACAGTTTATCTGATTGGACAGTTTCATTAACTAATCATTTTTACCCACTGGTCGTTTTCCACGCTTAGCTTTATATAATTCGCCAGTGAAGTAGAAGTTTGGACAACTACATAATATATTTTTTTCTGATACTCTAGAATCGAGGCATGTTATTACCAGAAGTTTTAGGGTTACGCCTAGGCTAGGGCGGCAAAATTCGAAGGACGGCAAATTTTAGGGGATCACAGTACTAGAAAGTTGCGATAGCGTGACGTCACTGGGTGAAATTATAAGTTTAGCCATTGCCGTTGCGTATTTATAAAAACAATGTCAATCTCAGAACTGTCAATAGCAATAGCGTCACTATCTACCCATAAGGTAAATTATTACAGGTACATATGGAGTTTCGATTTTCGACAATAAATAATAATTTCTTTGTAGTAATACCATTGTTAAGTAGGTATGAAGTGTTGAGTTGATAACCTTTCTTTTTATTAACCGTTTTTATGTTTAAACAATTCCACAGTGAAAGTTATAAAAAAGATTACGATTTGTATGTTTCACAACCTATCATTATCATTTTTAGTTTATGTATAATACTTACAAGTGATTAATTTTTTTTACTTACTATCAATTTGTCTATTTATCTGCATATTCTATTTGCGCAAAACATTGCACGGTCCGCGTGGGAAAATTCATAATGATCCACCTAAGCTCACTGCATTGTGTCCATCCCTAATGTCTCACGGAGGTATTGTGCATTCAAAAAATGCATAGTGTATGGTTGCGGGCACCCCAAACCTGTTCTCTTAGAAATTAGATGTTCCCCTGTTTATGTTAAGTGCATCTATCATAGTCAAAGCCAGCGGTTCAGCATCTTTGGTTTCTGTTTTGGGAAGTCTTCATCCGACTACGCTAGACGAGTGTGTATAGTTCTCGTCTGTTTGTGTGATTGTTCAGTCGTAGTTATTAAACTAGGCTCTGAAGTTAGTCACAAAAACATGGCGGGCCTACACAATCAAGCATCTCGTTAACTTTGAATAAACAAGGTAGATACAGATCACGTCAAACTTTATGGCGGATCTGAACAGAATGCTTTATGCGTGCTTGCGCAGGTACAGTCATATACCACTCACTCCACTGCGTCCCACTACATCTAAAACTGGTTACTGCGATGCGACTTGTGCCTATATTCGGATCCGCCATAAATTTTGATTGTAACTGTATCAATCGACTCCGCAATAGCGCGACTTAAAGTGATAAAAAATGTGCATGCGGGTTTTCTTATCGTAATGTCCGTTATATGGCAAACCATGAAACGTAAGTATTTAGACCTAAAAGTAGAATGAAGAAAATGTTGAAAAATGTGCTCATTTATTTCGTCGTACTATACTACTTATCTACTACCTAACATCGACAGCAAATATTAAATTAATAAAGTATTTGTGATTCAATGAAACTGTGTCATAACTTCTCGGAAATTCTTATCTTAATTGCCATTATGTAGGAAAAAATGTTGATTACATGTGAACTTTTAGGTGAATATATGTTCCCTGCTTAGTGAATAAGTTTTTTTGAGGAAGGGTCTTCACAATATATCACCCTTCATAGATGACCCTTTATTGAATATGCGAATCAGAGCTTCGATTCCCTTGAATATTATCTATTGCGAAATAGATTTTATTCAGATTATTACTATTATTGGTAGGGTGTGACCCACTTTGATCCGAAAGTGTCAACCCAAAACATACTTTAATAACGTACCTGTAATAATTGTTTGATAACCAATCAGCTTTCGCAAGTGTGATCACGTGATCAGAAGGTGCTGTCATTGTAGACATTTTATCAAAAGTGCCTCCCAGAGGTCTCCCACTACATGACACGTTTTTGATGAACGGTGATCCTATTCATAAATATTAATTCTTCCGAAATGACAGTTTATCATAACTTGTTTTTTCCGATCCATAGACGTTTTTCCTCCTACGTGTGGTCGGTGCAGGATGCGGTTATTCTAAATGAATGGACGCTATAACGTTACAAGAGAAAAGGCGATGGTAAACTCCTGCGTTATCATAATTTTTGTGGCATTACTAGAAATATTAAAAAAATATATATCTTAATACCGTAATATTTATTATCTAAATAATTATATTATGTAGAGACGAGGACCTTGACATATTAATACATTCTGTACATCGGTCCTGCAATCACGTCTAGTTATTATAAAAAAAAAAAAAAAACTGGTCAACTGCGTATAAGACCAAGCACGTTGAAGGGTGCCGCATAGTTGGGATGAACGTTCATGGTTAAAATTCAAGTAATATGTCTAAAAACTATTCAACATATTTTATTCAAACCAATTTTCGTTGAAAGCTTTTCTTAGGTTGTACTCGTAATAACTTATTTAAAAGCCCATAACTAAGCAACTATCAATAATAATATAATAAATACCTGGAACATACCACACAGCGCGATTTAGTCCCAAAGTTAGCAAGTATTATGCTTGTATTATGAGGTACTAGAAAAAGTCATTGTGTAACCTCTATATCATTTTTAAAGACCTGTCATATTGTACGATTTTATTTCTCTCTCGGTTACATGCATGGAAACCTACCAAAAAAAATATTCGTGATTTCACTACATTGTGTAGCGGTTCATAGATTGTTTCTAACTTCTTTTTATCGATGTAGTGACAATAATTTCCGAGTGAAATGGCTTGAACAGACAGACGGATCGACTGTCACACAGACAAACGGATATGCCGAAACTACAGGGTTCTGCTGGTCTAACACGCAACTTTTTATCCGTAACCTTTCTATCGGCGTTGAGCTATAGCGGATTCGGCAACTTCTGTCTAATCGGTAACATGCACACTTTTATCCTTTCATGACAGCCAAAGGATAGGTAGCAGATTGAAACAGCTGAAGCGGATAACGAAATGTGACAAGTTAAAAAAATGTTTGTATGGTTTTTCAGATTGACACATTTATTTACGACCTCAAATATCGTCAAATATCCGTTCGACCTCGGCGTATAAAAGTGGCGTGTTACCGATTTTCATACTAAATTAGACCAAGAAAGCGTCGACAGTTAGCGGATTCGCGACTTCACCGCCAGAGCTATCCGCGGCAGATAAAGTGGTTTCGTGTTACGCATTTAGTGTTTCCGTGAAATAACAGCGCGGATAAGGTTCGGATAAAGTGGCGTGTTAGACCTGCTGTTGCCATTTGGCTACGGAACATTAAAACAGCCTGGACTAACGGAAATGACGTGCCAATTTCGCGCTAAAATTCGAGTTATTTTTCTATAGAAATATATACATTTTAGTTGTCTCACAAATAATAAATTGATGCAACACAGTTCGTACTTTTGGTAACCCTAACGAATGACATCATACTTTGATACGCAACACTTTCGATGCTATCTGATAACTTAATTTCTAAACTTAAAGTGTTTTTTTATTTATTGGTACCGGTTCTAAAATTGTGATAAATTATCGTAATTAGCGTATTCAATAAGTATTTTTTTAATTTGAGTTGAAGAGAGGCATTAGGTTTTAATTGTAAATTATTTAAATCGTTGACTTAAGATTTTCAATAATTTTCTAACTGGAAAAAATACAGAAAATACGACGTTTATAATCTTATATATTGATTTGAAAACTTTCATGGTAGGCAATGTAAGTCATCTTTTTATTTTCCAGAGCATAATATAAAACCGGTGTGTGGTTTTTTAAATTTTTTATTTTTAAATGCGTCTCTTGCATTTCGGTACTGCCCATTGTATAGCGTTTCGCAGCATCCTCATTGCGTATAAAAGAGCTTGCCATTTCTACATCCCATATCCATAATAATATTATAAATGCGAAAATGTCTGTCTGTTCGTTTTCACTTCTAAATCGCTGAACCGACTTTGATTAAATTTGGTAAGAAAAAAACTTGAACTCCGAAAAAGACATGAGCTATTTTTTATCGTGGAAATGTGTGTATGTTTGTTACCTTTTCACGCTAAGTCGGTGAACGAATGTTCATAAAACTTAGTAAGTAGACAGCTTGCATTCTAAAGACGGACATAGGATACTTTCTTCCCTGGAAATGTGTCTGTATGTTTGTTACCCTTTCACGCTAAATCGGTGAACGAATGTTCATAAAACTTAGTAAGTAGACAGCTTGCATTCTAAAGACGGACATAGGTTACTTTCTTCCCTGGAAATGTGTCTGTATATTTGTTACCCTTTCACGCTAATTCGGTGAACGAATGTTCATAAAACTTAGTAAGTAGACAGCTTGCATTCTAAAGACGGACATAGGTTACTTTCTTCCCTGGAAATATGTCTGTATGTTTGTTACCCTTTCACGCTAAATCGGTGAACGAATGTTCATAAAACTTAGTAAGTAGACAGCTTGCATTCTAAAGACGTACATAGGTTACTTTCTTCCCTAGAAATGTGTCTGTATGTTTGTTACCCTTTCACGCTAATCCGGTGAACGAATGTCCATAAAACTTAATACGTAGACAGCTTGCATTCTTAAGACGGGCATAGGTTACTTTCTTCCCTGGAAATGTGTCTGTATGTTTGTTACCCTTTCACGCTAATTCGGTGAACGAATGTTCATAAAACTTAGTAAGTAGACAGTTTGCATTCTTAAGACGGGCATAGATTACTTTCTACCCAAAGAAATGTGTCTGTATGTTTGTTGCTTTTTCACAACTAAACTTTTGATATTTTATATAGTGATAGCTTGAAGCCTGCACAAAGACATTAGATTATTTTTACAATGTGTTTGTTACTCTCACAGCTAAACCAGAATGTCCCTATAGCGGTCCCCATTACCCTTATATAGCGGGCGAAGCCGCGGGCGGAAATCTAATCAATTATAATAACTTTATAATTTTGACCTGAGTTGGAATTCAGTCTAAAATACTTCCACATCGAGATAGTATCGAACAAACAACTCGCACTGTGCCTATGAATGGAGTATGACTCATTCGTTACACGGGTCACATACCAAGTGTAGTGTAACAGGCACAGCTCGATTTTATCAACAACTAGCGACCGCCCGCAGCTTCGCTTGCGTAGACTACAAATTCCTGTTATAGGTACTATTAACGTTCGAGATGGTTTATACATAGTTTTTGCTGGAACCAATTTTGGTTACACTCATTCAAACTTTCAATCTTCATTCCCCTTCCACCCTTTAAAAAAACCGATACAATTTTTGAAAGAAAGAAAGAAAATTTTTCATCTCCCGTTTCCCACCCTTAAAAGGTGGAAATCTAAAAACCCTGAAACACGTCATTATTTGAGTCCCTCCATTCCCATCCTTAAGTTTGAAATTTCTAAAAAAAGCCTTTCTTAACTTAATGCTCACGTTATAAAATAAACCTATGTTCCAAATTTAAGCTTCCTAGACTTAGTAGTTTTGGCTGTACGTTGATAGATCAGTGTGGACAAACGACAGACAGATAGACAGACAAACAAACACAAAAAGTAGCTTATGACACTCTTGACAACCTTCTTGCACGTCTGCAAAGTTTCATTAAAATTTGTTCAGCCGTATTGGAAATTAGCGCGAATAGATAAAATTCAATTGAATAGACACATAGACGTACAGACAAACAGACGGACAAAAAGTAGCTAATCTCAAATCTCTTGACAACCTTCTTTCCCGTCTGCAAAGTTTCCTTAAAATCTGTTTAGCCGTTTTGGAGATTAGCTCAAATAGACAGGTACAGATAGACAGACGGACAAAAAGTAACATTTGTTAGTTTTGATGACATTTTTTTCATACTTGTGATGTTTCATTAAAATCGGTTTAGACAGATGGACATACAAACAGACATACAAAAAGTTGACTACATCCTTTCCATATGTGTAAAGTTTCATCAAAATCGTTTAAGCCGTTTTGCCCGAAGCCGATTTGCTCGAATAGACAGACAGTTCATCTTCATATATATAGCCTATATAACCGTCCGCTAGATTCAGGCTATCAAAGGCAAAAAGAATTTTCCAAATCCGACTGGTAGTTTCAGAGATTAGCGCATTCAAACAAACTCTTCAGCTTTATAATAAGCATTTCTTTTATATAGATTAATAGATTATAAGATAATACTGAAAACCGTATCAAAGTCTATTGCGTCGGAGGAGAAACGTGCAGAATAATTAGGATCTGTAACAAGACGATCCTATTGTTCGACTGGGCCGAAAAAACACCCTTCGCCCAGGCATGCTCGGTGCTTACCCGTTTGGGGGAGTCGACTGAGGGCTCTCGGGATACCCTAGTTAGAATTAGTGTGGACGCGATGGTGGTCTCCTGGGAGAGGGGGGATGTCGCCGATCTCATTGGCTGTAAAAAAGCATCAACTTGCCATGAGATTGTGGTATATGAGGACCGAGGTGCAAATCTCAGTTTCCTCCTTGCCACAGCGGCGACGTCCTCGGTTGACTGTTGGGGACAACCGGTGGAGGGGGCGTCCACACTGAGTGGCTCTGAGCGTCTCCAGCTAAAACTGGCTGAAGGAAACAGGACAAGAAGGGAAGAGGAGTGGAAAGAAGACAGTAGTAAGAGGTCCGAGATGTCGAGCAAAGTTGGTGCATTCGTGCAAACGTTTGGCACAGCCGTGCTGTCGATTCCAGAGGCGACCTCCAGGAAAGTCATTCAATTGACCCCAAGTAAGAGGGTGGATGTCGAAAAAACCAGAAAATACCAAACTGCCGCACCCACGCCCACAAAGGCTGACATGGGTTGGGTCTGTCCGCCTGGTCGTATACCGGTGAAGGAACCCATGGATCACATGATCAACGCTTTTCTCGAGTTCGAGGCACTCACAGCAGCAACGAAAACCGTGAACCTTAGGACGTGCAAGAATATCTTGCAAACGTACCGAAGAGGAAACGAAGGCTTGCTGAAAGTAAGGCTCGAGGAGGCAGACGCTGCCGTATATGACAATGCCACGGCGGAAACCCTAAGGGGTAATCCGGCTGGCAGACATATGGTAGCGTACAATTGGACATGTGGTTTCGTGGTACTTGACAAGGAAGCGTCCGATCGTGCGGGCAGACCAGTGTATGAAACCCCCCCCCCCGATGACCCGGTAGTGGTCACCGCTCGGTGTACGAGGATTGCGTTGGAGGATGGAATCCTAGAAAAGGCGAAAGCCTTCTCGTGGACGACGGAATCTGATGCGGCCTGGAGGGCCTGGACGGTGCCTAGGATAGAGTGGGTTAACGGGGTTCCTGGGTGTGGGAAAACGACCTGGATAGTCCGGAACTTCGATGTCGAGAGAGACGTGATCGTCACCACCACTACAGAAGCAGCAGCCGACCTAAGACAGAGGCTAGCCAACCGCATAGGATCAAACGCCAAATCCAAGGTGCGAACTATGGCCTCGCTACTCGTAAATGGCATAAGAGAGTCAGATAGGGGTTGGTGTAGCCGACTCATTATCGACGAAGCCCTTATGAACCACTTCGGGGCCATAGTAATGGCAACGCGTTTGTCTGGGGCATCCGAACTAATGCTTATCGGTGACGTGAACCAACTCCCGTTTATTGACAGGGAAGGATTATTTAGGATGGAGTATACCCGTCCCGGCAGTGTGGCGTGTATAACCAGGGAGCTACTCTGCACTCATAGGAACCCGATGGACGTGGCATACGCCTTGAACGAGATATACAGTGGTGTATACTCGTCTAGGGCAGAGATTCGGTCCCTGAGTCTCGAGAGGTACTCGGGCGTGCGAATACCGGCAACCCTCCCCAACACTCTGTACTTAACACACACACAGTCAGAGAAAAAATCCCTGATTAATCAGGGATTTGGGAAAGGTGAAGGCTCGCGCACCTTAACCATACACGAGGCTCAGGGTCTGACCTACGATCGGGTGATTATAGTGCGGACGGCAGAGAGATTGCAGCTGCATGACAGTGTCCAACACGCAGTGGTTGCAATAACTCGGCATACCCTCTGCTGTACATACCACACTGACGAGAGCGATGACGCCATAGGAAGGTTCGTCGCGAGGGCGGTGAACGCTTCGACTGGCAAAATAAAAGAGTACAATCTAAAAATGGCAATTAGGAGCGGAGACGGAGCGGTCGTGGAGGCGATGACGAAACAACAGCGATGAGGCACGACTCCCCGGCTGGCGAGTTTCGGTTCCAAATGGCTATATGGAAATCCCCTAATTTGCTCCCCAAAAGTTCCCCCTAAATTAAGATCTCAAAATTAAGAATGTCAAAATTAGTTTTAAGTGTTCACAAAAATGTAAAGCACTTGAGTTGGCCGCACACTCAAAATCATGAAGCGCAGTGGCAGGAGTGGCGGGTCATTCTGTTCCCTCAAAAATGGTTGAGCAGGGTGACGGCTGCTTCTTCTCGCCGTGTCTGTGAACAGGCGCTACGTGGGGGGATTAGGCCAGCTCGGGTGTGCTTAAATCATAAAAGTGTCATAAATGTAAACATTTTATAAGAAAGAGGAAAAAAAAAAAAAAAGTATTATAAAAAAACAAAAAAAAAATCCTTAATTTGCATGTATATATATATATATGATTAGATAGGAAATAGGATATAGGTAGGGCAAACTCACTGACGCAAGAGAACACTGCAAACGCGGTGCATGTGCTAAATTTGCTCATAAAATCTAATAAAGCTCATATAAGAACATGGACTTCGAGTCTATGGTAGCTGAAGTTTGGAGCTGAAGTAGCGCAAGTCTATTGCGTGGTTTGGAAGTAAAAAGTTAACGAACAGAGACAGACAGCGAATTTATTTTCTCCCGCTATAGTTTTCATATTTCGATAAAAACTGCTAACATATTAATTGAAATTGTGTGGTGTAAAGGGCAATTATAATATGCATGAAATGCTTAAGACAACTAACGTATTTAATTTGATAAGGATTAATATTACGTTTAAAAAACATCTTCGCAAATAGTACATTATGTTAGAACAAATTTGATTGTCATAAAAAAGGTTATAGTAAGTTAACCTTAAAAGATACACATATGCCGTCGCGGATTTTTAGTTAGAACTTTTAAAGGGGAACAATTCCGTAATACATGGTTTTTGGTTAACATCAACCGTTTACGCAGCGCGCGCGAAAGAAGCTCCCAAAAGGAATAATTTTTCCCGTTTTTGCAACATTTTTCATTGATGCTCCATTCCTATTGGTCGTAGCGTGATGTAGTATAGCCTATAGCCTTCCTCGATAAATGTACTATCCAACACAATAATCACTTTTCAATTTGAACCAGTAGTTCCTGAGTCTTGCGCGTTCAAACAAACAAACAAACAAACAAACAAACAAACAAACAAACAAACAAACTCTTCAGCTTTATAATATTAGTATAGATATTATTTTACTTGCTGTGGGACCGTAGTATATGGTCACGAGAAAACATTTTTTTTTTATTCGAATAGAGTTCTTTTGGTCACTTTTAATGTGATATTAAGAATTTCTTATTATAAATTGTGTCGTAGAATTTATTGTTTGATATGATTATATAGGTACACTAGCGACCCGTCCCGGCTTCGCATGGGTAGCAGAGCATATATGCCAAATTTTTTTTTCTGTCGTGTCGTATCAGTTTGTTGATTATATTAGATTAACCTTTTGATTTGTCATCATTATCAATCAATTGTCTCTGACAATTAAATGGATAGTGATGCTCAATCTGACCAAATATGGTTAATGAATAGTGAATAGTTAAAGTGTAACATATGTTCCTCGTACTTGGAGTATTTTTTATGTATTTTATTTCCAATTCTGCAAATAATTGAAAAAGTAAAGATTATATACATAAAGAAACAAACTAAAATATTTTTTTGTATACAACATTGACAACTTCTACTTAATCAGGTACATCACGCATGTCGCGTCAGTGTGGGATCGCTGAATTTATTTTGTCGCGCGATAGTTTTAATTTTGCAATAACTCTTAAGATATTAACTTAAATAGTATGATGTACGTATAGGGCAACTATAATGTGCATGTGGTTTGGTCAACAAGAATGAACTTTAATATGATAATGATTATAATGATTTTGTTTGGCTGTAGACAGAAAATAAAGATAAAATATTTTTCGTGCTTTTTGCTGATAATCATATATAAGCTTCTGTCGTATAGTAAGCTATAGCATTATTCTGTTAGACCGGACCAAAAAGTACATTGGTTCACGTTTCTTCGCATATAACTCGAAAATTGGTTACACTGGAAACAGATAGCTACGTATTTATATTTCCGTCTCTGTCTTGAAGGGATATGTCGTGAAGATACCTACACTTGTATGAATTAACAAGTAGGAAACCTTTAGGGACAAAGGGGACATAGGAATCACGGTTGGCTGATCGCAGTAAAAGGACATTTCCTTTTGAAACACTTGCGGGGGTTTTTCTTAAACAACAAAAAGTGTATTACAACGAAAATATTCATTGATAGGATATAATATTTATGTATTTTATTAATTACTTGATACCTATTAGGGCATTGTGTAAAACTTGGTCGTAAACACGAAATGTTTATTTTTTGTTTATTTATTTCTTTAAGTTGTATTAAGTCAATGTAGTTGAAACAAAAAATATTGATGTACTACAAAACAAGTTAAAAAAATTATGAAAAATTTTCGTTTATAAATAATGAAACAATTGTTAAATTCTGTTTAAAATTTATTTACTTTTTATTTATCTAATTAAAAAAAATAGTTCTTAATCCTCTATAAAAAATATTATAGGAATATTAATAAAAACATTTTTTTAAATTTGAACTGACATCAGATACATCATAGCGTATAATTAAGTAAAATCTTAAGGAAATCATAGTTTCTCGTATTTGACACAAATTACCTACTTTCCGTCCCTTATCTGGTATCAAGTTGTGAAGGGACTAAAGTTAGGGCAGGTGAAGTGTAAATTGTTAGAGGTTAACAAACTTAAAACACGTTTTAATCAAAAGCTTCCTCTTGTAAGTTTTTTCCGTGTTTTGTTATAAAAGATAAAGTAATAGGTTTTGTTTTGAAATTGTTATATTTCGTTATTTTACGTTACGTCCGTGGATGTTCATAGAGATACCGCCTTGTGATAATAAAAATGTGAGCAAAAAATCTAAATGTACGCCGTATATCAAATATACACCAGTCGATGTTTTAAAATATTCGCTGTGAGGTAGAATTTTGCGTGATTCATGTAAAATAAAATAATGAAAAAAAAATGAAATTAAATAACTGAATTCATTCATTCATTAAAAAAATAAATAAATACGATTGTCCACGATTTGGGTGTCGCGCTGTGTCTGTTGACAGGGGATCCTATGTGCAAGGAGTACTTTGTTCAGAGGATCAGTGTCGCAATACAGCGCGGCAACGCGGCAAGCATCCTTGGTACCCTGAACCCATCGTCTCTTTAAAATTTTGTCAATTATCATAATTTACATAGTATTTTTTAATTTGTAAATACTTTTATAATTAGTTTTTATTTTATAGATCTTAATAAATAAAGAATCTGAAATCGAATTTCATGTGTAATTAACAAAAAGTTTGTTTAAAACAATGATATCGACGTTTGGTATTTCTAACCACTGAGTCTGACATTTTGCTCACGTTTTCAGTCCTTACCAAGTATAAGACGCGCCATTATGATTATTATGCTGTCTAAGGTCACGCCATAAGAAAATTAAATGTACATCTTTAGGTAGAACTGACTACTTATCAATCTGAAGCCGGAACTACAAATCGGGTTTCGTTGAGCACCAGCTTCAGCCTGATTTATTTACGGATGAGTAATTTAATCGAAACAAAAATTTGTATCCATATTTATTACGTTAGTTAAAATGTAATACACACAACGCCAGCAAACACGGATAGAGCGATCGATCTCGTCTATGGCTCCTATAATAAATACATTCGGTCTGACTGACTATTAGCTGATATGGTTGCAGCCTAATTTTCAACCGGTCAGCGAAGTTGAAAATGGGTTAACGTCTGATACATAACTTGATCGAAGCTTATATTTTTTTTTTCTCACGTAGAAGCACTTTGAAGTTTATATCCTGATTAGATTTTACTTTATCTGGCATTGCCCCATTCAAGGAATATATTTTTTTGTGGGCGACGACGGGAAGTTTATCTTGCACGTTATAAATATAATCTTATGTAGATAGTTTGATGATAAAAAATCGTGACCGGCATATTTGAAAAATGTCTAAATAATGATTACAAAAATTAACCAATTATTATATTGTGAACTGATTTAGATAATAATATCTCGTATATAGGATTTGATACAATTTATCTGCATTGTATAGTTCCATTCAAACTTTATGGCGGATCGGAATACAACGCTTTACAACGCAAATACAATGCTTGCGCAGGTTCAGTCATATGCCCCTCGCTCCACTGCGTCCCGCTACACCTAGACTGGTAGAACTATACTGAAAACAGAACTAAAAGAAAATGACATCCATAGAAAATGTTCCATATTTAACGGTTACAAAGCGGTATTTTCGGCTGTATTGTTTAATTTGAAAAACTGTTATAGTACATCATGATGCAACTACTGTAAGCATGCAGCATATTACACTCGAGGTGTTTATAGGCACGAGGCGAAGCCGCTTATAATAAACCGATGACTATAATAGCCAGCTTACTAAGTGCGAGCATCATACGACGTTTTTCAATACATTTGCGATTAAAATTAGGTGGTACATAGATATTTCAAATGTAATAATGGCGGGAGCTAAGGAAGAGAGCGGGTTGCTTCTCGCAGTTTACGGATGTGTTACAGAGTGCTCGTTTGTGATTGGTGTAAAATAAAAAGGCCTAGTACTGTAAAATACAACATCACGATTCAAGTTTCGATGTCATAAAGATAGTATTAATAGCAAATGTATTGAAAATTAGGTTTTAAAACGATACAAACGTTCTAAAATGTGGTCTATTTTGGGAGTAATAAACAACATTTACAATACAAAACTGTTACGTTAATAAAATGAGAACAATATTGAGCGATTGGCGAAGATGGAAAAAAATTGTGGTGTGGATAAAATCCAGCTCTACGTGAAACTATAAACATATATTGAAAATCCAACTCTTAGATTTCCGAGACCTACAGTCCTCTCTGTCCAATTCATAAACGTGTATTTAGATTCGGTTTTTCTTAGTTAAAATATACTTTGTAAAATATAGGTTTAAAGAAAGAGACAAAATATATTTTAACTAAACCATAAATCATTTGTAAGTTAGACTGAGTGTACTCAGTAGATAAACGCCGCCTTTTTTCGGGCATAGAGTAAATAAATTTGACAGCAGCGTTTGGTTTTAAAAGAATCTGAAATGTCATTTCACAGTATCGAAAATGTCAAACGCAATTTCGCGGGGGTGAAGGCCAGCACGCGGGGATCTCGCGGATTAAACTCGGACTGTAAGTCGCCATCTCGCAACGGTACACACGAGTACGAGTGGTTAGACGGCAAGCGCAGAAAGGGGCTTCTAGTTAATTCATTATATTAGATTATATTATGGAGAAAAAATATCATTCCACATCAGTTCCTCTCGTTTGTCTTGCTATCGGTGATATTACGCACACTTATGACTTCTTTACCTGATTCGTGGTCCTTTTCTCTCACATTGTATTTATTGTCTGGCGTCCTTTTTACATCAACTATGGCGTCCCTTTTGAAGTCTTTGTCCTTTTATCCCTTTTTGTGTGGGTGTGTGAGTGTAATGGCATAACATTTCTCAGTTGCACACATAGGTTGCACAACAAACTAGAAGAACGACTTTGAGCGTGTATAGTCTATGATTTGGCGGGAAAATGTACCTGCAACACTTGATAAGTTATAAAATGTGCTCGAAAAATTTAATGTAGTGGACTTGAGTGTTATTTTTAATGAGCGATTGATGTTATGTATATTTTGTTAGAATTATTTTGACACGAACTATTTTTTGACTTGTCATCAATCAATTGTCTCTGTCAAATAAATGGCTCGTCACTTTCGATCTGACCAAATACGGTTAATGAGTAGTGAATAGGTTAAGTAATCGTATTATACT
Source organism: Luffia ferchaultella (assembly GCA_949709985.1). NCBI lineage: Eukaryota > Metazoa > Arthropoda > Insecta > Lepidoptera > Psychidae > Luffia > Luffia ferchaultella. The sequence goes on along the minus strand of OX453264.1, from coordinate 7,399,960 downwards.
GTGGCACCAATAAGAATTACGTTGATCGAAATTACAACTTTGTGTTTCTAACGAAATGTTAATCCACTATGTGTAAGTATTTGTATTAAAGACTAGCTCGCGTGGACTACACAGTAGTGCCGAGATCCGTTTATCAAGGATAAAATGTAGCCTACGTCACTCTTCAGGTTATAAACTTATACGTTATCTATGGAAAAAAATTAGCGGTTCCGGTACAACTGTGTAGTACACGCGAGCGGAGCCGCGGGCAAAAAGCTAGTTTTAAAATAAAATATAATCCATGTTACTCGCTAATGAAGTAGCTTTCTGTAGGTGAATGAATTTTTAAAATCAGTTCTAGTAGTTTTTGAGTTTGTCCGTAACAAACCATTGTAATAAACAAACAAAAAATCAAATCTTACTTTTTACGTGCACACAGTTACGAAGTCATTTTCTTTATTGTTTAAAAATTGTTTGCCCGTGTGGCCCGAGATAATAAAGATTATTAGTTGCGCTAAAGAACTTTTTAGAACTTTTTAAACTTTCTAAAGAACTTTTTAAAGAACTTTTTAAAGAACAACTCAGTGTTAAACTAATGAAACGCCCTAGTGAATAGTTAGTAATTGTGAAATCCCGAACAGGCCCAAGTATAGAACTCGGTAAAAAAATAATTTTTATAATATTTTTTAATTATTTTATATGATAGTTTCCTACTTATATAAATCATAACATTGAAAGAATTAAAAAAAATAATCATTATTAACAAATTTATATATGTTTAAAATGTCCTGTTAGACAGAGAGAACAATACTGCACGACCTACCTATGTGTGACGTCAGGTCATTTAAAATATGTATAATATCGATTTGCAAGAAAGAGACAGAGAAAAAAATCTTAATAGCTTATGATTTCCATATTCTTCAACCGAATATAATTTTGTTTATCAATTGTATTATCGTATAAAGTTCATTTTATATTTTCTTGATAAATATTTAAATACCTTATTCTGAAGTATATATGTGCCATTTTGTTCGATTACTTGTTCCGATCTTTTAGGTAGTGTAGTGACATGATCCGGTTTCATGAAAACGTTATTTGTTTACCTAAATATAATTTTAATTGATTTTCTTTGGACGTGACTCATTATTATTAGTTTTTTGTTCTCTAGCTCTAAGCTCTAAGCCGACCTTATAGTATTAAGTTCACAAACAATCTTTGAACCATCGTTTGAAATTATGCGTCATTATTTAACATAATTATTTACACTCGACAGTTAAGAGTGAGTAAAAACGGTATCGTTTTTCACTCTTAAAGTTTATGTAATAAAAGACAACCTAACTACAACCATACGTATAAAAAACGTCGCCTCTGTTAATATTTTGCATTCCCTCTCAAGTCAATGAGAACAAAATCCGGTTTCTCTATCAGCTGATATAAAACCGGACTTAAATGTTTTTTTTTTTTGTGTTATTAATTCATCGATATGTTAGTTATTCAAAGACCGGTCAAAGCAAACACTACTAAAGTTAAAAGGCTTCTATGAGCATATAAAAGTTTTCAAAAATTTTTGTGAGCATATCAGTTTAAAGAACCGTTTGCTGTACAGACAGGTATGTTAATAAAAGTATGAATTGTATTTGTTGAAGTTCTCATATTTGCGTATTTTATTTTATAATAGTTTTAGGTAAACCGCTTGAAGAACAAGTCAGAGTATAGTTAGAAAATATCCAAAAAAAATCAAGATTGAAAAGTGCAGATTCTGTTTGTCAAAGAAACGTCCTATTTTAGGGTGCCTCTTCAGATGGTGTAACTGAATATTGTATTATTGAAATAAATACCCGCTGAAAAGTAAAAACAGTATAAAATACATCAATCAGTGAAAATTGACACTTAAGTGCGAAGCCCAAGTATTGTTCGTGAAAATTTTGAGACATCTAAACAAGTGACTGTACATGATTTTTTTTAAATTCAGGATATTTAAAAAAAATATTAATGAATGTATTTTATTTTGGGAGCATATTTTCAATTCAATGATTAAATCAGATTAAATGAAACATGTAGTTTCGATCACACTTTTATTAATTAATGTTGAATATTCACTATACCACATGCAATCACAACGATGGAATCTAATAAGTAAATCACTTTAGTATCAATGCAAGCATGAGGTGCTACCATTGAAAAAAGTTTTAATTTATCAATTGTCCTTTCAACATTAATAAGAAGCGCTGCTATACGTATTGTTTCCATAACTTCCAACGTAGTACTAGCTATGCCGTCGGTTAAGCTACGAGGCTTTATTAGGTGACATCTTTTAGCTTCTAACAAATGAGATATGTTTTTGAAATTTGTATCAGCTATTACAGAACATCTTCGGGACAAACGTTGCAAAAAGCCACAATCTTCAAATATTACTGTGTCGGTAGTCCTTCCCCCATAGCCTTCAGAAATGAAGTTGATCAGTCCATCAGGTGTAATAGAAATCAAATATTTGATAGTGTTACAACGTTTGTACTCAGACCACGTCAAAGCCTCTTGAACTGCATTTGAAGGTTTCTCTATTGTTATTTCAAAGCAATCTAAAATACCGACTGTCGCAGAATATCTCTTTCTTAAAGATATCGGTAAGTTCTCACGAATTTCTTCGTTAGTTGGAAAATAAATAAATTGTTTCATTCGATTGGCTATTAATGGAACACTTTTATTGAATATTTTACTAACAGAGCTTTTACATACATCAAAATCTATAGCCAAACGCACATATGAATCGTGTAAACGAATCTTCTTCAACGTTAATAAAATATCTCTTACGGGACAGGCAATGCTGTCAGACAATAGTTTTGTAAGAAAATAAATGTCTGCTGGTAAACCCAGATAAAAAACTACGTTTTCAGAAATTTTGGCTACCGTATCTTTGCAATGTTGAGCATTTAATATGGTATCAGCTGAACTTCGGCTATTCTGTGCACATATTGGCACTTTTGAAGGCAAACTATTCAGTGAACTTGTGGATAGTTTCGAAAGAGAACTATTCGGCGAACTTTTTACGATTGTTTGCACTGCTTTATTTTTTGATATTATATCTATATTCACTTGAACTTTTTTGCGTTTCTTTTGAGGAGTATCTGGTACAGCGCTTGTAAAATTAATATCGTCTGATAGCGGGTCTTCTGGTACAGGGTCTTCTGGTTTATTTAAGTCTATTTTATCACACTCAAGAAATTGGAACGATGTTGATTGGCTCGAGGTCGACGGTACTTCTTCTTTGGTTAATAGTTTTTCATAAAATTCTGCTCGTCGCCTTTTTTCAAATGCTTGTCGTGGCTTTTCAGGTTTTACTGTCTTTTGGCAGTCAAATCTATGAGGGCATACGTTTTCTTTTAACTTTAATGTTCCCCCAACTAATCTGTATTTAACCAGATTTTCTGTGTCATTTTCAACCTGTTAAAACACAAAGAATCATTCATTAGAACTTTAGATATTCACGTAGATGCGTAAATGTAACCTAAAACAATAAATTAAGTTCCTAATATCAACACGCACATTATAGCATCATATTATCGACAACACTAAATCAAGAAACAAAATATGCTTGACAATATTTTGGCGGGTATTGAGTTCATATAACAGTTGTTTTATCGACACATCATGCGCATCACTATTTGAACTACCTATAAACAAATCCCTACCTACTTTGAAGTAGTAGGTATTATGATTTGATTCTTGATAAATAGGTTACCTACGACTTATATTTAAAATTCATCTATATACCTAAATTTTCTATAATAAATAAGTTTATTAAATTAATCTGAATAGAATAAAAAATTATTTTAAGTGGTTGACTGTTCAACTCGTACGTAATTTTTAGGAACGAAGATGGTAGGTAGTTTATGTTTTTAATATTAAATAGAATGCTAAAGAATAGTATAGGTCGTCTAGAACTTTATGGCGGATACGTAAGTAGGTACCAAGGCACAAGTCGCGTCGTGGTGACCAGTCAAAGGTGTCAGCAGGACGCAGTGGAGCGAGGGGGCAGTGCGTTCCTCCCGCAAACCCCGCGGCGCCTGCGTATAGGGCGGAGTGTTCCCCCCGCAAACCCTGCGGTGGCCTGTCCCACCCGATACCTACGCGAGCCGGCATTTAGCGTTGTATTCAGATCCGCCTTAAAGTTTGAGGCGATCTGTACCTAGTACTTGTTTTACTTACATCAAAATGATCTTCACACACATATTTATTACTTTTAGGTCCAATCAAATCTCGCCTGATGAGTTTGCACCATTTCTTCCGTTTTTCTGAGTCAATCGGAACATAAAAAAATACTTTATTTGGCGTTTTGACTGTCGTGCTTTTACACATTGGAACTATACAATATTTGTAAGCTGGCTTTTTAATTTTAATGGTCTCAGCCATCACGAAATATTACTCTGATCTGTAGAGATAACCGACTCGTTAGCTTGCGAATGACTGACTGAATGCCGACGAAACGACTTCGGGTTGCGTGACGTCACACGCTGAGCCGTCGGTCGCGTTGAGCGAAATTATTTTTTTAAGCGCGGCTCCTTGCCTATGACTATGGATGGACTTCTTTATTTGTAGAAATATTTTCATGATTCTTTCACACTTTTGTGTTTTGTTTGGCTTAAATTTTAATAAAAAGCGAATAAAAAAAAATTGTAGACTTCTCCATTTTACATACATTTACCGCTTGTCGTACTATCTTGAACTTTTTATATGAAAGATACACCAATGCTTGTAGGACTTAGGATATTTATTACATATAGCATACAGTAGTATTAAATTAATGTCCCTGAGTGATTTCGAATTTAAACACGTAGTCACCAAGGTCGGAATGTAAATGCCACAAATAAAATCTGGTTAGGTACGTAAGCGTTCGTAACAATGTAAAAGCTTATAAACTGCTTCAGTATAGAATTTTTTTTTAAATGTTTGTTACTGCACGATGTCTTATGTGCTAATACTTTGACCATTAAAATTCTTGTGTTGGCCAAAAGTGCTTAAAAATTATTCTGAAAATTTTCTGGTATGCCACAGTATCTATTTCAAATGTAAACATTATATTTAGTGTTTTGAAGATTTTATTGTCATATAGCTGTTTTGATGTAAATTTCAACGAATAACAAACCGGTAGTTAATAAACCGTAAGCGTGTACCAACATGGTATCAACACTCAATAAATGTTTAGGAGGACAATGTATATAAATATAGAGAAACAGAGAATATGATGACCGATCGGCTTAGTGGTTAGAGACACTGCGGAGCCAAGGTTCGATTTCTGCCCGGGACAAATATTCGTGTGCATGAACATGTCTTATTTGTTCTGTGTCTGGATGTAAAAGTATCTATATCTAATATATAAAATTCTCGTGTCACAGTTTTCGTTGCCATACTCCTCCGAAACGGCTTGACCGATTTCGATGAAATTTTTTGTGCTTATCCGGTATCTATGAGAATCGGCCAACATCTATTTTTCATCCCCCTAAATGTTAGGGGTAGTCCACCCCTAAATTTTTATTTTTTAGACAAAATTTTTAATTTCTATTTTTTTATGATACAACATACAAAAATACATACAACCCTAAATTTTCACTTTTCTATCACCAACCCCTATTTTTTAATAGTGGCGGGGATAACTTACTCTCAATTAAATTATTGTATAAATATGTACGTCGCGAAAGTGTACTTTATTTAATTAATTTTAATTAACGGGAATGAGTTACGACTGACAGAAATTGAAACGATAAAGCATTTGTGTCGCGGGAACGAAAACGGGAAAGGGAAGAACGGGAATGAGTTAAGACTGACATAAAAAAGTTATTCTTGATGAGAATGGAAAAGAAAACTATGCTACACCAGGGCCAAGAACAGAAACAATAAAGTATTTTTGCGATAGGAACGAAAAAATGAAAGGAAGAACGGGAATGAGACAAGACTGAGATAAAAAAGGGATTTTTATGAGAAACGAATACTACCCGTGCGAAGCCGGGACGGGCCGCTAGTATGTATATATTATAAAGAATATTTAGTGCGTATATTGTTTGTCTAGTACTCCATAATACAAGCATAATACTTGCTTACTTTGGGATTAGATGGCGTTGTATTGGATGTCCCAAGTATTATTATATATGGCCATGTATTTTGCCGGTACGAGATACAGACTTAAGGATTCCTGTTGATTCTACCTCAATGCTATAATATAGCCCCCATTATACTCGTTCACCTGGTCAAACTTTATTTGAACTATGTGAACCATTTGTATTCGAAATGGAATTTTAATGTGGGTGTATATAAAGAATATATTATTCATTGTGTTACCTTGCTTCCGGATGTACACTTGCTTGTTGTGTAATATTTAACGACAATGGCGATGATATAATCTGCGCGGTTGATTTATCCAATACCAATCAAATAATACGTATACCTACTCTAGTTTTGCGATGGATGCGACCGGATTTTTGCAACGGTAATTTAGACCCATTAGCCGAGGCCGTTTTTCTAATGTATCCTATCGTACCTACTGACGTAATACGGCAGATTTGTAAAGCCATCCTATTCTCAAATGAGGCCGTTTTTCTATCTGTTTAGGAAGTAACGCTATGTACCGTCAGCAGTAAAAAAATTAAATCTTCTGAAACGATTAATTCTCAGCGTTGCGACTCCTAACTACACGAATTGAATCAATGTTTCCTTAAAAAAAAATGAGATTTTCATGTATTTTGTTCTTCTGACCATAGGTTCTTCCAAACCGTCTTATATAATAATAGTAATACATGAGACATCCCACACAATGCCATCTAGTCCCAATGTAAGCAAGTATTATACTTGTATTATGGGTTACTAGACAACTGATATACATATTTAAATATTCTTTAAATATTATGTACCTATATAAATATTTTACACCCAGACACGGAAAGAAAAAAACATGTTCATGCACACGAATATTTGTTCCATGCGGGAATCGAACCCGCTGCCTTTGGCTCCGCAGTTAGGTTCTCTAACCGTTCTACTATTCGGTCAGTCGTCATTACATGAATACTATGTTTACTGATTTCAACAGCGTGGTGAGCGCGTCTTCTTCAACAAAATTATGTGTTACATGCTATTTCACCCGCTACACTCTACAGTATAACAAACTATTTGAATTTCGGAAAAATACCGATTATTAGCAGACATATAAAAAATACGAGTTTGTGTTTTTACGACCCGCTCGTGACGTCATTCGGTGCCGCTACGCAGATGTAGATATCAATAAAGTTCTTTCACTGGATAGTTTTTTTTTTAATAAACGTATTTCTATAATAAAAAACGAAAATGACAAGACTCGCTTATTGGAACACAAATTACGAGATTCTTTTTTTGTTAACTCCAGACGGCATTTTTAAGATGAAAATAATTTCTTAAATGGACAGAAAGACGGACACAATTGAAGGGGCGAGTGGACAAAGGTGTTAACTAACAAAAAGTTCAAAAAAAGTTATGAATGTTTTTATGTTGCTCCTACCACATTTGCAAGCCTGAAATGTATGCATGTTTGTCAGTTAATACCTTTGCTATAGGCCTTAATTTTTAGTAGTCGATTTATGATCATTTAAAATCTAATTCCATGCAAAAAGTCGATTTATTTTGTTTTCTCAGATAACACCCTTGTCCACTCACTCCTTCAATTGATAATAAGAAAGGCTCCTCAAATCTACCATATGATGTCAATGGCATTAAAAAAAAAATTGTCTCAGCCGATGCGTAATGGTCTGAAGGTCTACTCTAGTTCCACGAAAAACGAAGTTTCGGCTGGTATTTCCATTACGGACTGTTGGTCCCACCGCTAACTTTCACCAGTGCTCAATGGGACCAGCATGATTTTCAAATCCTCGTGTTTCCACTGTACCCGTAACATGGGTGGAACTATTATTGTGGACTGTTGTTGGTCCCTATTCCTTGCTATAATTCCCATTCGTTCGAACATCGGATTAGATCGATTATTATTATTATTATCGAAACCCTACTCTAGTCGCTCGTTCGTAACTTATGACGAAATATTCAATTTGACACGAGTTTTATCGCCATTTACGAGTGTTTACGAGCGGTTGCTACGATACCTAAATAACTGTTAAATTATTTAATTATTTGAATGTATAAACTTGACACAGTTTATCTTGTGATTAGAAGATCTTCGTGAGGAACATGGAGAGCGAAGGAACCTATAACTTTCATTCATAGTTACCCACAAACTTAGTTTTATGTGATTGGTGTTTGTAAGGTGGTTTGTTTGTACTATGGTATAGTTGCCCTCAAACTTAATGGCGGATCGGAATACAACGCTTTAAGCGTTGTTGCGCAGGTACAGTCATACGCCCCTCGCTCCACTGCGTCCCGCTACACCTAAAACTGGTTACTGCGACGCGATTTGTGCCTATGTTCACATCCGCCATAAAGCTTGATTGGAACTATACACGCGACGGATCCCTAACTTGATGCGTTGGCATGCACTCGGTAGTCGCATACTCGATTTTTCTACATACAATTGATACCAGAATTTCTGCGACCGGGCAAGCCACGATAACTGTGGGGTTGTAAAATGCAAGTGTAATCACTAAATTGATTCTGACGGCATTATTACACGTTACGTGGATTTTTCTTCATAGTTTTATAACACTAAAGATTAGTACCTAAAGTCCGATATCTCATTATATAAATCTCATTTTACCAAGTAAAATATTAATAATAATATAATAATAATATCTGGGACATCCCACACAGCGCCATCTAGTCCCAATGTAAGCAAGTATTATGCTTGTATTATAGGGTACTAGACAAATGATATACATACTTAAATATTTTTTCTTTAAACAACATATTTACATATATACATACTTTTACAACCAGACACGGAACAAATAGCCATGTTCATGCACAAAAATATTTGTCCCGGGCTGGGATCGAACCCGCCACCCTTGGCTCCGCAGTTAAGGTCTCTAACCACTCGGCCAATGGACCAGTCAAGTGTGATTAAGTAGAACGTGCCTGAAACCTTCGGGCCCCCAAAGCAAGCCGGAGACTAAAATAAAAAACTGGCAAGTTTCTTATCCACCGGGCGTCCTTGGGGATTCTCAGTACGTTATTTATTTGATTTGTATCTTGTTCTAGAAACTATTCATTTATATTGCTTTGGAGTTATTTTTCGCCATAAATAATATGAACTCTACGTTATTTATGGCAAAAACTAATTCTGACGAGAATCTTTACTAATGTTTCAATAAACTGATTTCAATGCAGATATCGATTTTCTGTTATAGTGATCGAAAGTAGACCAGTGTTTGAAAATTTAATAATTTAATTAATTTTATTTTACACATAGTTTAATTTGCTTACCGATTGTTATTTGCTTTCAGCACTTTGGCGTTTTCGAACTGTTTAAGTTAGGTATTTATATGAATAGCTGTACATACACACACCAATAATATACACTATCAAATGACTATATAGATAGCTGAAATTTAAGGTCAAGGAGTTTCGTTTGACATTTGATGTATATGCATTTCTTAATTTTCTATCACATAGAAATAGACACAAACATTACTATTATCTCACAGACAAGTCAACCTTATAGACCACGCTTTGACAGGGAGTAGCATTCGCCAAGGCTATATATGTAGTGACACTACATAACTACGTCTCTTCTGAGCGGTCAGTTGGAAGCACGTCGGAAGCCATTAAATTGTCAATTTTGAACGAGCCAATGAAAACTACCCGACCTCTCCCCGCACCCCGCCACTTTTTGGCGATTTCGTTTTCGTACTGACGTTTATTAAAGCGTGGTCTATAGGTTGACTGGTCTGTGTATTATCTTCTGTCGTCAACCAACTGCCACAGTACTAGTTAGGCATCCAATGAAAAGCTGTTTACATATATTAAACTGATATTTTGTTACCAGACGCAGCGGCTATGAGAGCGAATCGAGTGAGTGCTCCGAAGATTCGGCGGCTTGTGAGGATATTACAATTACAATCAAAGCCACGGGCCAGAGGAAGTGTATTAGCAAAAGGAGATGGACAAAGGAGGAGGTATGTATCGACCCTTATACAAGTGTGTTTAGGTCATTATTTACTTAATGCTTAGATAGCTCTAAGATCGAAACGATCGAAAACGTGAACAAATTGTCAGACTCAGATTAGACAGACAACAAATACCTCATTATATTTGTTTAAAACAACGTATTGTAAATTACACATGAAATGTAATTTCGGAAACTTTATTTTCAAATAGACTATGAGTTTTACATATGGATTACACAAAATTATTTTTCACAGTCAATATTTCAAAGCACAAGTGGCGTATATTTCGTCTACGTGGTACGTATATTTTTTTGCTCACATTTTGATTGTCAGAACGCGGTACTGTATCATTGGCATATTCAACTCGCGGCCCTAAACTAGTTCTAACTTTAGACTATTATTATAAAGGTAGGTAATGACTCGTTTATGTATAAAACTTTCTTTATGGAAAAAAGAGTCAGCAAAGAATACATAGGTAGAATTCTGGAAAATGGTCATGGTCCCAGATGATTTGAAAATTACATAAGACTGTGCTTTTTTTAATTTTGATCCTTTTTGGTTCAACTAATATATGCGAGGTTTCATATTTGTATTTTATGTATAGTAATAAGAATAAATAAATAAATCATCATCAGCCCATTTTACCCCACTGCAGGGGCTTAGGCCTCCCCCAGGGTGAGGAGAGGGTTTAGAGCTTAAATCCACCACGCTACTCCACTGCGGGCTGGGGATTGTAACGACCGCCATCTATTGACAGTGTCCGGGACCGACTGCTTAACGTGCTCTCCGAGGCACGGAGTCAGTGATAGTTAATGTACTTAAGTCAGAAAACTCATTCGTACACGCCCGGATTCGAACCATGGCCCTATGGCCTTATAAATTTGAGACAGGTTCGTTGCGCTCTGGGCTATCACGACACTAAATAAATAAATATTCAAAAATTAAATACGCATAATATCGGCACCGTCTCTCTGCTTTCCACCTGGAAAGTATATTAAAAATCGCTTGTTCAAAAAGATAGCCCAGTATTAGTGAATTGGTGAAAAGCTGGCACCATAAAAAATCACACTAATTGTTATCTGTTGTCAAAACCAATATCTTTGTTTGACTTTTGTTGAATACATCTTTTTTGTATTTTGTAAATTTTTTACTCAGTTCTCCGCGCTTGCGGCCCTCAGAAAAATTAAATATTTTTGTTTGGCACTTATAAATGTATTTATATGGACATCCGTGACTACATGTAATTTAACCTATAAAATTATTGAACTGCACATCTGTAGGGTTATGAAGTGAGGAAAGTTAGAACTAATCGAGGGCGTTTATGATTTAAATTTCCTCAAAAAATTGCGTTTTAAACAATGTTTTGTTTTAAAACTAACTGAGTATGCGAGTAAACTTTAGGTTTTTTAAAAGTATTTCAACCAGTTACACTCCCTTTATTTATTTATTTATTTGTTAGGAAAACGAGCAGCTGTATTTATTTAGAGAACTAATAAAATTGTGTAAAATCAGGTCCAGAATTGGCTATTACAGCTTACTTGATAACTATGGTTTCCCGGGAGTATTCGACCCGATGATGAATGCATTATACATTGCTAGGGGTTTGTCTGTCTTTCATCTGACGACCGCTTAGCCTAGTGGGCAGCGACCCTGCCTGTGAAGCTGGAGGTCCCGGGTTCGAATCCCAGGTCGGGTCAGTATTTATATGATGAATATTAATACTGGCACCTGGTCTTGGTTGTTATATGTATGTGGTGTCTTCCCTTGGTACCCAAAATACAAGCAAATGCTTAGTTTGGTAGGCGTTGTTGTGATTGTGTGTGTTATTATTATTAACTTTTAAACGGAACGAAGCATTGGTTTCATTTTGTTACTCGATGACTTAATATTTCTCATACAATTTAAAAAAAAAACTAAAATCAGACCGAGTTTCATAACGAAACTAGGAAACTTGTTATATATATTTTAGCATTGTCTGATGAATGCCATCGAATGCATTATGTATGGCCTTACTTGTTACTCGACGCCATAATCTTCACCATCTCTTTTGTCCACTGTACAAAAAAACTTGCAACTTTTTAATTATCTTTTTTATACACATCACCTCCAATTATTCTCGTCCTGTCGATTCATGGCGTAGATTTACCGACGATTCGCTCTTGGACTAATTTCACAGATTTTTAGCCTAGGTGACGGCACGATTGGTTTATACGATTCTAGAGATCGCTGTCATATGGAACTCTTGCACATAAACATTGTAATTTTCAGGATAAGAGGCTGAAGACATATGTAAAGTTGTACGACGAGAACTGGGAGCAGATTGCGACTCAATTTTCAGACCGGTCCGACGTGCAGTGCCATCAGAGGTGGACCAAAGTGGTTAATCCTGAGCTGGTGAAGGGACCTTGGACCAAAGAGGTGAATTGACAATTAGATACTCATTATGGTTTATTTAACAGATTTACTCAAAGCTAGAAGAGTAACCTCTTCAATCAACATCGACTTTTGAGTACCTACCTGCGTAATAATATAGTAAATGCTAATTATAATTACTTATTAATTTAATGTGATTTGATAACCGCTTAGCCTAGTGGGTAACGACCTTGCCTACGAAGGTGGAGGTCCCGGGTTCGAATCCCAGGTCGGATCAGTATTAATATGATGAATATTGATACTGGTACCGGGTCTTGGTTGTTACAATGTATGTGGTGGCTTCGCAAAAAAAAATATATATATGTATAAATTATAAAGAATATTTAAGTATGTATATCAGTTGTATAGTAACCCATAACACAAGCACAATACTTGCTTACTTTGGGACTAGATGGCGCTGTGTGGGAAGTCCCATGTATTATTATTATTATTATTATGTGACTCTATAGAAATATAAATAACAGTTACTTGTATAAATTTAGAAATTCATCTACTTACTCCTTTTGCTTGTTTTAATAAAATAGTTCTTTGTCATAGTCACAGGATACTACAGTGCCCAGGGCCATAAAAGACGTGTCACCCTCTTCAAAATGCTCGCTTACTGTTTGCCATATTTCGATCAGATAATCATGCCATATAATCGAGTGGTTAGAGACCCTAACTGCGGAGCCGAGGGTTGCGGGTTCGATTCCCGCCCGAGACAAATCTTTGTGTGCATAAACATGTCTATTTTTTCTGTGTCTGGATGTAAAAAAGTATATATATATATATAGTATATAATATAAAAAAAAGAATATTTACGTATGTATATCAGTTGTTCTGTACCCCATAATACAAGCATAATACTTGCTTACTTTGGGACTAGATGGCGCTGTGTAGAATGTCCCTAGTATTATTATTATATTTTATGCGCTAGGTATTCATCAAACTCATCATTCAAGTAATGTATCTAAGATAATCATTATTGTTAAATAATACAAATAGTATTACCCATAACGCGTCTTACGTTATGGGAAAATATCAAAGATGCACTAGAAGTAGAATAATAATAGTTGGGCCATTCCACACAACGCCATGTATTCTCGAAGTAAGCAAGTATTATGCTTGTATTAAGGGGTACTAGACAACTCATATACATACTTAAATATTGTTTATAATAAATACATACTTTCACACCTAGACACGGAATAAATAGACATGTACACAAACATTTGTCCCGGGCAGAAAGGGAACCCGCGACCCTCGGCTTCGCAGTTAGGATCTCTAACCACTTGTTCAATCGACCAATAAACATAGAAACAGTACCAAAATACACAAAAACACTGAGAGAAAGATGCAATATTTTCTAGGCAGTTAATACAGATAAATTTTTAGGTCCTATTAGGGGTAAGAAAACCAATTCAGACAGGGTTTTAATCTGAAAGTGAAGTGAGCTGTATACTAGTGTATATTAGACAGCTGCAATGAGGTTATAATATGCTTATCGTATCTATCACGAGGATGAACACTCATAACATGATTTGGCTTCATGTTCATATTCATAATATATGTAGATCTGGGCTATATTGGGCTGGGTTGGGGCAGGTGGGCCTAAATACCAGCTATAGCTTATTTCATTCGGAAAAATATTTTGAAAAGACGTTTCTATGATTATTTTCGTCGACAATTTTTTTTATATTAAATCCTTTTATAAGTAATTTTAATTTTTTTCCAACGGAAGTTTATTCCTTCAAAATGACGCCATATTTTATTTTTTTGTTATTTAATACTATGAAACAAATGTTATATATGTTGTATTCTCTGACCAAATAATCTCAGCAGTAGGTAGATGTCTACACTACTGTATCTGAATATAAGTAGTACTAGACAGGCGCAGGTCTATGAGAAGAGAAAATCTGACAACCAACCTCTGTTAATAAAGTTATTTATTAAATATATATTAATATGTTAATATATATTTAATAAATAACTTTATTAAATATTAAACCACTGCATGTTTAACTAATCAACAACCTCACCATGATGCCGTTTGCCATGGTTTCGATAATCCAAGTTTAAAAAAAAAAATACGTCAATTATGAAGGAACTGTGAGTGAGGGGGGTGAACGGAATACTACGATTCCATTTTCAAACTAAAACAATAAACTAAATACCTACTATACTGAAGATTCGAAGCCTACCTCGGTATTGTATCACTACATAGTATAAAACAAAGTCGCTTTCTCTGTCCCTATGTCCCTTTGTATGCTTAAATCTTTGAAATTACGCAACGGATTTTGATGCGGTTTTTTTAAATAGATAGAGTGATTCAAGAGGAAGGTTTATATATATAATAACATCCATTAAATAGTGGAGAAGTACTGTTATTTTTGAGGTTTCTAATGTGATGTCGTAAATAATTACATTTTTTCCGCTTACATTGCAAACGCAGGCTGAACCCTACGAGTTTTTTCAAAATAATGTACTAAGTATTGTACACATTGAAAAGGTCTACAGAAAAGTCCGTGATGGTATATGTCTATCTCTTATGGATAACCCACAATAACTTTTTTTTGTCATTTACTTTTTACGACAAATAATGGCTAATTTTCGAAGCGATTTTAACCAATACAGCATTAATCCTTAACCAATTAAATACCTTGAATACATTGTTCATTTAATATAGATCTATATGGCCCTTTACACCGTATGATTTATGATAGGATATGATTACACCGTGCGAAGCCGGGGCGGGTCGCTAGTTAACCTATAAAAGTATGAATTGACTATAAGCTTTCTTCTGCGTTTATCGTCTAACCACTCATACTCTATCCTACCTGATGCAAAATGACGAGTTTTAGTCTGAGTTTCAGTGCGCAAGGTCCCCGCGCGCCGCTCTTCACCCCCGAGGAATCCCCGCGCGCCAGTCTTCAACCGCGCGAAATTGCGTAATGTCACTTCGATGCCGTGAATTGACATTTACGCCTCTATTAAAACCAAACGCTGCTGTCAAATTATTTTCGAAAGACTACATTTCATCGATGATGTAATGCTTTTGTTTATCTAAATTGGAGATCCTCTATTTTTTTGCCTATGGAAAAAATATTCTCTTAAATAGGTAGATGTCAAAAACCTCGTAAAGATCATCTGGGTGTGGCCCATTCTATTTTTTATGAGAGCATATACAGAGCGTGTCATACTTGCGTCCTTGACTTGGCGAAGTTCATTTTTTGTCTGTTTGCTCGTTCAAAACGTGTCGTGAATCGCTTGTGTGATACCATCTGCTTGAATTGGCGAAACGTCGTCTCGGAGTTTTGCCTAGTTTGCCTATTTAGAGTTTGCCTATCTACGTGAAAATATTTTTTTTTCATACGTTTAATAAAACTTAATAAAAAAAACAGTTTCTGTTTACATATCAAAGTATCAAAACGCGTTTTGAACCGTTTTCTCTAGTTTAGTGTTAATGATAATTATCAAAATAAAAAAAAAATTTTTTTTTTATAATATTTAAAAACGACTAAATAGTAAGAAATACGTTTTAGTCACTATAAAATTTGTACGTAATCTTCTGGGTAAAAGCGTGATTATACCAGGTTATTTTGTTATCACCTACCAAAGTTTTTCATCGTCGTCATCTCAGCCATAGAAAGTTCACTGCTGGACATAGGCCTTCCACATCGACTTCCAATGGACCTTCTGGTAGCGGCCTGCATCCAGCGTCCTCCTTTCCACTTAAACCTAAAGTTATATTAACATTTGGTAAAAATAATAAAATATGTATTTTTCTTTTAGTATCACTCAGTACTAAGATATTGGGATATAGCGCCACAAACTTATCGAATTACCGTGGCGGTACGCGGGGAACTGATTATTGTGTCGGTCAGCGGCCGCCGGCGGGATATCTCTCCCCGCTACACCCTCGGTCGCACCTTTCTGATGTATCATGTTTGACTCTACTAATAGTAGTAACCACACTGTATCGATAATTCTTTAATTAAAATATTTAAATATTGAGACATATTTTAATATGAAGATTTTACCTACTGTTTTTTTTAATGAAATCTTCAGATAGATGACACCTAATGTCTAAAAAAAATTGGTGAGTGAAGAAAAAGTTGCCATGTATGTATTAAATTTTTTTAACTATATTTACCAAGACGAGTACACACATACTATATACGCCTAGAATACCTTCGTCGTTTTCTTGGTTGTCTCGAAATATTTCAATACGAGAGTAACTTACTTCGAACAATCAGAGGTCATAAGTTCCATTCTCGACTAATAGTTTTCACACAGCTGTTTTTGCCGATTGAACGGCGTTCATTTGAATTTTTTGCGTAATACACCCACGTGTCCATTATTCATTAGTTGACCTTGTGAATAACGAACGCCTTCATAGTGAATAGTTCCCAGGGATCGGTTTTATACGGAGTCTTTCGAAGAATTATCTTGAGCTATCAGTCAAGTATTGGCGGTGAATCGAAGGAGCAAGAGTTCTCGTACATTAGAATAGAATAATCATCATCATCAGCCCGTGTCTCTCCACTGCAGCATATAGGCCTCTCCCAAGGCTCACCACCACATACGGTCCTCCGCCTTTCGCATCCAACTACCCCCAGTAAGGTGCTTCAGGGTATGCTTGTACCGGAAAGCGAAGCGTTGGACGCCCCCCGGCCAGGTAGAATAGAATGTCTTCGCGTAATTTCCAAATGAATGCAAATCCATACAGATGTTATAAATACAGAAGTGTGTTTAATAGTTCTTTCTTCAAATTGTAACGAAATCAGTGACGTACGAAGAAACGAAACGATCAGGAGCCCGATTCTCGTTTCATTTGACAATCTCAGCATGAGAGAATTGACAAAGGTGTTATCTGAAAAAATTAAAAAATCGACTTTTTTGCATGGAATTAGATTTTAAGTGATCATAAATCAACTGCGCAAATTTGATTGGTGTCAAAAATAAAGGCCCAGCAAAGGTGTTAACTGATATACATGCATACATTTCAGCCTTGCAAATGTGGTACGAGCAACATAAAAACATCCATAACTCATTTTAAACTTTTTGTTAGTTAACACCTTTGTCCACATACTCCTTCAATTGTCGTGTGAGCAGCGGACCATGTGATGCATGCCACACGACGTTCGTTTGACAATTTTCAACTACTTGACACTGAGAATGAGTAAAATCTTCTGAGGTAAAATCATAGTAAAATCGTTCATCATCATCATCATCATCATCATCATCATCATCAGCCCGTGTCTCTCCACTGCAGGATATAGGCCTCTCCCAAGGCTCGCCACCACACAAGGTCCTCCGCCTTTCGCATCCAACTACCCCCGGTATGGCGCTTCAGGTCATCTGTCCACCTGGCCGGGGGGCGTCCAACACTTCGCTTTCCGGTGCGTGGCCTCCATTCGAGAACTCGTCTACCCCATCGGTTATCAGTTCTACGGCCAGTATGACCGGCCCATTGCCACTTCAGCCTGCTGATCGCTTCGGCTATGTCGACAACTTTAGTTCTTTGACGGATTTCAGAAATCGTTGTCATGTGACATTTTTCATTGTAAACGGAAATTGTCTCATGAGACATAAAGTCAAGCGGTTCGAGAATCACCCCCCTGATTTTTTGCACACAGATAGTTGAAAGGGCGCAACATGATATTCATTAACTAGTAACTGTCTACGACTTCGTTCGAATGATTTTCATGGTTTCAACAGTTTCTGCAATTCCTGAAGTTTACATAAGCACCTTAAATATTTTGGGAATGAAAAGAATAAATTGTTGAGCCGTTTCGGAAATTTACCCAGACGAACAGACAGATGGACAAAAAGTAGCCTGTCTAATTCCTGACAACCTGCGTTTCATGTCTGCGAAATTTCATTAAAATCTGGTCAGCCATTTTGAAAATTAGCCCGAACAGACAGACAGACTAAAAGTAGTCTATGCCACAAGTCACAGCTTCCTTTTCTGCGAAATTTCATTATAATCGGTTCAACCGTTTTGAAGATTAGCTCGAACAGACAGATAGACTAAAAGTAGTCTATGTCACTCCTGACAACTTCCTTTTTATGTCTGCGAAGGTTCTTTAAAATCGGTTTAGCCGTTTTGGAGTTTAGCCCGAACAGGCGGACGTACACTAAAATATAAAATATTGAAGGAAGAGGTCAATTGATTTTTAAATAATATGTATGCCCGCCTACCCTATACAATTCTTTGGACCAGGTCAACATAAGATCTTAAAAAACTATGTTACATAGATCCTAGGTAGGTATATATAATAAAAAAATGCTCTTACAGATTGGTTCCTTGGTTGGTTGTTTGAGATGATAGTTTACCTACTACTGAATCGATTTCGAAAAGTAAGAAGTATTAGAGATCTGTATTAGGATCCTAGAAAAAAAACATCTTTCGATAGAAAATGAGTATGAATTTCCATGAGAGGCAACTAAAAATCTTGTTTCTACATATAGTACGATCAGATATTATTTTAATTTTTTTATTATCACTTCCGCCGCAACAATCAAGAGGCCCATGTCGAACTCGTTTTTTTTACAAGCGGGTTATTGTTTTTATGTGTTCACAATCGATGTAGTTATTGTAATAAAGTTTGAGGCGCTTTTGGGAGCTTTCGATTAAAGTCCGTAAACGGTTTTATAGATAAGCGTTCAACTATACATCCTACAATCAGCGAAGATATATTTTTGTTATTATGCAGAGTTTTTGGGTATATTTTTAAATGCGTTAGCAGAAACTAACATAGCAATTTTGATGAATGATAAATGGTTAATTTGAATGTTAGAAAGAGATATATAAGAATTCCATTCCATTTCATCAGCCATCTTTATACCCCACTGCAGGGGCTTAGGCCTCCCCTTAAAAATGAAGGGACTTGGAGCTTAAATTCACCACGCTGCTCTCATGCGGGTTGGCGGATAGTAACGACCGTCATCTATTGACATCAACCGAGACCGACTGTTTAATGTGTTCTCCGAGGCACGGAGTTAGTGATAGTTCATGTAGTTAAGTCAGAAAAAAACTCATTAGTACACGCCCGGTTTCGAACTACGGCCACATGGCCTTATGGATTTGAAACAGGTTCGCTGCGCTCGGGCTATCACGACACGTCTCACGTATCACGGTATATTTTAAACTAATGATATTGTATTTTTTTTTTCAGGAAGACGAAAAAGTCACCGAACTGGTCGCGAAATACGGACCAAAGAAATGGACAGTTATAGCGCGACATCTAAAGGGTCGAATAGGAAAGCAATGCAGGTGATTAATTTTATTGCTCTCATTACAGTTACTGAACTAAAAAATATAATATAAAATACACGCATCTGTCACCATCGTGTTCAATTTTGAAGAGTGTGTCTCAGCTTTAACCCTAACTACTGCTTAATGTATAATAAAACTTGTGACCACCATAACTTGTTAATAAATTGCAATTCCCTATAATTACTAACTATCAGTTACATATGCACGATAAGCTTTATGTTTATAAAAAAACAATTTAGAAATGAAAACTGAAGATTATGGCCCATTTACAGCAACTTAATTACTTTTTATTTCTTTATAACTTACCTTATTCTATATATGTACCTGAAGGATATATTAAGTTGTCTCATAAGTACTTTACTTTGCTTTAACTTAGCCCAGTAGATGGTTGACTGTTCTTGATAACGAGATTACATAATTGATTAAATGTACCTTTTTTTTAATAAAAAAATGGGACACTGCCTGTTTGTACGAGTATTTAGTAATAGATATAATAAGGTTTTTCGGCAGACGATTCGAAACTATTAAAAGATCTATTATATAATTCAATTGGAGAAGCCTTCTATTCCATCACCCCTTTTATACCCACTGCAGGGGCTTAGACCTCCCCTCAAAATGAGGGGGCTTCGAGCTTAAATCCACCACGCTGCTCCAATGCGGGTTGGTGGATTGTAACGACGGCCATCCGTGTTCCCCGAGGCACGGAGTCAGTGATGATACGCATTCGGATTAGAACCACGGCTACATGGCCTTATAGATTTGAAACAGGGTCGCTGCGTTCGGGCTATCACGACCCAAATAAAAGCCTTAAAAAAAGCCTTATTTTCACAAGTTTTAGGTTTTTGCACAAACGCTTCAAAACTGTTGAAGCAATCAATAATGTCAGTTAAAAACATCAAAGAGAAGTCTTTTTTGTGGCCGCGTGTTATTTTTTATCAACTGAAATGTAGAAATCTGATCATGAAAAATAATAATTTCTTTGTATGGTCTCTCTGTCTATTATTAAATAGCCGTACTAACAGACAGTGTTCCCCTTTAAGCATAAAATTGCTTCACTGGCAAAGATTTATTAGACAATCTGATATTATATGAACGTAAGCTCATCTAGTCTCTCGATATTTCCAATTTCACCCCCGACAAACAATCGATCTCATAAAGTTTTCCTCTTTGTAGCTAATGATTGTGTGGATGTATATAATTTGTTTTGGAGTAAAAAAAAGAGGTTTTTTCGAATGCAGTCTTCGCATTCCAAAAAACCTCTTTATGGACTAAGATAAATTATTTATAATGTTAAATAAAATTTGCAGGGAAAGATGGCACAACCACCTAAACCCATCGATAAAGAAAACGGCCTGGACGGAACATGAAGATCGTGTCATATATCAAGCGCATCGACAACTTGGCAATCAGTGGGCAAAAATTGCTAAATTATTGCCTGGCAGGTCGGTAGCACTTTTAGTTTAGGAAAAATCGAAGCTAGAATCTTGAATGACAGATGGTTAGGTTTATGTGATTACGTGCAACTCCTCGACGTCGATTAATCGACACTTTCCCATCACTTATTTTACAATTCGAATCTTCGAAAAAAAGCGCCGCACTTGACAACCTCAATGTTAAGTAGATAGAGTAGAATCCGAATTTTCGTTTTTCCTTCGGGATCCTCTTTCAGATTTGAAAAATTCTCTAACCTTTTTTAGAAAACCTTGAAAAATCTCTATATAAACTTCAGTTAAAAGTTTTTAAAAATATTTCTTTTATATCTGGGACATCCTACACAGCGCCACCTAGTCCCAAAGTGAGCAAATATTATGCTTGTGTTATGGGTTACTAGACAACTGATATACATACTTAAATATTATTTATAATATATACACATAATAATATTTTACATCCAGACACGGAACAAATAGACATGTTCATGCATGTTCAGTTCAGTCAGTACTTTAAAAGAAAGTAATATTTCCTCTTTTATTTTTAATTTTTATTTTTTTTTATTCATGAATAACACAGACTTAACAACTTGAGGATATACATCTTAGGCAAGACTGTATAAAGTGGAATTATATAATATCTGTCTTTTCTTCTGAAAAACAGACGTGTGTTTATAACAATAATAACAATAATAACACACACAATCACAACAACTTCTAGGTCCCAAACTAAGCATTAGCTTGTTTTTTGGGTACCAAGCGAAGACACCACATACATATAACAACCAAGACCCGGTCCCAGTATTAATATTCATCATATAAATACTGACCCGACCTGGGATTCGAATCCGGGACTTCCAGCTTCGCAGGCAGGGTCGCTGCCATCTCACACATGTTCATCTAGTCCCAGGCAGAGGCCACTATGGATACTAGACAATATAACTTATATATAAATACATTTTTATGATACATATATGGACACATAGATATAGTACACCCAGACATGGAACAAATACATGTTCATGCATACAAATATTTGCCTTGGGCGGGAATCGAATCTGCGATCTTCGGCTTCGCAGTCGTTGTATCCGATCACTCGATCAACAGAACAGTCAATTAGTTATATACGTTTTGTGTACGTACTTACTGAAATCTCAGTGTTGACCAGTCTATTATTCATAGAAGAAGCGAAATGTTTGTAAAAACATCCAAAAAAAAATTTCAATTGGTGGGTAGACTTTTCATGTGTAAGTATGAAATTATGTGGACGTTGCCTCCCGCAAACGAGTTTCACCCCCTCCATCACTGAATTGAAAGTTCCGTTTAGTACAGTAAATGTTACCGTGTCTAGTGGGGGGCGGGGAGCTTCGCTATCTATTCTATTAATGCACAAACTTGCTAAATGTGAAATTCCGCCCACAGGACCGACAACGCGATAAAGAACCACTGGAATTCGACAATGCGCCGCAAATACGAGCCCGATCTAATGGACAGCTTCGAAAGTATTCGTCGCAGGCAGACGAAAACTAAAACCTCCGACACGTCAGATGTGAATGTTAGTAGTTATGAAGATTATGGTAATGCGGCAAACGAGTCTCGTGTGCAAGTCGCTTACAATGACGTTAGTTTGGTTTGCTATTTCTGTAAATTTTTTTTTTTTTTTTAAATACTACGTGCTAATTAGACCACTCTCAGACGTCACTGAGGTTCTGGCCATAAATAATATAGTGTACAAATTGGCTGACGCGTAATTCTGGCTAGATGGATAAGTCATACCTATGTGCGTGATACCTAATATCAATCTATAGACAAATTTGGTGAGAATTAACAAAAATTCAAGTATTGTTCTTTTTGACGCGATAATTTATTTCTATTGATTTCGATAAATAAAAAGCTCGTGATTTGCAAATTTTTAATTAATATAATTGTTGTACTGTACGCGCCACCAAAGTAAAAGGCTCTCACGTCAGCACTAGATACTTGCGCAAACACCAAGAATATGGGCAAGGGGCGGTGAGGGCAGTTGGCGCGGCGAGACGGGTCGGCCGCGAGAGCAGTGGCCCTGCTCTGACTTTTCACGACACCGAAGCAGCGTCGAATACGTTTCGTTTCAAAAGTCCGGGCGCTAGGACTATATAGGCGAGAGTACGGAATTTTAAAATGGCGCGTATTCGGCGCTAACTCGGCGCTGCGTTAATTTACCAGAGTACGGCCGCAGGTCGCGTCCCTCGCACCCCGCGCAGACTCCGGGCTGTTTATGTACAGTCGCATACATCAGTCTCTATCCCACTTTCGTTCCCAATTTGAACCCGCACCGCGTCAGTTATTATTAATTATATTCTGTAACCATTGTTTTTGTGAATTTATTATTGTCGTTAATAAGTATTGTTAATTGTTTTGTTACATTGCGTTAGATATACTTTGAATACAGGCCATTGTAAAAAGCTATATATATGACATTGTCAAACTTACGAATAGTGAAATAAAACTAATACAAAATATTTTAAAGAACACCGGTCACGTCCCATACTAGCTTGGACCTCATTTTTATGGTATTTGTATAAATATAATAAATGGTAGATTTGATAAGTATACCTAGATGTAATAAAAACAATCATATATTAATATTATCGATACGAAGTCAGAAATAATAAATATCTTATAAAAATACTTCAGACATGACTATATGGGCATAGTTATTTTGCCTTCTTTTCAATAAGAGAATATGACTGCGCTATACTCTATGGGTCATTGACGTATGTAGTTAAATATTTTTTTATAGAGTTAGAGATTATTAGATTATTACTTGATAAGTAGTTTCTGCATTGTGGTGATGTTTGTGATTAAATAAATAGGCAATTCTTTTGTAAACTAGTCCACTTTTATTTCAAAACCCTTTTCGTTTTTTATAGTACATTCTTTTACGGGAATTTCATTCTTTATTCGGGATTTTATTTCACAAGGAGTTGTATGTTGATTGGGGACCGGCAGCACTCGATCACAACAAAAATAAAATAAAATTCTTTTGAAGTTTTGAGGTTATACACGTATACTTACTAAACTTGTTTATTTATCGTACTTTGGGGTCGTATTTATGCAAGTAAAGCACGGATGAAATGAAAATACAATTTCTTATTGCTTATTTTGATTGTCCTACTATACAAGCAAACGGAACGATTATGTTTTTATTATGTAAGTCTGTTTCTTTTTTTTTGCCCGTGTAAATGATATTCAAGGCGGCAAACTTTTTAAAGTAAATAAAACTCAGATACTTCTTTTTTTGGGGTCTATGTTTTTTTATTTTTATTCTAAGTAGGTCACCGCTTGCAATGGCACTAGAAATCTACCTAAAGATATTTTTAATACCAGAGTCAAAAAACGAACTAATGAAAAAAAGTGTACTACAGTGGTCACACTGCAGTTAATCAGCACCCAATATACTCACGTTCCGTTTCGTTCACAGAATTATTGCTTTCACAAAGAATTTAATTTACATGAAAGTTTTTTTTTTAACTTTTTGGCTTCTATTTTTTACAGTGATAAGTTAATTAAGATAAGTGATTTTTAAGCTATATTTTTGTATACGAGTAATTCGTATACATTTCAAAAAAACCGAGGTCCATTTTGACTATAATTTTGTTTACGAAAAAAAAATTTTTTTACTTTATTCGTTAATGTATCTTAATTTTTTTGAAATAAGTTGTATGTCTATTTATTAGACTCATTATGAGCAGTTAACATTGACGATATATGCTTACTAACTAAAACCATTTCTGAAGTTCAAAATAATTAAATATATTTGTTTTATTTAATTGATACGTTCGACTGTACCTGCGCGACTTCGTGTGTAGCCAACTTCAAGCGGCCTTTTAGATAGGTGGCGCGTATAGTATATTAGTATAAATATTTTTTTCTTTGTTTCGTCAAATCTATTTTCAACTGTTTCTACCAAAGCTGCGTACATCTATAAGTTAATACGTTTATAAAATAAATACGTTTATTTAATATCAGATCACAAATGAAAAAACCAAGAAATTCGCGAAAAAAGATTCAGACCGATAAACGTGTACGTGAGTTTTTTGTCTGTCTCGCTCTAACACATGCTTATACTTATTCTTCGATTCGATTTCTCTCGCACAGCCAATCTTTACGCCATAGTATTACATACACCAGACCAATCGTGTACTTCAGCGTGACGAGGACTGACGTCTCTGAAACAAGAAGCTGTTATCAGTTCAAAATCATAATATTTCGTCTCAGTTCCTCAGTTCTCAGGCCATACACTTTATATGAGCAACACCTGACTGAGGTAGAATGATTCTCTTATTCCGATTTTGAATAGATAATATCGTCCTGAAAGCAGTTGTCTAATTATCCCGGTAGAGTAATATACTGTACAGTGACAGTATTATATTATTTTACCCTTATAAAGGTATTAATCAATTTCCGGTTCCTCATTAACGCAATAGTAAAATATACTTGTCTGAAGTTGCGTGCGTAGTAGAAATAATAAATAAAACATTGTGGTAAACAGTCTTTTAATTTGACTGTATCTGTGCAATATCCACCTCCTAACTTATTATAGAAAGTCTTTAAAGCCACAAACTGTACCGTGGCTATAAGGGGGTTTAATTAATTTTTAATTTGACATATAAGTTGAATTCTAATACTGTCACTTTACATTATTATTGTATGCTTGTTATCCTTAAAGTAATTATTAAAATGTGGTATAATTCAATGATACAACGTTGATAGAAGTATTGTTTTAGTGTGATTAATTTGAGTAAAATGTGAAATATGTTGGCAAAACCAAATTACTATTTTTTTTTTTGCTTTGTTATTTATTATATTAAAAAACACTCAATACTTCTTTAACTGCTGTTCTAGCTGTTTCTTTTGGATTCTTGGTTTGCTTATCTGAGTAATCAAAGCAATTGTTGTTGTATGTACGTTGTGTCATTTATGTTTTAATGTGATTTTAGATAGTTAACATGTAACACTATATTTTGTTCTTTTTTTTTCCACTTATTTTCGTGCTTATAGACCAATTACAATTATTTAGAGTTTGTAACTGTAAAGATAATAGTTACTCCCAAATAAAAGGCTAATTAATGGCATTGAATTTTATACATGTAAAATTATAATACCTGGGACATCCCACACAGCGTCATCTAGTCCCAAACTGAGCAAAGCTTTTATTATGGGTACCAAACAACTGATATAGATATGTAATATGTATACTATATTATATATAGATATTTCACACCCAGAAATGGAACAGACATGTTCATGCACACAAGTATTTGTCCCAAGCGGGAATCGAACCCGCGACCCCTGGCTCCGCAGTTAGGGTGTTTAATCAGTCAGTCA
The DNA here is from genome assembly GCA_949709985.1 of Luffia ferchaultella. Lineage (NCBI taxonomy): Eukaryota > Metazoa > Arthropoda > Insecta > Lepidoptera > Psychidae > Luffia > Luffia ferchaultella. The sequence goes on along the minus strand of OX453264.1, from coordinate 7,373,414 downwards.
ATATGGTTGAATAATTAGGTACTGTGAGTTTTGGTATATCTGGAAAATTATATTTCTTCTTCAACAAAAGTTTTGGAAATTGCAGTCGAAAATTGAAATACAAATATACTTACTGTATTTCATAACTGCACACATATTTAAGTTTTATTTATTAGAATTGTATGTACATTGACTCGCTTAGTGGAAAAACATTGTAAAATACAGCAAATTTTTAATTATTAACAGCATGATCTAATGAAACAAATGCCAGAAAAGCAATTCAGTTATATTCGATTTGAAAGCATATTGAAAAAAGTTTTTCCTTCCTAACATTGAAACCATCTCACAGGATTGGTCAACCGCGCACGACTCGTCCGTCAGCAGTACTTCAACCCAACCGTCAAATCAGATGGTACACTTTAGGAAACTCTTGCAAGACAAACTGACGAATTTGAGCCTACAGAAATCGCCGGAGCGCCGTCAGTTGGTGTCAGCAGAGACTGTCGAAATCGTGGAGTCGCCTTTCAAGTGAGTATGTAAAAATGGTCAAGTGCGAGACAAACTCGTGCGATTAATGTGTCTTTTGGTAGTTTAATTAATCGACGCAAGTAATATTTAGTCTCACTAGAGAGCAAAGTTGATTTTTGTTGCGAGTTCTGAGTTTGAGGGATTCAATAGCACGAGAAACAAAATAATTCGCTTTCATGTGATACATACAACTTTTCACCTCACTAGTGAGAATATACTAGAAATGGAAGAAAAATTATCGTAACTAGATTGAACAATATATTTACTTTATAGTTCTACAAATAGGCCTTTGCGCATTTAGCAAATCTCCACTTTTTTAATAAACTGTTTGGTAAATAATTCATAGGCTTTAAGATTATTGTTAACAACGAGTTATGGACCTTAGTCTGAAATAAATATTTATTTATTTATATAGTTTTCATATTATTTTTTTCAGAAGAAAGTTTAGTTTGGCTTTAGAAACTTGTTTCTTTAAATTTTATTGTGTTAAATTACAATCTTTGCCACTAAGATTCACTAATTTAACCATAAACAATATTTTCAAAATTGTAGACGCCTATTGGGTAAAAATTATATCTTTTGGTTTTGATTCCTATTTAACATAACACCTACACTTAATTTGAAGGTTTGAGCATTGTCTTACAGGTCCAAATCCGACTTATATTTAATAAAAGATATTTATCAAAAGAAATGCCAAATTCTGAACTCACATTTTAACTTCTTTTACTAGACAGTAATTTAACTTTGTAATAATTTTTTTACTGTACTAGGAATTCTAATTTTTTTTAAATACATTTTACAGGAACGTATCAGTTGAATTTCTGCCCTCGTCTATGCCCACCAAATCTTATTTGAATCCTGAAGGTAACAACGAAGAAAACAGCAACCAAAGCAACAGTGAGTGATTTATTCTGTTCAATACATCAACTTATATGTACCTAGGTACTAGACGTGAAGATTCCTATACATTGTATGGCGGCGTACAGAACTCAAACGAGAATGGCCGAATGCGCCCGAATATAGTCGATTGCAATTTTGTGGGGACAAAAAATCAAATTAGTAAAAACTAAATTAATAAAATATTATGAATTTATGTGTGATAAGTAATCCCATCCTCCTTTTTGACGTTTCGGGTGTTGTTTATGCGCTTTTTAATAGCACAACATGGCGTTTTTCTCAGATATTTTTCCAAAATACAAAATAATGTCAATCGACTACATTGATAGATGGTCCACAAGCGACTATTTCAAGGTTAGTCCCCGCAGCGCGATGGGACTAACTTTCATGCGAAGTTTCGTACTGTGGTACGTACAGTCTAGTACCTAGTCAATAAAAGCTAAATAAATATTGTGTTACACAATAGTACGTTTTTGTTTACAAAGTGGGCATGAAAAGTGGCTAAGTATCAATAGAATATTTGACTAATATTAAATATATCATATTTATTAAGAAAATATAATATTAGACTTATATACCGTAACTAAATTTATAAATAAAATTATATTAAATTATAAGCTATTAAAATTCTATCCTATATTTTTTTTCCAAAACGAAATTTAACATTATTTTAAATGATCCAACGTCACCTGAGGCTAGTGCACCATGGTATTGCTCTAGACAGGACATTTTAAACTTTCATAACTTAGTTATCAATGATTTATTTTTTTAAATTATTTAAAAATAGTCAACCAGCCTATTTATATGATCGACTCATAGTAGACTAGTTTATAAATTTTAAGACGTATAATTGAAGTAAATATTTTAAATGATTCGACTTTGAGTCGTTGAGTTAAGCAAGTGTGCGCCTTCTAATCTGCTATACATTCAAAGTTCGGTGTGTGTATAATATACCTTAAAAATGTACGTACGAAAACGAGAAGTTGAGCCATGTGCCCTAAACTGAATCTGAAAGACTGAAAGACAGTGGACAATGTTCATGTTTAATTTTTTATTATTTTAATTTTTTTATTCTCATTTATATTATAGGGTAATAGACAACTGGTATATATATGCTAAATTTTTTTTTTGTTATTTTTATTAGTTTTAGTTGTATTAAGTGACTTTTTATTTATTTTTTGTTTAATTTTCTCTTTTCTCTGTTTTCTTGTGTGAATGTAGCAATAATAGATTTTAAATATTTGGAAACATTTTGTTGGTCGTTACAATGTTCTAAACTATATTTTTATTTTTTGTATGTGTACTCCATGTAAACGACTGTTTTTGTTTCCTGAATAAATTTAAAAAAAAAAAAAATATTCCCGAATTCGAGTATTAAGATTATAAAACTACTTTAGTTTATCCCTTTGGAAAAAAAATATAATGAACAGTTTGACAAAAAATTGTGTCTGAAAAAAACACTAATTTAGAATGTGGTAACGAATATCTTCAGCTATGCATGTGTTTCTCTCTAAAATTGATATTCCAAATGAAAAATATAAATATATATGTTGTAAATTTTTATTTTGTTTACATTATATGCAGGTTGGCACATTACAACGGTACACTGCATCAATATTAATGAAAGAATAATTTCTTCCACAGTCATGTATGCCCTACAGCCAGAGGAATCACCCAAAGAGATAATAGTGCCGACGATATATTCACCATCGACAAAACATATCGCAAACCACACGCCGCCTCCTATACTACGTCGTGGGAGAGCGAAAAAAAATAGTGCATATGTTTCGAATAATGTGAGTCCAGAGTAAAGTATTCGTTCTAACTATATAGCAAATATTCTATTATGCTCGTAAATTAAAATATGTAATATTCGGCTGTAAGCAACCGCCAGATCTTAGTAATATATTTCTTACACATGTAATCTCTAGCGACACGCCTCGGGTTTGCACGGGTAGCAGAGTATATAATGCCAAAATTTTTTTCTTTCGTAATGTCATGTCAACTTGTTGAGTCGAGTATATGGATTAAATTTAATTAGATTTAAATGTTACAAATGTTTATCCTACATGGAGTGTTTTTAATATATTTCACTTTCGAGAAAAGCTCCCTGTCGGCTTGATTTTTTTTTGACATATTCAACAAATTATCGTCATATTTCAACCAATTTACACAAAACGTTAATGAATAATACACATAAAGCCTAAATCTTGAATCACTCCGTCCATTGGTGACAACCGTATGAAAATTCGTTCGATGATTTTTGAGTTTATAGCGTTCAGACAGACGAACAGACAGACAGACTCGGCGCGGGACTTTGTTTTATAATATGTAGTGATGAGTTCTGAGATCAGAATACAATTGTTGTGTTAAATATGATCACTTACTAATCTGGAACCAGAATCAGTCTCCAAACCAGTAAATTAATAATCGAAACTATAATAGTAATCTCATGCAGTATCATATACATTGCTATAAACAGTACAATGTACGCGTTAACGTTAGCAAACAAGGACAGAGCTGCGACCGTCGCCTGCAGTGAAGTTTGTTTTCGCTCACTCAGGGCCGCTGCAACAAAGCTAGTTAAAATTTTCTCCGGGGTCATTGACTAGCCAGCATCATCCTGAGGCGCACGCGCTATCTAGTTATGAATTTTGTTTTTTTCGGCCGCTCTTCGACCTGTAATATAGGCATATTACTTTATTAGATAAAACAAACTTTTTATTATTTCAGGGATGGAATGAAACGATAACCAAAGCTTTAGAATCGAGAGATGGTTCAACGGGAGCAACGCCCATCAAAGCTTTGCCCTTCAGCCCGTCACAGTTCCTAAACACTTACCCTACGTTCGACAATGTGCCAGGTTCGACTCCAGTGAGACCAAGCATTCAGCAAGCTAAGGTAGTTATTTATTATTAATATCACAGGGTAATGTGTCATGTGCTCAGTATAACTTAACGAGGTTGCTGTGATATTAGCTTAAAATTCATTTATTTCTTTTTCAATCTTGAATTCATTGTAATTACTTACTGGTTTACCATAGGAAGCCATACATCTGAAATTGCTTAGTACATTGTCCCACTTAGCCCAGATGGCACTCGGTCTGATTATAAGCTTAAATTTACTACAGTTTTACCGCTATGAATTGCGGAAACTGAATACGACGCAACGACCGGCAAAAGCGAACCATGCTTTTGCCACTCGAGGAAGCACGCCATGAACCGCCGCCATTAGTGGCGTGACGCGCCCATACTTGTTGCGCCGTTCGTTGTGCCGCAATTCGCACCGTCGAAACTCGTAGTCCGGCCTTTATGTGATGCTATCTACGTTACGTCACAACCACAGGACAACATAAATTGTTACAAAATCCTAAGTTTTTGTATCAGTCATATTTTAGAAATATACATAAACTACGGCTGTTTTGTAGGGTGTCTGCTGCTCCCGCGCTTGTTGCCACTTCTTTTCCATGATTGTCTTTATAGGTATTTTTGGCCATATTTCATGGATGTACATCGTACTGTACGTAATTACATGTAGGCAATAAGTCCAACAATATTTCTAGTTCTTGTAATTTTACGTAATTACGCTGGTAAATATAGAATTACTTTTATTTTGGTCTAAAGAGATGATGCCTGCTTACGCACTCAGAAACGTAACTTGACGTTTAATAGCTTATGCTATGGATTTCGATCGTCGTTGAAGCACGACATTGTGTGTCCTTTTCTCTGTATCCTTGACCTTGAAGTGTGTGTAAGAGACGACTACTGCCCGGGATAAAAAATTTAAATCGAAACGGGGTCTGCGGACGAACTAATCCCTCCCTCAATTCTTAACCGGTTTTAATTTTTTTTTTCATTTCTCATATCTAGATGTTATGATGTATGCCTCCTATATTTTAAATTTTTTAAGAAAGTACACTTTAAAAAATCACTTTTTCCTGTACGTAAGTTGCATATTTTACGATTTTGTTCTATTTTTATTTTTTTAATTGCATCTTATAACTAAAAAATTAAAACGGGAACACTTAAATGACAAATATCCGGTCCAATATAAAGGTCCGGTTCCCGCCCGCGACAAGTATTTGTGTGCATGAACATTTATTCTTGTTCTGTGTCTGGGTGTAAAAGTAACTATATATGTGTATATTTTATATAAAAAAGGATATTTAAGTATGTATATCATTTGTCTAGTACCCCATAATACAAGCATAATACTTACTTTGGAACTAAATGGCGCTGTGTGAAATGTCCCAGATATTATTATTATTATTATCATGTGAACATACAATTAATTAGTTTCGTCAATTTCGTATGGAAAGTTTTCCACAGCATGTCCAATAAATGCTCATTAGTAGTATGTAGCAGTAACATCAAGTATTAAGTTACGTTTCTAAATGCAGCAGCAGCTTGCATTTGTAAAACTGTTTTTTTTTTTGTGTGTGTGTTATGGTGACCATAGTAATACCTTTTAATTTTGTTTTAATTAATATAATGCTTCCTAAATATGCTGTCAAATGAGATTTTTCCAATAACTATATTTCAATTGATTACAGGATGACAACTCAAGTCCACTCAACACTCCAACTCCAAGTTTACCAGCGAATAATTTTAGTCCAAACATCACGCCCATAAACAGACGTTCTATGAGAACTTATACGCCTAAGTGAGTATTTATTATTCTTATATAAGGAGAATAGATGGCGTTTATGGCAGAAGAAGTGTGAAAATAGAGTCAACGTAGTTGTGATGCCATCTTGCTTAATATCCACTAAGCATCTTTTAAAGATAGATATAAGGAAAAAAGACTGTACGGTTTTAAAGGACATTTAGTGACCGATTAGCTGAGTGGTTCAAAGTCGAGGGTTCGACACCCATTCCATTTTCCATTCCACCACCCCATTATGCCCCACTACAGGGTTTAGGCCTCCCTCCCAGTATGAGGGGGCTTGGAGCTTAATCTACCACGCTGCTCCAGTGTGGGTTGGTCAGAAGAAATGTGAAAATAGATTCAACATAGTAGAGATGCCATCTTGCGTAATATCTATGAATCATCTTTTGAAGATGGATATAAGGAAAAAAGACTGTACAGTTTGAAAGAACATTTAGTGATTGATTGGCTGAGTGGTTCAAAGTCGTGGGTTCGACACCCATCCCATTTCCCATTCCACCAGCCTATGCCCCACTACAGGGGTTTAGGCGCCCCCCCAGTGTGAGAAGGCTTGGAGCTTAATCTACCACGCTGCTCCAGTATGGGTTGGTGGGTTTAATGACTGTCGTCTGTTGATGGCAGCCGAAACCGACAGCTTAACGTTTTCTCCGAGGCACGGAGTCAGTGATAGTTATGTACTTAAGTCAGAAAAAACTCATTGATATGCCCGGATTCGAACCACGGACGCACGGCCTTCTAAACTAAAAACAAGTTCGCTGCGCTCGGGCTATCACGACATCAATAGCAGCGGACAAATATTTGTGTGCATGAACATGTCCCTTTGTTCCATCATTGGATGTAAAATGTCTATATATATTTAAAAAATACAATATATTTAAGTATGTATATTGGTTGTCCAGTACCCATAATACAAGCTCTACTTACCCACTTAGTGCTTAGTTTGGGACTAGATAGCGCTGCGTGAAATGCCCCAGACTATTATTATATTATATTTGATTATTATTATAGTGCCTAGAGTTGGAAAAGGTACTTTGACGAAATTTACTCCTTAAAAAAGGACCTCAAGCACTTGAAAGCAACAAGCGTACATGAAAAGATTTATTTACGTCAATATAGTGAAGGATATGTGTAAGGATCGTAGCAAGTGAAAGCCTCAGCCAATTTCACTAAGAGACGCGTAATCTTACATTTGTGTGTAGTAAAACCACTTAGCAATCTATTATCGGGCAACATTCAGCCTTTTATAGTACTATAAGCTAAACGTTGCATCGGTTTGTTACGTAAAATTCAAGCGTTACTGAATATACAGTACTTTAAATTCTATAATGTTTATTAAGTGATCATACATAGAGTAAGTAAATTGGACAGCAGCGTTTGGTTTTAATAGTCATAAATATCGAAAATGACAAACGCAATTTCGCGGGGGTGAATACCGGCGCGCGGGGACCTCGCGCGGACTGAAACTTGTCACTTCCACCAGCTAGCTAGAGTATGAGTGGTTAGACGGTAAACGCAGAAAAGGGCTTCTAGTCAATTCATACTTTTATGTGATAACAGTACACGTTACCGTCTGATTGCATTTAAAACTAAAGTACACTTTTAATGAGTTGCAGATGCCAGATGTCTTTTTTTTAAATTACCTTTACAATTCATGACGCATTTGCACACTTTATTGATCTGGCTGTAATACGATTTTGTGTTACAAAATAATAATCATGTACTTATGGTAGGTAACAACAAAATATCTTCAATTACGCTCATATTTACGACAAAAACCGATGGAAACTCTGGCATGTGTTGTGTCTGTACAGCTCGCGTCAAACTTCGAGTTTGTTCTGAAGTTGGCGCGGGGCCGGCTCTCGACCTTCTGATACCCATTTTCCTATTGCGACGTTACTCGCTTCGACTTCACAGCGATTAAGAAGTTCGCCGCCAGCTGTAAATGAGTAAGCTGAGGTGACTAAATAAATCATGTATTCCATTTCAGAACACCGACGCCTTTCAAACTAGCGCTCGCGGAGTTAGGCAAAAAATCCGGTCTGCGCTACGAACCATCGAGCCCTAGTCTATTAGTGGAAGACATAACTGAAATGATACAACGAGAAGAAAATTCCGAGAGTACAGTGCAACTGAACGATTCTATGATGTCTGCGACTGCCGAACAAGAGAGGACGGCGAATGACGCATTGGTAATTATTTTTATAAAGAAAGAAAAATCAGGTGACATTTTTTTTATAAATTCGGGATTTTTCAGGTAATCATATTTAGATATAAATCACATACTGGCTAAAAATGAATATTTTTCGGTCTTATCTACGTTTGAGCTGTTATTTAAATAAAAAATTAACGCAATTAGTCAAACATTTTATTACAAATAACGTAACTCACAAAATTTTGAGGTAACAGTCAGTGTCGTAGCCAGAAATTAATTTAGGAAAGGGTCTGACTTACCGGAGAGTTTGGAAGGATGTTTTAAAATGCTTTCTTATACAAGGGGGGTCCAGACCCCCTGGACCTCCCCCCTGCCTATGCATCTGATAACAGTTGATATCAGCCGTCGCACCGGCAACAGCATAGGTACCACAAAAATTTACGAGATAACGCTAAAATAATAACGCATAATTTTTTTTTTTTTTGTGTATAGCACATTCAAAATACTTGTGTTGTTTTTTTATGATTTTTTTGTAAGATAAATACATTAAAAAAAAATTTCAATGTCGGCAGCTTCGAGTGTTTCCACTTGATTCCCCAGCGTCAATCCCCAAGGGGAGCAAAAGGCACTATAGCACTCTGATCCCCACAGTGGGGAGCATAATAAACTAATATTTTTTCATTCCACTATGCTCCCCAAAACTTTGTTACATATCAAATAGAAACTTTAAATGAAAAAAAAAAACGTTTATGGAGTTAAACTATGCTTAATTGACAGGTTCTAAAAATGAATGTAATCTATCTTTTTGTTTATTTTTGTCTCTATGTCGTATTTATGTAACATAATCTTGAATTTACTACTTTGTGGGAGAAAGTCCCTACAAAAACGCATTCAAAGAAATGCTGGTTCCTCTCAGAAGAATACGCAAGAAACTGAGGGACTCGTTAAGAAAAAATTATATAAAAAATTGTTTTCAACAAACTTTTAACTATTAGTGCTTAAATATTAATATTATTGAAACATGGGCGAGCAGTCTACACCCGTAGATTTTTTTCATTTAATAGTCTGATACTTTATAATAAGCTTTTGAATAAAGCTTTCGTTTTATTGTAGTTTTACATTTGTTAAGGGGTAAATCTTGAATGTTAACTGGGATCTTATTGTAAAACCGTATAGATTGCCCTTTAAACGGTTTTGTGATTTCACTGAGATGGCCAACACGGTCAGCAAATTTATCTTTGCCTTTTGTATTAACATTATGGCAATCACTATTTTTTATTAAATAATACAATATTTTTTACATACACATGTTTCAAATATATAATGAGACGGAAATTTCATTATATTAATTTCCTTAAACTTGTCTCTAAGTGATACTTTAGGCTTTAATTTATAAATTGCTCGAACAGCCCGCTTCCGCAGCACGGAGATTGTTTTTACACCAGCAGCGTATCTCCACAGCAAAATACCATACATCATAAAACTATAGAACCCACTGAAATACACTAATCTCTCGGTTTCTATGTCCAAAAGGAAGCGAATCCTGTTATAGTGTAAGTTGCAGAACCGAGCCTTCTTGCCAAGTTAATGGTAATACGAAGATCCCATTGCCATCAGAACAAACATCTTCACTTCACTTCATCAGCCCATTTTTACCCCACTGCAGGGGCTTAGGCATCCCCCAGGGTGAGGGGGGCTTGGAGCTTAAATCCACCATGCTTCTCCACTGCGGGTTGGGGGTGTCGTGATAGCCCAAAGCGAAACGAATATGTCCCAAATTTATAAGGCCATAAGGCCATGGTTCGAATCCGGGCATGTACCAATGAGTTTTTCTGACTTAAGTACCTACATAACTATCACTGACTCCGTGTCTCTGAGAGCACGTTAAGCAGTCGGTCCCGGGTGCTGTCAATAGATGGCGGTCGTTACAATCCCCAACCAGAACAAACATAAAGTAAATTATTTGCTTATATTAATAGTATTTTGTTTTCTAAGCTTGTCAATTAAGCACAGTAGTATAACACAATGGACTTTTTTTCATTAAAAGCTACCATTTGATATGTAACAAAACTTTGGGTAGCATAATGGAATAAAAAATATCAGTTAATTATGCTCCCCACTGTGGGGATCGGAGTGCTATAGTAAGTGTCCGTTGCTCCCCTTGGGGATCGACGCTGGGGATTCCAGTGGAAACACCCGCAGCTACGAACTAAAAAAAATAACTCATTAACAGATGGCGCACGACTCTGGCATCGATACTCTAAAACGGCGATGTTCAGAGACATCAGTTCAGGGGAAAGAAAATGCTTTGCCTGCGTCTACACAACACAAGAGGGCGCGGAAAGCTTTAGCCAATAGTTGGGGCGGAGCGACAACAAGCACTCCTCACTCGCATTCCAGCCAAGCTACTATGGTGCCTGATGTGTCGTTCATTGCTGAGACACCGGTGAGTTATTATCATAATCATCGGCCTTTTTCTGTCCACTCTTGAAGATAGGTCTCCCAAGACTCGTCACCACGCACAGTCTTCTGCATTCAGCTATTTTACGCCAGATTTCTTAGGGTGTTCTCGGGAGTTCCGTTCTCCTATACCCCGTTTTCCATTGTCTCCAATGAAAAAATTCTTAGCGTCATCCGTAGTCAGTTCTTAGTCAGATGTGGATGTCCACTGCCGCTTCAATTTGCTAATTTTCCGAGCTATCTCGACAGTAAATAATTATCAATGAATATTCATCTTATCTTTATACTTTGGTGTATATCTGTCATCTTTATATTTATAATGTACTTTAGCTGTTCGCCGTGGCTTCGCTCGCGTGGAAATATGTGAAAGGTTTTTATGTTTTTGCTTTTCCCTATACATATCACTTCTACTATTTATAATAATAATAATACCTGAGATATTCCACATAGCGCCATCTAGTCCCAATGTAAGCAAATATAAGCAAAATTTATTTAACTTATTGAGGCCTGGACGGCCTGGTCCCGCTATTTCATCTCACAACCTGAAGCCTTTATTAGTTTTATATCCCATAGGAACCTTCAACCTGGACATACAGTAAAAGCAGATATTCTTCTTCCTTTTAATTATCTCCATACAAATATCACTTTATTACATTACTCCTTTCTGACCTGATAAAACGACAAACAAACAAACATTTCGCATTTATATTATTAATAACAATAAAACTTTATTTAGTTATGATATTTTTAAGAAAAAAAAAAACTAAGACAATATTTTTTTTGTCGAAAGGGAAATTTAGTTTAGTTTAAATTTTTGTGAAAAATTATAAAATGTATTTATTGATTAAAACTTTGACCCAGACCCATTCATTTACTCTCAAAAGGTCTATCTATGTCGAGAGGTCGATCTAACCACGCATAGTGTGTAATACTACTACGCGAAAAGCGACACACATGTCGCGAAATCAATTTGAAGATCTCACTGACTTACGGAATGCTCTTAATGAACCTCTATAAAAATTTGTCCCTGTACAGAAAAAATTACCAACATACCTTGTTTTAGAATTATATTGTAGTAATTTTAACTAATTTCGAAAAAGAAGAAGTTTTAATTGGACTTTTAAAAAAATAGAAAAATAAAAGCTGGGTAACATTCCCGACTGCGGAAGGGAATGTTTTTTTTTTAATTTTCATTGGATTGGCTAAATCTCTACATTGATCCCATTCAAAAAAATATTTAACTTTTAAGGGTGGAAACTAAAGGGATGAATTCCGTTTATTTGAATTTCACCCATTTCCCTTTAACCCATTTTAATAAAACTTGGCACATAGGTTTGGTGACCTAGAGCTGATCTGGGGACGGAAATACCAGGTAGTCCAGGGGAACTCTTTAACGGTGTGCCTTGTTTTTGGGCTTATATGATTCGTTTTGACGAGAACTTCCATCTATGTTTTAAACTTGCTTTAGCTGGCAACTCCAAAAATATAGTATAACCGAAACCGCTGTACCGCACTTTAGGTATGTGCGCGGCGAGGAGGGAAGGCAACTCCTAAGCGTTGACGACGGATTGACAGCAGATTTGTTTACCTCCGCACCCCGCAAATAACTGCTTAGATACAGTAAATGTTTAAGTATCAAGAACTTTGTTTGCCAAATAATATTTCTTTACTGTTTAGTTTGAGTTTGTATACATAAACAAAGTTTTATTTATATTTTCTTCGTTATACAGAGCAAGTCATTAGCGGGGGACAGTTCATTCATGTTTTCACCGCCATCGTTGGTACGCGAATCGCAAATGCTAGAAGAATCAACCAGTCTGCACAGCATGATGAGCGAAAATACCCCAGAACCTAACAAGTTCATCGACATAGAAGACGCGATCACTGAAACAACTAAGGTACAACAACACAGGTCCTTGCCTACCACTAATCCTACCTTAATATATGAAAATATACCAAATTATAACCAAAGCGTATTCAGAAATATAACTAATGTGATGGAATCACCTAGGAGTTTTGCTAGGTTAAACGCCGAAAGGTTAAAAACGATTAACACGGGCAACGATATATCATGTGAGAACAATATGCCTCAAAATAGCACCTTAATAGCGCCAAAAGCTGTATTAGCCAATGCCCTAGCCGACCACATATACAGAGTGACCAATCAGAAACCGTCTACGTCACGCATCGACGAAATCCTAACCAATAAAATTATGACAAATAAAAATTATGAACAAAAAGAGAACTATTGGAGTAGTGAAAACGAACTAAAAGACACAGGACAAAATGAAATTAATTACGATTATTATATGTATAATATTTGATTTTGATTTAAAGTTGTTAATTTAAATAAAAAGCACATTTTTTTTTTGTTAATCGTCTATGCATTTATATACATATAACTATTGTACCTAATTGAAAAATAATAATTTGCATAACTCAAACCTACAAAAACAATTATAAGGCTGTCAATACAAAAAAAAAAATAGTTATATAAAAAGTTTCAATACAAACAAATTTTGAAAATACCATAGCAATATTTTTTACCACGCATTAACCATTTATACAAATGACAAAGTTTACATTATTATTTTTAAAATTTTAACTATGTTTTTCTAATTTTAAACGCACCAACTAATCTTACGAGAAGGCCTTGCGTACTATAACAATGACCCATCATATAATACACAACAATGTATAATTTAAAAACTTTATTGAATTACACGCGTTCAGTGCATAGTGAGTATAGTAAGTCGTTTGCAGAATTGTTTCTTGTACTACAAAATAGAGGGCGCGTAAAAGTGTACTAAAGTAATAAAGCTATTTACATTTAAACTATTAACCTTTTAATTAGTCATCAATCATTATCAATCAATTGTCCCTGTTAATTAAATAGGTCGTGACCTTCAATCTCACTAAATATGGTTAATGAGTAGCGAATAGGTTAATATGAATGATCTTTAGACTTAGGTTAAAAACTGAAAACTCAAAGCAGATGTCGCTACTGTCGAGTGATCCTAATTTTGCCATTGTGCTGTCAGTCACTTTTTAGTGTCTGATAAATTAATAACTTGCTAAAGATAATAATAAAAATATAAGACCTATATTCTTACATAGTAATCATCCAGTTTTAAATGGTTTCCGTATAACTTTGATATATCTTTAAGTTTAAATTTTTCTTTCTAAGAGCTTTTCCCCAGAGTTGCCTGTGTACAGGTTCCTTCCGAAATACTCGGGTATCTGTATTTTTATAACCAATAGCTGCATGATGATTAATTAAAAAACTAAACAATAAAATTCTTCAGCTATAAGTCAAACTCTAGGGTCATTCAACAGTAGTGACACCTGGAGGAGGAATTGTCAGTTTTTATCCACATTACTATCTATGTAATTAGTCAGTTTCAACCGGAAATACTACGCTTGAGTTCATCTCCAGAGGCGTTAGTGATAGGTGTGATCAGGAAAATTCAAATATCGTCGATCTAAACATTTTTGTACCAACATCGGTACGATTGTCAATAATAATAGCATACAAGCTTAAGAACTTGTTTTGGATATATACGGAACTAGCGCCCCTGGCGTCGGTGATCTCAAGTGCAATAGTAGTCATTCTTTACTGCATACTTAACGTGAATGAAATATTCGTACCAAGTCTCGCAAAATTAAGTTCTACGTATACCATCCTTCAGATAGTTAAGACGCTGACAACAGCCGATGATCTTGAGCAATCGATTAACAGGGCGCTTCACTCACCACGATTTTGTCGATTTTGGTGCGAATGAAAAAGACGCAAATGTTCACTTCTAGGCGTGCCGTTGAATCAATTTCGAAATATTAAAAAAGAAATAGGGGAAAATCTAATGCTTAATTAAAAATGTAAATCAATGCAGCTTTTTAAAAATGTTATCATACGTAGACTCTTAATTTCAACACGTTACTTTAATATTTAACAAAGGTACAATTTGGGAAAATGTATTTTAAGAAGTGGCATTGTGGTTTTTTTTTTCGAGATAATTTTGGTAAAAAGGTAAAAGGATAGAATTGGCAAAGTTTTTGGAAACACGATCCATAATAGCATATATTTTTTTCGCGTCGATAATATATCGATATTAAAAACAACTTTTACAGTTATCAGCGTCTTAACAAAAAAAAGTTAACTTTCAAGGATTTTTCATTGAGTCTCAAAACAGTTTAAGCTTTTCTGTATTCTTTGTAGAATAGTCTATATTATTTCGAAAGTCAGGAAAACGATATTTTTTCATATGATTTTAAAAAAATACATGATTTAGCGAATTTATCGTCGTGCTGTTTAAGAGCCGTTGAATAGTGTGCGCTTGGCCTTATAGATTTTAAGCTACCAAAGATGAATACTTCATCAAATGAATGTCGTTAGTTAATATATTTTTAGGGATTAAAAAAAAAACTTAAATATAAGTCTTAGTTTTCATACCTCATGTTTACCATGCACCAAAACGTCATTTAATCTAAGTTTTACGATTAAAAGTACGATTAGATACAATTCGTACTAAAAAAAATTGCAAGTATTAATTTTAGATATTAGGAATTTTTTTAATGTTCTCATACAAAAATCGATGACCGGTCAAATTATAAAGTAAGAAAAATATCACTAACAAAAACCCGATACTCCAAGTTCCCGTCCCATCCGATCCCTATAAATATTTATTTAGAGAATGTATTAATTGTAGCATTTTTAATGTTTTGTAATTTACATTAAAAAGAATACTTTTTTTTTCTTGTCAATCAAAATTACTAATCCATAAAACTAACAATTTATTCGTTAACGATTTTGGTTGTGGATTATTCGTAATCAAAGTTCTGTGAAGTAATAACATTATTTATTTCTTAATTTTTTTTTTGTTGAAAATATCACATGTTTAATTTATAAAATTCGGCAGCTTGACTTAACAGTACATTTTTTGAAATAAGTAAATGACATTGTCCTTTTTTTACTCCGTGTTTTTTTTTGTCCTATCCGATCCATTTCCCAATCACAATATTGACAGGCCGGTGTTGAATTTTCTTTCTTTTGTTTATTATTTTTTATTGTAGATTTTAAATTATTTATTTTGTTAATACGCATTATTTTTGTTAACAATTCTGTAATTGTTTTTAATTTATTTTTTATTGTATTGTAAACTTAGATTTATTGTTTAATATTTATTTATTCTTTTATTATTGTAATTAGAGTGTGTTTAATTTTCATTTTTTTTTTCTATTCATTGTAGTTAGATACACTGTCAATATTGTATGTACTTTCCAAGTTCCGTTGTCCGTAAACAACCAATGTCATTTTATTTATTTCAATAAATGTATTTTTCAATGTGAACTTTTGTTTGTTTGACTTCCGCTTTCTTACCTGTACCATTGCATTTCCGAAAAAAAAAATTACGTCCAAACCTTACTATCTTTAAATGTAATTTAATAATAAATTTAGAAAGGCGAAAAAAACATAAAAATAAAATTAACGCAACGTAAGTGCAATCTCTAATAAGTGCAAAAGCTTTGAAAGATAGATACTAGAATATAGATATGAGAGAACGTACGATTGGAATAGTAGATTGTTAAACGACCGCTTAGCCTAGTGGGTAGTGACCCTGTCTACGAAGCTGGAGGTCCCGGGTTCGAATCCCAGGTCGGATCAGTATTTATATGATGAATATTAATACTGGTACCGGGTCTTGGTGGTTGTATGTGATGTCTTCGCTTGGTACCCAAAACACAAGCTAATGCTTAGTTTGGGGCCTAGACGTTGTTGTGATGTATGTATACGTAAACAAGAGAAAAAAGGGACCTATATAGGCACGAGCGTAGCGATGGCGCCAATTAATTCGAGCGCCGAAATATATCTTTCACCTGTGCTAAACACTGCTTTTCATTTCGATATGAGGAAAGTAAATAAAAACCTGATCGTTACACAAACAATATTTTAATAAAAGATAAATAAATAGTATTGGTAAGATAATATCTATTCGCAATTAATATTCTTTTGGTTTTCAAGATTTTCCACTACTGTGTCAGCCTCTTCTTTAATGAAATCAGACGTTAAATCCATATCTGAATCTGATTAACTTATTTTATACGAATATCTGTAAATGTAAATAATTAGCACTCGACAAAACAACTGAAGATCGAATTGCCGGTGTCCCGCATTTTTTATGTTTCTTTTTCTCTGGTACTCTACTAGCCAGTATTTTTTATCATTGATGATGGAAATATTTAGCTCAAATCTGTGTAAATTAAATAATAATTTAGTTAAAAGTAAATTATAGAGTTACAAAGTTACGTTACAAAATTGTTCATAATATATTTTCATTACAATTTTACGCCGCGATTCAATAGAGTGGCTGTATATAAAGTTGGGACATGGCTTGCATAGTTTTTTTTTTTTTTTTTAATTTTTTGACAGCAGGGAAAATCGTTTCCCAAAAACGAAAAGTACTGTTTTCATTCCTCTGATCAGGTAACTTCAAACGTACTTTCCAACGATGAGAAATGAAAAGATTCATTAACTAAAATGTAAGAGGATGTGTTGAGGTAATTCCGCCACATGGAAAGTAGTGCGACGAAAGAAATCTTTAGAACCGATGCGTGTATTGGAAGAGGCCGCCCTTGAAAAACTAAATTCAATCAAAATGGCGACAGCTTTTAAAGAAGGGTCAAATTCTAAGCATCCGAAACCAACGAACGTGCATGAAACGATTGATTAAGCGACACATGTATGTAAAGACCGTGTCGAAAGTAGATCTATAATTTATGTGTACCCCTTCTAGGAAATAGGTGTGAGATTGTCTGTGCATCTATGTACTTATAGATTAATAATAAAAAACATAGTTTAAAACTTAGAATCACCATGTCTATTATCTATTCCATTTCATTCCACCACCCCATTATGTCCCACTACAGGGGCTTAGGCCCTAGGGGTGATGGGGATTTGGAGCTTAATTCATCACGCTACTCCAGTGCGGGTGGATTTTAACGACTGCTAGCTGTTGATGGCATCCGGGACCTACAACTTAACGTGCTCTCCAAGACACGGAGTCAGTAATAGTTATGTACGTAGGTCTGAAAAACTCATTGGTTTACGCCCGGATTCAAACCACGGCCGCACGGGCTTGTAAACTCGAAACAGGTTCCCTATGCTCGGGCTATCGCGACACCTATTATCTATGTTGGGGTACATCTCATTAAGGATGAGGCGGATTTACTAATTAATTCTTTTTGTCTTTCGCGTCATTCGTGGGGAGGTAATACTCCTGCTTTGGTATCCAGTGCGTGTCGACTGGACGTTTCTAATACGTTTGCACGTGCGCCGGGCACCGCCCGCTACGGGTGCAAGAGCTCCTAGATACGAACCATCAGCTGGATGTGTTTGTTGATACACATTAATAATGTGTATCAACAAACACATTGATACTATTTTGAGTATCAATGAACTTCTGTATAACTATTCTGAATCATTATTCTGAATAATTCAGAATAGTTATTCTGAATAACTATTCTGAATTCTTCACAACGGTACAAGAACCGGAAACGGTTTCGTTGGTTTGGCGACATCGATTTCGCATCATAACACACGCCCGTTCTTCATATTCTATTACATTTGCGTTGCTCTTTATTTCGCAGTTTATCTCGCCTATGTTTTAAACGTGTGTGTCGGATGAAAGAACGTTTAGCTGTCGTTGCCAGATCTTAGGATTGATCACTTCATGGTGTTTGCGCTTTCATATCCATTCGAAATTCAGCCAAGATAGGTTGATCGGTCCACCAGTTCTAAATTGATAGATTAGGTCAAAACTGGTGTACATATGTTAATACGAAGAGTGACGCGGAGCAGAGCGACGAGCTACCCAGAAGGAACTTTGTAAAAGTCGAACGCGTCATAAAAAATAGGCACAAGTCGCGTCACAATAACCAGTTTTAGGTGTAGCAGGACGCAGTGGAGCGAGGGGTATGTCTGTACCTGCGCAAGCTTGCTTAAAGCGTTGTATTCAGATCTGCCATAAAGTTTGACGCGATCTTTAAAACCGATGGAATCGCTTCACTTAACGCTGCTAACCAAACAATTTAAAAAAAATACCGTGCCCTGTCTGTAGATTTGTACATCCAAGTAAATACCAATGTATAGTGTCTGCTTACCGCCATATTCTCTATCTATTAGTATATAAAATTACATTTATATGTCAGATCGTTTTTCGTCCGGCTTCCGGGGAACCGGTTTTGGTGAAGAAATCCGCGGTCCGTTCGATAAAGTTCGAGCAAGAGCCGCCAAATGCGACGATGAACGAATCCACGGGATCGCTGTTGATACTGGTGAGTTTTGGAATACGCTCAAGGCATAGATTTAAACCGCAGGATGTGACTTATCAGCGAAAAAGTTAGTCGCGAAGTGCTGCGAACCTTGAAGCATGTCTGCTTCACACGGTTGTACCGGTAGTACCTTAATAACGACGTTTTTAGGTTTCCTTCCAAATCGGATACCTCATACTTTCGCCCTGTCCGTCTGTCTTGGCATCTTATAGATGAAATTTGGAAGGTGGGTTTATTCTACGAACCGCTATACACCGTGTTCGGCTGAACGTAGTCCAAACTTATAGAGCGTTTATAGCTTACCAAACTAAACAAAAAGCTTCAAGTAAGCAGATAGTTCAAACTAGCGGTTATCGAGAAAAACATGTTTAAAGAAAATAATGTTTGGTTGAAGAAATAGCTCTAAATTAAAATCTAATTAAAAACTCAAATTAACTACCATTAAAAAATAACTAATATATAATAAATAACTAAAAACTTAAAATCGATCCAAACAAAAAAGCCCACTTCGCAACTCTTCCCGCCCAAAAGTACCCATCGCACTGGCAGCGTTACCGTGCTGAATGGCCAGCGAAATGCGCTGAGCAAGAAAGAAGCCGGAAGCAGCCTATGTTTAAAGCGTATTTTATCACTCAACAAAAATAAGATAAGAAAAATTGCATAATAAAAATAAGATATCTAATTTTTGTTTGTTTCGGTAAGCGTTCAGCCGAAAACGCCATATTGTGGTATAGTGAAATCCCAAAAAAAAGTATAACTGAGGGACGAAAGAAAATTTTTCTGTGCTCATTGAGGTGTGGTGTGGTATACGTAGGTCTTTAAAAGTGATGTGGAGATTAGTGAATGACTTTTCTATTTAAAGCAGTAGTTGTTGAGAGGAACGCTTTCTCAAGCCCTGAAATGTGGCCCAATCTCCCCCCCCCCCTTCCATTAGCTTTTCAACAATGGGCGGAAAATAAAAAAAAAATTAAGTAAGTGCAACTTAAAAAACACTTTCAAGGAAAATTGGTTTGAATAAAATATCTTGTGTAGTTTTGAAATATTTCTTTTTAAACTTATTATTTGAATGATTACCATGTACGTTCATCCTTACTATGGAAGTGTCCACAATGTGTGGTCTGACATACACATGGCCAGTTCTTCAGTTCTTTTCATCTCGCTACTGAGTCAATGATGTCAGCGTGTGATCATGTTGGCACTTTGGTTGATCACATATGTCTATGTACTATCTATACTATACTAGGAATAAACAGTACTATGCACCATAAAATAAGTAATTCATTCAAAGGTAATCGTGTAATATTTTATAATAAACTTCCAAGCGACATCATAGATTTGTCAATAAATAATAATAGACCCTAACTGGGGAGCCAAAGGTCGCGGGTTCGATTCCCGCCCAGTACAAATATTTGTGTGCATTAACATGTTTATTTCGTTCCGTGTCTGGGTGTAAAGTATTTATATACTATGTATATATTATTTTAAAAAAAATTAAGTATTTGTATTAGTTGTCTAGTAACCCATAACACAAGCATAATACTTGCTTACTTTGGGACTAGATGGCGCTGTGTAGGAGGTCCTATGTTTTATTATTATGTAAAACGACAACTTATGTATAAAACATATTATTATCATCAGCCCATTTTACCCCACTGCAGGGGCTTAGGCCTCCCCTAGGGTGAGGAGGGGGTTTGGAGCTTAAATCCACCACGCTACTCCACTGCGGGTTGGGGATTGTAACGACCGCCATCTATTGACAGCGTCCGGGACCGACTGCTTAACGTGCTCTCCGAGGCACGGAGTCAGTGATAGTTAACATTTATAAAACATATTATAATTTAAAAGAATATATGAATGATAAAAATGCTTGGGCTTAATAGCTTTAATCCATTTAGTTTTTAAGACTACTTGAATACGACGACCGCTTAGCTTAGTGGGTAGCGACCCTGCCTACGAAGCTGGAGGTCCCGGGTTCGAATCCCAGGTCGGGTCAGTATTTATATGACGAATATTGATACTGGTACCGGGTCTTGGTTGTTATATGTATGTGTTGTCTTCGCTTGGTACCCAAAACACAAGCTAATGCTTAGTTTGGGGCCTAGATGTTGTTGTAATGTATACGTTATTATTATTTATTATTATTATTTAAAAAATATAAATGAATTTTTATTTATTTATCTTGTGTCTAATTAAGTACATTAATATTTTCAGGGCGACTCAAAATGGGAGATATACGCGTGTGGAAAAACTCAAGACCAACTAGAACTGACCACCATGGCCCACCAATACCTTAACAAGTCAACTTTGAAACCTAGATCGCTTAATTTCTAGTATAGTTGAAAAACAATTTCATCTACCACAGTTCGTATCACAAAGCATTGTTAACAAGAATATGTTAAAAAATATAATTACGTTTTTTTGGTTGAGCTAAATGATATTATCCGATCGTATTGATAACATTACTGAGAATTTCAAATTTGCAGATTTTAGACTGCTTCACTTTGAGCGAAAAGCATGCCCTTCGTGGATATGAGATAGCGTGAAGTTCGCGCATGTCCAGTCCTGTTATCGATTTGATCGGATAGGAATTTCGGGAGTTGGATAGACATGTCTTCCACCTGACGTCGACAAATAGATGATCGTGTTTCGGAAAAATAAATCTGGATGTGCTTTAGGATATGTAATTTTTTATCATAAAAACATTTCCAATAAGCTCCATATACGGGAGTCGCAACTTCAAAATATTAGCATGTTCAATTGAGTAAAAGTTTGTAGAATTTTATTACAAGACACAATTTTTTTAGTTTTTAGTATATCGCTAGTTGGTTGGCCACTAGTTCTATTTGTAATTTTATTCGACTTTTTGAATGTTTGTGTGTTTGTGATTTGTTTTTTTTTAAACTATTGTGTGGTTTGTCAATGCAAGTTTTTTTGAAGTGGAGTTATTTCATAGGTTTACGTGTATAGAGCAAAACTCGAACTTCACAATCGTAGATCATTTGAGTTCATAATTTTTTAGCCTGTCAACATATACTGCTGGTTCTTGTATTAGTCCTCTAGTAATGACCTCCACTCGGAATGAACCTGAGCATTCATCATCTAACGGTTTCCTACTGCCGTCTTCAGGTCATCTGTCTATAAACTCGTGGGACCCCCCGAACTTCGTTTTCACTTCCTCTATGGTCGTCAGTTCTGTGAGCCATATAATAGGCACACTACTACTTCAATATCCAAATCGTTTCTCTATGTCGGTGCTTTTAAGACAACGACGCTCGATTGGGTCCTTCAAGAGTTCCTGCGGTAAGACTCGTTCGGGCTCGCTCGGGGGTCGTTCACTTGAATGTTTTACATCTAGAATAATATACATTGAAATCTTTCCGTGTCTAATGAACACCACGGAGTTTTCCGCCATTCGAATACTACTTCGGAAAGCATGTGAAGTTTAAGTTATGCATATAGTGCATGAGATTACACCGAGGTTCCTCTGATCACGGACCGTAGAAAAACGCGCTGACGGGCGCCCCTACTACATGATATACCCCATTCGGACAACCGAGCACGTCTGTTTCTTAAGTGACGCGGTCGATCGTTCGAATATAGGGATATAGGGAAAATAGGGAGCTTGCGCAACTAAACACGACCTTCCATATCCCCTCGACACACACGGAAGACTAAATCAAACAGAACGAATTATCGTCGCAGTTTATATCATGACCTACATCTGACATGCAATATTTAGTAACTTGGGCGCCATTAGGTACGTGCGTTCTGATGGCCATAAGTTTCTAAAATCAGAATTTTCGGCAGTCAGCTGCATATGGATGTGTTGTAGCACGACGCAATTTTTATTATCAACAAATTAAAAAAAAAAAACAATTTTCAGAAACTTTATTTTTTGTATACTTTTGTATAGCTTATACACAAACAAAAATCGCATAACAGTTTTACCAGCGGTTTTAAAAAAACGTTTAAAGCCAGTTTTTTATTATTATTTTTACAATTATTAAAATACTACGTTTCATTTTCGTGTTTATAAACATGGAACTCGTATAAGAAATGCTTTAATGCCAGAGCAATATGTTTGTGTTTCAAGGCAATTTACGACTGTGAAATCGATACTGGCGATGGGTACTTTTAAGAAATTATGTCGCAAAGATTTTCGTACGCTTATATTTTTAACGTTTTTAGTTTAATTTGTAAGTTTAGTTTTTTTTATAATTTTAACATGTACCTAACTGTATTAGTACTGACCTGTACAATGGTCTTCCGATAAAGATGCTGACATTTCCAAATCTTCACGAGATCTTCTTGAAGTACTCGACACATATGGGAGTATAACTGGCGAGTATACATACATTCATGATACAGTATAGTTCCAATCAACCTTTATGGCGGATGTGAACATAGGCACAAGTCGCGTCGCAGTAACCAGTATTAGGTGTAGCCGGACGCAGTGGAGCGGCGGGCATATGACTGAATATGTGCAAGCACGCATAAAGCGTTGTATTCCGATCCACCATAAAGTTTGATTGGAACTATACCTACTTATTTAAAATTTTGTCCAAAAGAACATATAGGTATCTAGTTCTACCCATATTACGTTATTTATTCTATTGTATTTTGTTCGAACTTCAATCAGAAAAATAATGTTCATTTTAATCGTTAAATCAGGAAATCTTCGTAATATATTTTATAGTCAATGAGTATCACTTATTGAAATATATGTAAAACACGCATGGTCACCCCAAAGAATTCGTCACGAAAACGATCCGTTTTGGTGATGTCATCATGACGACCGCTTAGCCTAGTGGGCAGCGACCCTGCCTGCGAAGCTGAAGGTCCCGGGTTCGAATCCCAGGTCGGGTCAGTATTTATATGATGAATATTAATACTGGTACCGGGTCTTGGTTGTTATGTGTATGTGGTGTCTTCGCTTGGTACCCAAAATACAAGCAATTGCTTAGTTTGGGACCTAGACGTTCTTGTGATTGTGTGTTATTATTATTATGAGTCGGTCCATCCGGAAAATGAGTGTAAGCAAGATGTGAATCTTCACAGTTTAAGGGGTTATTCACAGACCGTAGGCGCGTCATTCTTAAATATTATATAAATGTGTTGGTATCGTCATATTCCATAATTTTTTCCATATTTTTCTCCCAAATATTCCCAGAGTATTTCAAGAAACTAATTTGAATATACCTCGTGTTCAGCTGATTATAGTTCAAAAATATATAGCGCGCAGAGCTTATCGAACTTACCAAAAAATTTCCGAATAAGCAGATGGTGCGAACTAACGGTTACCGATAAAAATAATTTTAAAGTTAAATTTTTTCAAATTTTTTTTATGGCAACGGGTAAAAATACTTATATAGACTTACAAAATTAAATAAATACATTTTTAATAAAGCAGGTTCATTTGCAAACTCAATAAAATATCACGAGAATTTCTCATAATTCGTTGGACGAACACTGGTTGTGAAACAGCTGATCAATCAATGGCCTGATTATAAAATGTGAAATAGAAAATATTTAATTAGTACCATATCCAAAGATATTCGACAACGTCAACCTGAACATACAGCTGACTACCTGTATTAAAAAAGTATACTTAACATTGGATGACCAAGCATTTAGTTAGTCCGTGTTGTGACAATTTTTCTCTCGGTAGCCGTTAGTTTGCGCCACCTGCTTACTTGACTGCTTCGATAACCTCTGCGTGCTTTATATTTTTGAAGTATGTTCAGCCGAACACGGTGTATTTTGGAAGTGCTGTTATATACAATTGCATAGTAACGTGACTCCCAACAGAGGTCAAGGAGGCCTTAAAAAAATGTCACTGCTTGAGACAAAGTCGAGGATAGGGGTAAAAAAAAACATGAAATTTGTGTGACCTGACCTAATTTAAACCTTATCAATGTTTAATTTGATTCCTTTTAAACAACAAATTAATTACTAAGTTGTAATTTAACATTTTACTGTCCTGTGTCAATTAGAGGCAGCTTTATGGGTGTACCAACTTGGCAAATTGTACCGAGTTTCGCATATCTCATTCTTCTATACTGGAACACTTGCCTTCAAAATTTTAGTTCGCTCTGAAATGGAACTAGTGTAATCTGCTATACTGTTGTATTTTTTTACGACCACAGTAACGCTTCTGTGTAACGTTTTAGAAAATGAATATCAAGGTTTTTTTTTATTATTTATTTATAACCTAGACAAAATTAGTCATGTCAGTGCATGAAATGCAAATACTAGTACAGTGCGTTAACTTTGAGTGGAATAAATTTTATATAACATAAATAAAAATAGGGTCAGTGAACTCCCAAAAGCAGTTAATTAGCATTTAATTTAATAAATAATATTATTCGTAAATTTTCGTAACGTTGGTACTTGACTGCCCCCATTTTTTTTTTCAAATAACAAAAAGAACCCTCTTTTAAAGGTTTTTCAAATAGTAGTTCGCACACGATTTTACTAAAAAATATTTGATATGAAAATATTTTTTAATTTAATAGAAGTTCACTGTGGGAAGGTGAAGAATTTCACCTTCCCACAGTGAACTTCTGATATCTGGTATTGTTATTTTTTTTAAATATTAATTGCCTGATTTGAACCTCCTTTACATCAAATAGATATTTTCATAAAATAGCTACTTTGATATCTAACCAACCGCCCCCCCGCTTCCCCCCCTTCAAAATTTCAGATTTGTGTGCCTTTGCCATTAAAAACCTTTAAAGGTGGGTTTCAAAGTTTAACCGGTTTCGGGAGTTCAGTGACACAAATTTTATTTTCTCTATACAGTTAAAGTCAATACATACACTGTAGATTGTTTTGCTAAGCGAACGCATTAATTCGTCGATTATTTTAATTTTACATTTGCATGATTGTGTTTAGGATAGCGAAAAGAAATAGTACAAAACATAGTTATTAAGATTTTAAAATTAGATATACCTAATAGTTTTTAGCATGTTTTATTTGTACAAGACGACAGTCTATTTTTTTAAAAATTAGGAATTATGTATTATATAAGAACAGTGCATGGGTCTAATTAAAAAAATATAATAATGCATTATTTTTATTATTAATTAGGGCACTCTTTTTTTTGTTGATGAACTATAGTAGATTAACAATACATAGTGAAATTTGTTAAGCTTTCTAACGCCAAACTGTTTCAGTCCGCATTTTTTTGAAAATATACTAACGCATCAAGCCTGGCCAAGGAGGAGTCGCAAATTGTCTATTGTTCCAATAGACAATAGGTGAATAGACAGTGTGAAATCCCCCACCCGCACCACATAGCTACCATAGGGAAAACCAATGTTAAGTGGTATAAATCTTTAGTCAGTTGTCTGAAGTGACCCTGCGCTTCTCGTGTCGATATGCTTTGTACCAACGAGCTTACGAAGGAATAGAGACTTCCATATTTTTAAATAATACAATAAACTCAATGAACCGAATTTCTGAACATTTGTGTAGTGCGAAAAGATTTAAAAGTGGTTGGTTTCCTTAACATTTAAAGTCACAGCTCACCATTATTTAGCTACCGAAATTCCTATGTATACCTACCTATCATTGACAGCCAAGGTGGTGCGGGTGTCTTTTGTCGGAATATAGAATTCAAGTTCATGCAACCACAAGCTCTGTGCTTCGCACCTTATTCAGTGTTTAAGAAAGTGAATTTGATGAGGTCTCTGACATGTTTAAAGGGTTGTTGATGTAGGAGAAAAATTTAATGGGATCGGTTGTAGATGGATAGATTCCAATGGATGGCTATAAACGTGTGGAGATCCATTTTGGCGTACTTTTAAGTGTACTTGAACTATTAGTTTGTCCAAATTAGGAAAAAAAGAAAAAATGTAACTTACAAATCGACCAATCACGTCTTGGCTAAAAAGCGCCAATACCTACGTAATTTTTTTTTCACTTGGATACCTGTACACATTAATAGTGTAATTCTAAGTTAAATTAACATAAGAAAAGATTGGATTGTGTAATAAGGTGTAAGTAGAAAATAAGTTTTGTAGTGTTTTAATTATTTTAAACGAGCAATATTTATGGAGAATTTATCGTGTTATTTTATTTAAGATTTATTTTGTGTTTTTCATATTTTGTGATGTCTATCGCCAGGGAGGTTGTTTTGGTTTTTTTTTCTTTTTTTTTGTTTAATTTCCGAACGCTACGATCGTGTTTCACGTATGTCTGCCCGTTTATAAGATAATGTAAAAGAATGTTTTAAAGAAAAGTTGTAAATATATTTCGTAAAATTTTAATCGTAAACTGCACATTTATAGATTTTAACACTTGACGCTTGTTTCATTTATTTAAAAAAGGTTTTTTTAAATGTTTTTTTTTTTAGAAAAGTCGTTAAAATATATTTAACAGAAAATTGGTACCATTAAACCTTAAATTTTTTACACATTTTACGCCATTTTAACATTTGACGCTATCCATTATTTAAAAAGAAAAACTATATTTTTTATTTAATAACATTTGTAATAATAGGTACCTACGTGTAATGTCCAGAAAATATTGTTTTATTTTAAAAAGTTAAATAATAATTATGTGTATCTTTTGTTAAAAATGCAATTTTGTTTTTGAAACCTTTCGTCTAGTAACCAGAATATATATTGTAAATAGTGTGTAACAAAAACGAATAAAGTTTTTTAAACGTATATTTTTTTTATTAATATACAGGTGAGGTTTTAATGACAAGCCAAATTTTATTTAAATTATTTTTGGTAGCAAACCGATAGCCGTCTTGTTTCCTTTTAGTATCGTTCTATAAAAAAAATATTGAGATATAACTACACAAACCTTTCCCGAAAAAACCAATAACTCTAGTCACCATTCATGCCCGCTGCCCCATTCCGTTTCAAGTCCTTGGGCGCGTACGTTTACTACAGCGTTAAGAAGGCAACCAAACGTTATAAAATAATATTGTAGATAAAATCATTTATTATTAAAATGTAACCCATATTTTTTATTTACGCAACGAGGTCTATTGGTGATACCTACATCTAGAAAAATTTTGGCCGGTTACTAAAATCTCACCTTGTATATATATATTTCCTTGTTTAGTTATAAGGCAAAATCTATATATATGTCGAAGCGCGCCTATTTTTACAGGAAATTATTAAATAATGTGTCTATTATGACTTACCGGGTAGGAACACTGTAAAGTATGTAATATTCAAGTGGAATCAGGCACAAGCACGTGTATGTATGTACATTGCAAAAGAGGGCGATAAATATTTGAAACCAACCCAAGGCCAGAAGGGAGAGAGTGCTTCTGTGCGTGGCTAGGCGGGTCGTATCCTTGGATTATCATATAATAATCATATAATATCTTTCTTGAAAATTAATGATTCAAACATTTTGAAGCTTACCTGTGTTCCCTAATTGGCGAAAAATAGATAAATATAAAGCCCGATTTAGACACTGCCAGTCGGCGTGCCAATAGAGGTCTCCAGTGAAGTGATGCCAGCGAGTAACATTGTATAAACGGTTTTTGCCAGTTACTGGAGACGCCAGTTATCCACTGGCGCACCAGCGACTGGTGGCGCCAGCAAAACAAATATTTTTGTATTGCTGACGCGAAACTTCCCCCTCCACCTAGATTTACTGCACTAGCGTCTACCGACGATGTTATATAAACGGTCGCTGGCAAAACACAAGTGCCAGTGACGTTCCAGCCAATCTACCAACTGGCGTGGCATCCGTCAAGGTCTAAACGATACGCGCCAGTCAATTGGTATTTCAGTCGCCGAGTGCCAGTCAGCGTCCAATCAACCCACCAGCTGGCATGGCAACCGCTGGTAACGTCTAAACCAGCCTTTAGTAAAGAAGTGAAGCTACCTCGGTTGCGATTCGTATTTGGATGGGTAACTTCCTATAGGTATAAAAAAAGAATTTTGTAGAAGCGGTTGCGTGTGCGTCAGAATGACGGTACAAGGTCGTACAAGGTTACCATTTAGGATTGTGATTATGCTGTAGATTTAGTACCTAATTTGTACTATTTAGTACCTTTCATTGAAAAAATTGTACCTGGCTACTTTCAAAAATATTTGAGATTTAGAGTGTACCGCCATTCTGACGTCAGGGTGGCGGTACATTTTCTAAATTAGGTACTTCTATTATTTAAAATTACATTTAGAGTTATCAGATATTTAGTACTTAATTTGTACCTAAACATATATAAAATCCACATATCTAAGTCAAACCGTTATGTAGTATTCTTCAATATAAACTTTACTGCCATTATGACGTCAGGATGGCTGGTACATTATAAAATTTGGGCCCGATTAGGCGCTCTTATTATTTTAAATTATATTCAGAGTTATGAGATATTTAGTACTTAAACATATATAAAATCCACATACCCAAGTAAAACCGTTTAGTAGTATTCGTCAATATAAAGTGTACCGCCATCCTGACGCCTGTGAAATTCACAAACCTAGCAAGAAATAGGTACGTACGTAAAATAGGTAGAATACAAATGTTATTAAACAGGAATTTAGTACCTAATTTGTACCTCACAAAAATATATAATTTCAAAAAGTATACAGTACTTTTATAAATATATTGACGAATAAACGGTAAGTTAAAAGTAAGTAAGTAAGATGAAGATAGCACCTAGAACCATGTCGTGTATTTTAAAAGATGACTTAGGACTTGCAGACTATAAGAAGCGCACTGGTCCTTTCTTAACTGATGATTTAAAAAAGAATAGGGATGTAAAATCGAAACGACTACTGAAGCGGTACGCCAAAAGAGGTCACAGAAAAATTTTGTTTACGGATGAGAATCTTTTTACAATTGAGCAACATTTTAACAAAAGAAATGACCGTATTTATACTCAAAGCTCTAAGGAAGCTTATATTATTATATATTATCCGACATCATTTAGGCGGTACATTTTTAGAAAATGTACCGCCATCCTGACGTCAGAATGGCGGAACACTTTACATCTTAAATATTTTTTAAAGTAGGCAGGTACATTTTTTGATGAAAGGTACTAAATAGTACAAATTAAGCACAGAATGTACAGCATAATCACAATCCTAAACGGTAACCTTGTACCACTTTGTCCATCCTGACGCACACGCGGTTGCGAATATGGATCCTTAGAAAGTGTTTGAGAATTCCGCATGCGTTAACACTCGCCTTTAAAGCTTTGACTCTGAGATCCGAGCATATATTTCTATGGTGCCGAGACTCTATTGAATTGTTTTTTTTTTAAATTCATAACATTACCCATTTCTAAAAAGCGACTATCTGACTTATATTTATTTATTTATTGTTATAAAGTAAACTTACAGCTATAAATAGTTTGTAAACTTAAAATTTGACAAAATTACATTTTGCATAGCCAATGATAAGTTTATCTAAATTAAATTTTCTATAAAATGAAAGGTAATTAATATAAACCATAACAAACAATTTGTACAATGCGTAGCCGCCAAAGCTGTGATAACCGGCACAATAATCTAGATCAAATGAAAGGCACGACTGTTGTTATTTGGTAGGTACAGTTCCAATGAAACTTTATGGTGGATCCAAAAGTAGGCACAAATCACGTCGCAATAACCAGTTTTAGATGTAGCGGGACGCAGTAGAGCGAGGGGTATATGACTGTACCTGCGCAAACGCGCGTAAAGCGTTCTATTCAGATCCACCATAAAGTTTGAAGCGATCTGTACGCATATTAAAGTCGAATTTCGGGAAATAATTTAAAAAATAAACTTTTCGCGATAATTATGATGTTATCCGAACTCCGTAGTCCGCCCTATTTTAGGCCTCACTACAAAATTTATGATAGTACAGGTAGAAAACTTAACTCCGCGAAGACATAAATAAATACCGACTTTCAGCACGACGCACTACCTACAGTGCAATTCAACTCGCATTACGATCTTTGCATAGACTAATTTCACCTACAAATACAATCAAGCCGTCTTTCTTTCTATCGCATAACTTGCTTTTAGTCATGGCTGACCTCAAGCTGGTGATTAGTGGATGGCCCAATATACCTACATATAATATGCACCATTAGGCCAGCTGTCGAACTTGACCGAAGTCAGCCAAGATCATCCGAAGTGCTGACCAACAAGCTTATGTAATGCTTTATTTATACGTAGAGAGAGGAAGTTCTAGAGAAACCAATAATAACAGTAATAATCGCGGGAGCAAGATATATTTATAACCAATTATAAACACATCACTCTCTATTTGTATTATGTAAGCCTCAGAATGTAAGCAGTCCAATGCAGGCGCTTCGCTATAGGGATGTTCATCTCTCTACGGCTGTATACCTGTCCCCCCAGTCCCTATTGAAAAATGTCACTTAAAAAACCAAAAACGTCAATTATTTGTCATGGATGCATCAATCAAAGACTACTTTCAGTCTTTCAACTACTATTATCAATCATTGTCAATGCAATGCGGCAATCGTTTTATGTTTTGGTCATTTGTTCATAATGAATTATCTGTTAATTATTGAATTAAATAAGAGTGAAATATGAATTTAGCTTTAAGGCAAGTTCTGTCGAGACGTACATTTAGATTATGTAATATTACAATATGTAAATATGCAGTGCCAAAACTACCTGTTATTACCTCACAATATCCAAAACAAATAAGATATTACAGCGACGAAAGGGTAGAAACTACAAAATTGCCCCAATTAATGGAATTCCCGCCTATTGTGTGGCCTTCGTTCATCAATTTTATAAGAAATTGGATGTTTGCAACTTTTATTATAAAACCATATTTTGACCCGGAATTCAGTCTAGCGGATTTTATTGAGGCTTCAAAACATGCTGTTCAGGTCTGTTCCTTATTGTAGTTATTAAATTACGTATAATTTTTTCATTAAATTAATAAAATAAAACCTGTGGGTAGTTCCCAAATCTATTTTTAATAAGTAATAACATTGATAATTATAAATAAATATTTTCAATTGGTAGTCGGAATTTTCTGATACGTAAAGTATGGAGGGTGATAAAGTGTTACTGTAACATAAACTCTGTAGTGCTTGAAATGATTTGTTGTGCAGTGCAATATAAGATCTTGCGCTATCATGAAGATTGGTTGACCAGTCAAGGTTGTTGTATTTTAATTTGACCAATTAGGTACAAATAGGTCAATATAGTGGGTACAGTAACTTCAAACTATGTTGCTAATTCTGCAGTAGATTGATACTAATCAGCTTCCACGATGGCTTTCAATTTTTCATTGTACCTTTAGGTTCATTTTGCAAGTCAAATTTATTCCTAAGAAAGCTACTAATCTGCATTAGCCATGTTTTGTCCAAACACAGCATTGATGCTAGAAGCTATATCTGTTGCTTAAATTGTTTTATTGATTCTGAATTTAGAAGACAGTGGCTTTTTTTAAAGAAGTCCCAAATTAAAATGGTAATTTCATATTTAAACCCTTATTGTAATTGAGTATCTATTAAGTATATTGAAAATCAAAGTCACAACATAATAAACAAATTGAATTGTTACTTTTAAGCAATTCAGAATTATTGTGTCACCTACTTATGGTTAAAAAAAAAAACTTGACAATGTTTCTGCTGTGATACTAACATATATTCTTAGGTTGTTTCAGAAGCCCTACAAAGAAGCGATTTTAAGGCACTTGAAGGCTTAGTTGATAAAAATGCACTTGGTGTGCTTAGAGATAAAATTTCAAGCCTCTCAGTATCACAAAGACAAATGCTGGCTATAGACAAAGACGATATTTTTTATGCATTTCCTTACCAGGTAAAAAGACAGTGAAAAGGCCTGTAATATAAGAAATGCATTTGTATGCATTTTATAATGCATTTACTTATATGATTACAATGGGCTACTTGACTATTTAGTTTAAATTATTTTATATGAAAGAGTTTTCTAAATATATTGTAACAGTGAAAGAATTTAAAATAATAAATCAGTATTAACAAAGTTATGGATGTTTAAAATGTCCTGTTAGACAGAGAGGGCAATACCGCATGGCGTACCTATGTGTGACATCAGGCCATTTAAAATAATTTAAATTTCATTTTGCAAGAAAAAGAAATCAAATATGAATAGCTTATAATTTCCATATTCTTCAACAGAATATAATTTTGTTATTACAGTCTATTGTCATATTTTGTTGATAAATATATTTAATAGTAGTCAAATACCCTATTATAATGTATTATTATTATTAAAAAATATATTATTATAGCTAATAATAAATAAAATTACGGCCTTCACTGTTGCCATTGGAACATGTTTTAAATGTGTGTAAAAATATTTATTAAAAACATTGATTTAATTAGCACACTTGAAACATTGTTATAATATTCATCAGTGAAAAAATTGCAATTACATAACCCTGCAATACTATACAGTCTTTAGGCTTTATACGCACTAGAGGTTTGTGGAGCGGTTGGCGGGTGGATATCCACCAGTGTTTATTTGTATGAAACTGCCGGTTCATTACGCATTACAGCAATGGCGGAGCGGTTTCCGCGGCGGGTGGGCGCTGATCCGCCCCGCCTGTTCAGATTTGCGCTCGGCGGCGGACGGATAGGATGATTTAAAGTGCTATCACAGCTTTCTATGTATATATAAATAATACATCCTATGTCTATGGTTTCCATTTTAAACTGACAACACACCTGCTCAAACCGCAGGAAGACCAGCGGATGGCGGGACGGTTGCCGCCGTCTCCAGCGGTTTGCGCTCCACCACTCGTCACGTTAGTGCGTATAAGGCCTTATTGGATCGTAATTTTCATTAATCTAACGTTGTCCTAATTAATCATGTTGTAGGTGGGTGTAATGTTTGACGAATCAGATAAGCGTTGGGTGGAAATAACAATGTGTTACCATGTTTTACTCGGCTTAAAGAGCTTGACTGAAGCTGGTGATCTACCGCCTTTATCCTTAGGGTAAGAAAATATTTAATTATACCTCATATTCAGCTGTACATTGTCCTCGTAGAACATATATAGCTTACTGAACTAAACAAAGTTTCAAATGAGCAGATGGCGCAAACTAATGGTTACTGATAACAATAAGTTTAGGTCTCCTTTTTATCGCTCGTCTTCTTTTTTTTGGCCAATAATAAAAATTTTAATACAGAATTACAATTCGAAAATGATACATTTTTATTTACCTAACTAGGTTCACTTGTAAAATCAATAAAACACCACAAGACTGACTGCGAATTGTGAAATTGGAAAAACACTACTCACGGAACGAAAGAGCTGATAAGGTCAACAGCTAACTGTTCTTTCAATTGAAATGTTAGTGAAATTTTTGTTATATAATTATTGTCAAATTGGTGGCTAACGGTACACCAATTATCTCGGAATAGTATTACGGAATAATAAAACAGTATGACCAAGTATTTAGATTGTGCGTGTTATAATTTCTTTCTCAGTAATCATTAGTTTGCACTTTTGGATTATGTTCAGCCAAACATAGTGTATGTATTGTTAGTATATAAATTATACATATTAGATTGGAGAGAAACTCTTTTCATATTTTATATACAAATGCAAGGTGTTTTTTTTTTTTAAATATAATTTGATTACATTCAATTGATTAAAATATAATGTGCCATTTTGTTCAATAATTTATTGCCATCTTGTAGGTTGTAACTCAATCCTGTTGCTATAGAAATTTTGGGGTTTGTGGTTAAAAAATTAAAAAATCTGGCAAGTGTTGACAGTTTCCTCACGATGTTAACTTTACACTTACAAATCCTGAAGAGACCGAAATAAGGGAAATGTTAGGGTGCAAGATCAGGGTGTTGGGTGATAGCTTTAAATTTTATTCTTTACACAATATTACAATTTGCACAATTATAGAATATATAAATTATAGGCTGGACACAAACATATAGTACATAATAAATAAACATATATAAGATTTTGAAAAAAATAACATTTAGTGGAGGGGTGTGCATTTTTAAATTAGATGATCTCCACTAAGTATTTGTATGCAATAAAAAAAATTTAATTACTGTAAAAATAAAAAAAAATATACATTAATTTAGATCATTAAAATGACAATTTACTCCAGGGAATTAAAAATAAAGGATTATTCAACATTAGCTTATTATTAGGTCTACTTACACTTGATTGGTTTATTAATTATAATTATTATTAATTCATGTGGATTGTCCTTGATCTGTGGTGCGATTGGCTGATTCCATTTCTTTTGTAACATGCCAAAAAGTCTTTATAAGTAAATAAGATTGCAGCTGGTATAAATGTTTTTGGATTACAAAATTTGATACATTTATTTTTTTCAGAGTCCAACCCGAATACCAAGAGAAACTTTTCATTCTGAACTACAGATTTATAAGAGAATTTACTAAAGGCGTAGAAGACAGTTGGTGGGTCAACATAGTCAATCACTTTCAACCCCACACGTTGAAGAAAACATAATTTTAATACAAAACACGTGTACATATATCAATCGCCATTTATTTTGGAAGTGCTTAAACATCTAATATGTCTCATTAAAAAAATTATGATATTGTTAATTTTTGTTTGAAACAGTTACTTTTTAATGGGATAAATTAAATGTTTAAGAAAGACAGTCATGAAAAGTAGTGATTGGTGTATAAAAAAAAAGGTTAAAAATATATACTTATGGTTTGTATTAACAAGTAAACAAATTGGTTGATAAAAATGGTTTTATTTTTCATAAAAAAAAAATAAATTCAAATATAAGTATAGATATATTGTACAATTTGTTCTTACACAGTATCTTGATATTTGCTTGCAATTTCCTTTAATTTCTTAATTATTTCTCTGTTGTCACCTGTAATTTCAAAAAGTTTTAGTTAGGGCTGCCACATGTTACGTTTGAAGTTCATAAGGGGGAGTTTACAGGTTAAAAATGTAGTGAAGTACAAAATATTAATAAATTATTGTACTGATATTTTAATATTTCACTGATTAGAATGATTAAACTATGGAATCATAAAAACGAAATAATTAAAAAGTTAA
This sequence comes from Luffia ferchaultella, assembly GCA_949709985.1. Taxonomy (NCBI): domain Eukaryota; kingdom Metazoa; phylum Arthropoda; class Insecta; order Lepidoptera; family Psychidae; genus Luffia; species Luffia ferchaultella. The sequence goes on along the minus strand of OX453264.1, from coordinate 7,337,404 downwards.
TTAGGAAACAGACTGGTGAATGGTACGCACACCATTGAGGCATTGTTATTTATAAATATACTTACTAGAAAGGACAACATTACGAAGACTACTATATTATATGTTTTAACATGTGACAATTCAACTCACCTCAATCACAAAGAGCGACATCTGGTGAGCAGAAGATTATTGGCCTTAAGAAGGGGCTGAACGCGTCTATAACTATATATATAGAAATGTAACTAAATGTGAACTATATATTCTATAGCTATACGTGAACGCCCATACAAACGATGACGTCGTCAATATGCATATTATTGTTTTTTTTTTTAATTATAGTCTCACTTGATTTAGAACTAGGTTTCTATAAAGGCAAAACTATGAAAGTTCTATAAACTTCCTAGTCATAGTTTTGTAAAATATATATAACTATACGAAATTTTTGTAACAAGGATGTTTATAGAAATTTCGCAGTTTTGGTTCTATACAAACTTAGTTTTAATTCAAGTGAGACTATAGTTTAAAAAAAACCAAGATTAATATGCGTATTAACGACGTAATCGTTTAAGAGCGTTTGTACGGGCGTTCACGCGTCCAGCCCCTTCTTAAGCTTTTAGTTTATCTAGAAAATTTATTGTTTAAGTACAAGGAAACAAGTACCATTTAGTGCCCCTTTTTTATTTGTATTTTTGAGTGATCGGTTGAATGGTGGGAGACACTGATCGCAGAACAAAGGCGCGGGTTCGATCCCCGCCCGAGACAAATATTGTGTGCATTTGATTCTTGTCTCGCTGCAAAATATCTATGCATATATTATAAAAATATTTAAATATGTTATATGAGATGTCTAGTATCCATAGTACAGGGTCTGCCTAATTTGAAACTAATTTCCCAGTTCCAAAAGTTATATAATTTAGTAAATAGAACTAATAAAGACATTAAATTACTATTGTAAAATCACCTTTACAAGGGTCATGAAGCGATCTTGTAGCCACCCCTATTTGGACTTTCATTGGTGTTTGCTTTTTGACAGCGTTCTCCAAGTCTGTAATAGAAAATAATGTTTAAAATAATTATTTGGATTCATGGGCTGACACTTTAAAACATGTTGAGCTAATGACCCATCTTCCTTACAATCCCGACCTGAGCTCTAAGAATTTCTTTGCATTACGTAAAATGAAAGTTTGATTTTGAATTTAGCCATTTACGAATCTGTTTCGTGTTATTAATAATAACGTCGGTCTGTTACATTAGCATAATATGTTAATGGTAAAAACATTGGTATACAAATAGGATATGACCAAACAATAGACACTTTTTTTAAATATTTACCTTCATGTACTTTATCTAGTAGCGTACCAACATCAACATTCTTTTTAATGTGTCTGCATAATGTGTTTATATATTGGCTGGCACCCGGTACAATATTACCCAAATCGCATGTTCTTAATTCATAAGTTTGCAAATTGTCTATGGTTTTAGAACATTCTAGTTGCACCTCTTCATATGCCGCCATCGCTGATTGTGTTGAATAGCCTATTGTTAGATTTTTCATATCATGGTTTTCTGAACTTTTATAATGCCATAAATTTGGATCTAGTTCTCTGTAAATTACATCCATAATTAATGCTATATCTAAACTTAAATGAAGTGCTGTCTGAACAGTTCGAGAAACGGGTCATGCATTTCAAGGTTATAGGCACAAAGTTCTATTTATAGAAGTGTTTGGCGATAGAAAGTGGAGCGGGATGGGCTGATGCGTTTATAGTTTGATAACATGCTTGTGTTCACTGATTGGACAATCCGCATACGCATTGTCAATATGCATCGGTTGAAAAATTTGTGCATTTCATCTCTACTACTGTCGCTAAGATTTCAAGATCCGTTTCTCTGACTGTTTAAAAAAGATATTATTAGGCAATTTATAGTTAATCAACTAATTATTTATCCTTAAAACCAAAATACCCATTTAAATGATTTTTTTATTTTTGTCATCGATGTGTAAATTAAGGAAAATGCAGTCTGGAATGAAAAAAGACAAGTTATAAGCATGATTAATAAATAAATATTCATGTGAAGTATTTGTCACAAGACAACCCTAACAAAACAGTGCCTGTAGAAAGAGATGAAGTTATGTGATAGAAAGAGAGTCACCTTGTAGCTGAATTTAATTTCTAGGCAAGTTGCAAGGTGAGTTGTACTATACAAGAGTTGATATTCATTTAAATGTCGTGGAGATAATATTCTAAACCTGTATTGTATAGTATATAAAGATCAAAACACAATAACGGGAATCGTAAAAAAACATGTACATGAAGGTGAGGGCAAAACTAGTTTTCTTAGTGTTTCAATATCAATGTCCTTCAATAAAAGGTACTTACTGCTCCAAATACAATCTACACATATCCATCAACAGAACGCAATAATCTGGTTGACATTTTGATATTGAATTCAGAATTTCATCATCTGTCATAACATTTTCACTACCGATGTGTTCTGTTGGACTATCTATACTGAGTATGAACTTGAAATTATGGAGTTCGAAGCCATGTCCAGCATAAAATAAAAAACCTGTGAAATTTAACAAAATATTGTGTGTTACGTATAAGTCACGACTGTGATTAGTAATGGTAATTGTGAATTTTTGGTTTGGTTTGTTTTGCTTTGATATATTTGAGCTATTTCATCACATGGATTGCTAATTTAGATATTACATTTTAAGAGGATACCTATCTATAATTTATGCATTAAGTATTCATTCTTCGTTAATTTGTACTAAATCTAGTATTGTGAAAAGTTAAATTTTTGGTAAGTAAAATGGATGAAAAAAGCAAATATGCTGCAATGTTTGTTGTACTTACAGTAAGATTCCTTAGGAATAACAGCAAAAATGTTATCCAAAATCTTCTTTAAATTAAAAACAGTAATATTTTTCAATATTATCACAACAAAACCTAAACTTTTCAAGTTATCACCCAAAATTTGACAATCTGTGATAGGTGTGGCAAGTTTCGATAAATGCTTGTAATCATTGTTTCCTATGAGAATGGCTATTTTACACTTTGGTCTGTTTACATTCTTTTCATTTACAAATGCAGATTGAAAACTATGATACTGGTTGACAGAATATCCTCTACGGTCTAAATCTTTCATCAGCTGCTGTCCAGGTTTTTTAAAGTCTTGGTAATGAGTACTTCTGAAATGTAATAAATGAAATAAATTTTTAATGACAAAACATTAGTTGGTGTGTGTACTCTTATCAATTTAGTTCATGCACTTAGTTATTTAAACTTTTATAAGTAGAAAAGATGTCTTTTTTTTTAATGGGTTGGCTTTCCATTGTTGCCTGATGAAAATTGTGTTCATAAAAATGATCAATTTGAAATCTGGCTAAGATAGGTTGATGGTCCATCATTTCAAAAAAATAGGTTAGGTTATGGTTTGCTTGTGATAATGTGAGAAGTGAAGCGAAACGACGAGCAAATAATTTTTTTATCATTTCTATAAAAAATATTTACTGCATGAGGTTCCTACACCCCTCCTCCATAAGCCTGATTGAATATTTTGTAACTTTTCAGCAGGCTACATTGGAAAGCGCTACCTTGAAATCTATAATTGGTTTTCGGAAAATTTTCTAGACTACCTATTGAACTAGCTAATGACGATTCTATAGCGACTGAGCTCGGAGCTCTGATACATTTCTGACCTATAGTGGTTTAGTAATAAAATTATTTTAAAGTGCATTACTTAGACATCTCTTCAATCTCAATTAAATACGTAATTTGTTATTAGGTTACCTTAATTTTGCTTGCTTTGCTATTTGTTCGCATTGTTCTTTAGAGAAATTCAAGGCTTTTTGGTATTCCTTGTAAGAAAGGTTTTGAAGCAAGGACATCAGAATAAATATTTGCACAACAATATTAACTTTAAAACAACATAAAATAAATAGGTATTGCTTAACCTACATTACAAAGATAATAACTAGTTATAAATACGGGTTTTTCCCATTTCTTGCCAATCAAATTTAATTAAATCAAATCCAACAACATCCAACAAATCAATCAAACCAAAGATGACAATCAATCAACTTTGATCAAAGATCTCTGTGTTGCTCATTGTGACTATAGTCTTTGGTGATCTTTGGATCAAAGCCTTAACAAAGCTAAATGATGACCAATCAATCATTACACAGAATGCAAAATTCAAATTTGATTCAAAGATAGACGTAGCATTTCATAATCATTTCCATAGTTCCTAGGTTACTGGATAACTCACTAGATTTGAATATAAATAGTGATCTTTGCTCCACTGGGATAAAAATCAAAATTAATTTCTCTCTCATACGAGAAATGCGCCCAGCAAGACAACAAAGACAAAGAAGTGCTGTTTCATTCCCACTAATACCAGAGTAAAAATATGAGTTTGCAGCGTGTTTGCAAGATTTTAAATATGGCTTTTAAATGACGTCAGAATTGTGATGGTTATTCTATCTGTGGTGCAAATAAATGAGATATTTGGAGATAATATTCTGTGGTGTGGATGGTAATCATAATCAACAGTAATATACGATTGACCGATTGATTAAACGATGGCGGTCGGCGTAGATACGTCAAAATGGAAACCTAGAAAAACAAAAGGAACTCCTGCGTATATATTTCGAAACCGACTAGCTTATGGGATTGTAAGCGTCGGTGTAGTAATTGGTTTGGGTTTGCAGTAAGTACATGGTTACTATTAATTTTCTGGTAGCTTTTTCGATAGTGTTAAATATGGTTATATTTTGCTTTTACAGTTTTTCGAATGTCACTTCAAACTTACGTAAAAATTTCGACAAACTCTATAGCGATCCCGAAGAAGAGATAGAAAGGAAACAATTAATAGGAACTAATTTACCACTTAGAACCGGAGACCATATTCGCCGTCAAATGGACAGGGAATCTAGTCCAGCTTTGCCTTACAAATAAACCAAAAACATTATTTCTGTAGTATGCAGTGTAAGTTGATTTTCTTAAAAAAAATGTTATTACATTAAATATCAATCAATTAAACATTGTTTTATTTTTTAACAGCTTGTTAAAGATTCTTCATGCTAGTTGTCAGCAAATATTTTACTACTGCCAAATGTGATATGGATGAAAGTCTCACAGACTTTCAAGAACCTAAAAATAGTTTAAGATGTATTAAAGACACATGTAAACGTGAAACTCGTGCAACTAGACAAAAGAAGAAGAGTAAAACAAAAGGACAAAAGGATATTCGAAGTGTTATACAAAAAAACAATGAGTTAGTACAATATACGGAAAATTTCAATGCTGTTTGCCAGCAGTCAGGTTTGGACATTGATTCTGAACAATTACAAATAGCTATAGCTCTATCGAAATCAGAACAAACATGTCAGGAAGCAAATACATATAAAACAGAAACATCAAAGCCATTGACTTCCCAAGAAAGAAGAAAAAAAATTACATCAACACTTCTAGAATATGGATTCAAAGTGCCAGAAATAAGGTATAATTTAAATATCCATAAAAAAAGTAGGAGATTCAAAAAGAATAGCAAATTGTTAATAATATCAGAAGAAGAGAGACAACAAATAATATCAGCAAAATATGCTGAAATACTATTTGAAAGTCTAAATAAGACAGCACAAAAAATTTATGTTCCAGCAAATTCTACAGAAATTTATAGCAAGGCTACTCATGCTGACTATGAGCTACTAAAGTCTAATAGGTTTTTTATTGTTGATAATTTGATTACAGAATCTACCAATTCATTAGGCAGTTTACTGAAAGATTGGTCAAAAATACCTGGTAGGCCAAAGAGTCCGATTCTTGAAGGAAAAAAAACAAGTTTTTCGGATATTATTCTCACAGAATCAGAACTGGATGCAATTCTAAGTGGAACTTTTGCTGCTATCAAAACAATTGTGGATGATAAGTGGTGTTTGAAAACTAAAATGGAGACTTCTTTTCATAAAAGTAAATGTAAAAATGAAAATACTGCTAGTATTAAAAATTATACTTATAGAGACACTTGGAAGAACATATCTGATGATAAAATAGATTTAACAAAGAATTATAGTAATTGTGATAAACTTTCAGTTGCCTCAACAAAATCTAGAAGCTATTCACCGGATATATTTGAGGATGGTTCAATGTGTGTCATTGAAGACACACCTATGAAAACAATTTCTAGAACTGGAGAAGATAAAAAAAATTATATGCATACTATTGACACTAAACAGAAGAAAAATGATGAAAGCGTAGATATTTTTAGTCAGACATGTTCACAAAAGAGTGATGACTGTATTCTATTAACGAACAAGGATGAAAATATTACGAAACGCTTTTCTGCAAATTTTATGGAATTGACTGAGTGCGTAAATTATAGTATATTAAATAACGACAGTGCTAAAAAATTTCAAACAAAACATGAAAAAGAAGATATTAATTCATCAGATAATAATTCAGGTGTTTATAAGACTAACCCAAATTGCGACATTGTCCATGGTATGAACAATCATTCAAGAATAAAAATGTCAGACAAAGTAGATAGATATAGTTATTCACAAAGAAAAAGTAATGATTTCATGGATATCACAGCATGTGTTAATCAACATTCTTCACATAAACACATAGAGAAAATTGACTTGACAAAAGACAACACTATTGAAGACAATGTAACAATTTATGAAAATATCAGTTTAAGAAATAGTCCAGATGATAATGGGAAAATGAGCACAAAATCTGATATAGAAGATTTGCCACTTATAAAAATAAGTGGAAAAAACAAAATTGAACAAGAAAGTTTACAGTTAACAAAAGAATCAAGATCAAACAGTCCGGTTGATCAAACTAACTATAAATTCGATGATTTTGTTTATAGTCATTCTGATCACAACAGTAGCAAAGAAATAGAAGAAAGTGATGTAGCTCATCTCATTATAGATAATATTGATGATAAATTAAAAAATGGAAAAGAATCCCACATTAAAAATACTTCACCAAAAACTTCAAATCTAAATATGGAAAGTATTACTATATGCAATAAAATTGACTATACTCCAAAAATAAATTGTCATAGTGAATATTTACATAATTTTAGTAGTAAATCTGACATTGTAATAGTTGATGATTCTAGACAAGACAACAAGAAAAAACGATTATCGTTCTCTATTTCAAACAACGAAGAATTAAATTTAAGCCAATGTTCAGATTACATTTTTGAAATATCTGATGAAGAATTAGATTATTCTGTACACAAATCAAAATATGAATGTTCGAATGAAGTTATGAATGAACTTTATGATGGCCATATTTTAACAGTAAATGATAATTTAGTAGAAAACAAGGAGTCAGATAACAATGATGGTTTCAAAAGATTTTCTATTACCAAAAATAGAAAAACTGTAAATTCAACATTTCTGAATAGATCTCTCAGTGACAGCTATCTACCTATGGTAGAAATTAAGGGCACTAAAGCCAAATCAAAGTCGCCTATTAAAGAAAAAAGTAGTAAGTCTGCAAATACTACTCCTATTAAAGAAATGAAATATAACAAGGAAATTGTCCAAACTCCTAAAAACACACAATATTTAATTAAGACTTCTGAAATCACACCAATGTTAGACTATGACAATTTATCTACACCAGAAAGAAATGAGGAATTACATAAATATGGTTTGAAACCTTTCAAGAGAAAAAGAGGTAAATAATATTACATAATAATAATAAAACCTGGGACATTTCACACGCATCTAATCCGAATACATTTTAATTCAAATTCAAATGATTTATATGCCAGAGACATGGTACATAAATAACATTCCAGCATGCTCTTACTTGAATAAAAGTGTCCAAATATAAAATAAAACAGAGTTAATTGAAGACTATTAACATGTCAATTTATAATATAATATAGATAAATTAAAGTCACAAAGAATTTAATTACATTCTCAATCCATTAAAATCATAAAATAGTAAGAATTAATCAATTACATACACAGACCAGTCAACCTATAGACCACGCTTTGACAGGGAGTAGCATTCGCCAAGGCTAAGTAGTGACACTACATAACTATGTCTCTTCTGAGCGGTCAGTTGTAAGCACGTCGGAAGCCATTAAATTGTCAATTTTGAACGAGCCAATGAAAACTAGCCGACTTCTCCCCGCACCCCGCCACTTTTTGGCGATTTCGTTTTCAAACTGACGTTTATTAAAGCGTGGTCTATAGGTTGACTGGTCTGTGATTACATATTATCATTTAAAAATTCACTAATATTAATAGAAACAAAATTATCCTTTTGCTGACTGGGTAGATACGAGAACATACCTACCTTACATATCTTTACCAATATATGGTATTATCTATTAAGTTAACTGCTCATTTTTATTAGGGTTCCGTACCCAAAGGATACCAACGGGAACCCTATTACTAAGACGTCACTGTCTGGTCACCCGTCTGCCACAGGCTTGTATCGTCTGAACTGTAATAGGTAGACACTTGAAGTTGTGACAGTGTGTATTACTGTGGCTACTATAAAGGCAAAAAATGAAGTAATAAATGAAAGAGGCTCCCCATACAAGAAACATGTTTTTGTCAAAGTTTTTAGTAATTGGTGGTCGTGCGATGATTACTTACACTTGAAATTTTCATGTAGTATATACTACCATGGCCGCTATAACGGCAAATAAAATAAAATAAAGTTAAAAATGACCATACAAGGAACATGTATTTTTTTTAAATCAAACAGTTGTATGGAACCCTTCATGTGCGAATCCGACTCGCACTTTGCTTGCTTCTTTATATAAAATTACCTTTTCAAATTTGTGTTTGTGATTCTTTTGTTATGCGTTCTACCTGGCATATTGCTTAGTTGAAGAACTGAAACAAATAGACACAGCATTAAAAAGAACAGGTGGAATTTTGTTGTGAGGAAAGGAAAAACAAGTTATGCTCATATTTTAAGAATTTCTTCAATTCTTACACACACATAGTTCTCAGACAGTGGTTCTGCAATAATCCAGTGACAGCTTTGGGAGGTGCTTTGACTGGCCACCATAATTTTATTTCGTTAATTTACGGTTAAATAAAAATACCATTATGAATACATAAGAAATATGTTCACCTTCTGAAAACGATATATTCTAGGTACCTATGCTTAATTATATTTTAGGCATGAAATGGTAAAAATAATATAATCTAACTAGTTGATAAAAGTGAAGCTCAGCCTCACTTGCTTCACCTGCAAAGCTGCCACCGCAAGTCGGGACTTATTAAATGAACTTTTATGTTATTCTTTTATTATTTCAGCTGTACAAATTTTAAAGCATCTATACAACCAAACACATCCAGTAGTAGAAAACGTTTCTGAAGAAATATGTTCCCCTTCGAAAAAACGAAAAACACACATTTCACCAATTAGAAACATCTCACAGAGCAAAAAAATTACCAGTTACTTTTCAACCAAGAAATGTGTTGGGCAAACAGAAAAAGGAAATATGTTTGCAGTGACATGTAATATTCCAATCATAAAAGAGATAAATTGTAATCCAGATGATTGGGTGTTTCAAAGGAGGGAAAGCGTAAAGGTATATATATAATTAGGCTTATCTTCAAATTATATCCATCTAGCAAACAAGCTATAATTATTATCTGGGTTATGTTTGTATACAAATTGTATAAAAAGCTTAGAATAGTAGAAGAGTTGTAAACAGTAGTAAAAATAGTTTAAAATGTTTTAAAATCCCAATTAATGCAACCTTTGTCATTATAATAGCTGTTGTAAAGAATTAAAACTGCATAATTAGAGGCCTTGAATTTTGCAGGAGTTGCACAACCATAGCAATATTTGTCATTCTTTTTTTATGGATTTGATTAAGCAAATAAATTAATTACAACTTGCAATTTATATTTCAATTGCAAACTGTTGATGCGCTAGATTCGAAGCACCCGTCGCCCAGTGCAATATTTCACCTCCCCGACCCCCCAGGGCTTAGTGGCCCCACGCTGCCCCACGTTCTCCTCAGCGTCTAAAGGACTTGTTGTGTGGGGCCCCGGCCGATACTCTTTTATCCAGTCTCACTTCTTTTGTCAACCTGTCTAGTCTGGTACCTCACTCAATCACAGACATGTTTTATGGTGCAAACCTATGCGCTCTGTGTAAGAAGGATGGTGGTATCAGACCAATTGCAGTAAGTTGTACATTTCATCGTTTAGTGTTCAAAATTTGTGTAAAATTTTTGTTTCCCCCTTTGTCACCTATCTTCAGTCAGATTCAACTTGGTTTTGGAGTGAAAGGAGGATGTGAGGCGGCTGTGCACGCGACTCGTTCCTTCCTCCAGCACAACGGCGGTGAGGTGATTTTAAAGGTTAATATAAAAAACGCCTTCAATGCCGTTGACGGAGGAGCCCTGCTAACACAAATACCAGGAAATACTCCGGAAGTTTATAAATATCTATGGCAAAGCTGTTCAGCCCCATCAACCTTATACAAAAATCACCTTTTATTTTCTGCAGTTGATTGTCAGCAAGGTGACCCGCTGGGCCCTGCAATATTTAGTCTGGCTATCCATCCTATTATTTTGAAACTAAATTCAAAATTTTACGCATGGTGTTTAGATGACGGCACGCTGGGCGGCGATGCTGAATGCGTTCTTGAAGGCCTTCGGATTCTCATTTTAAAATTCAACTCTATCGGCCTAGAATCAAATTTTTCGAAATGCGAGCTTTTTATTTCTGATTCTGTACAATCCGTTGATAGAGCTGCCATAATCGATAATAGTCTGGTCCCCAACATTAAAATACTGTCTAAGAAAAGTTTGCGGCTTCTTGGAGCACTAATTTTGGATGACTCTATTCCACTTTTTATTAATAAACAAATTCAAAATTTCACTGATACCCAAGACCGCCTCCTCCAGATTAATTCACACATGGCCCTTTCAATTTTTAGATTCTGCCTTTTCGTTCCAATGTTCACTTACTTTCCCAGCTGTTCACATCTTTGGAAATTTCGTCCTCTTCTCTTTAATATAGATAACTTTATCAAAGACATGTTAACCAAAATTCTTAATTGTCCCCTAAATGAGGTCGCATGGTCTCAAACCTCACTTCCTATCCGACACGGTGGTCTTGGAATTCGGAGCATCGTCGCTGTCTCTTTGCCGGCCTTTCTGTCTTCTGCCCATAATTCGTTTATTCTTTACGTTTATATAATTGGCCCTACACTGGGCCCCGTGGAGGTTACATACTTGGGAGAGGCCATGGAGGCCTGGCGAGAAGCGTGTCCATCTACTGATCTTCCGATCTCCTTCCATTCACAATAACTGTGGGATGACCCAATTTGCAAGTTCACTTTGGACTCACTGCTATCTGAAACATCATCAAGAGACTGAGTCCGCCTGCTTGCCGTGTCGGGAGAGAGTCAGGTTAATGGCTCCAAACCTTGCCATCTGCCACCGAGTACTCTCCTTGATAGACAGACACTTTCATTGGCGATCTGCCTTCGTCTGGACCTTAGGACGGTGCAGCCTCACATTTGTCGTTGTGGAGAAAGGGTTGACCAGTTTGGTCATCACGGCTTTTCTTGTAAGTTCAGCGCCGGCCGTCGGTCGCGCCACGCGGCCCTTAACGACGTCATCCATAGGACCTTAGCCTCTGCTCGGTGCCCAGCTATCCTTGAGCCAAGTGGGGTCCTTCAGGATGACAACAAAAGGTCCGATGGCATGACGCTCGGGCCGTGAAAGCTTGGCAGGCCGCTGGTGTGGGACGCTACCTGTGCTGATACGTTGGTTACGTCCCATATTCTAGTGACTTCCAAACGTGCTGGCGCGGCTGCGTCCGCCGCTGAGGACTCCAAGCGGCGCAAATATTTAAATAGGAGACCAGTACTTTTTTGCGCCGTTTGGGGTTGAAACCTTGGGGCCGTGGGGTCCAGAGAATCAGCGGCTCGCCAGGGAAGTGTCTGTGCGTTTGGTCGAGGTGTCCGGCGACCGGACGGCTGGCAGCTATTTCCGTCAACATATAAGCCTGGCTATACAAAGGTAACGCTGCCAGTCTTCTTGGTACCGTGACACCAGATAATTTTTTAAATATATTTTATTTGTAAATATGTTATTATTTTTTTCTATATCATTGGTTGCATTACTTGTATATATTAATTGAGAAATAAATTAAAAATTTAAATAATTCCCAACAGCGCAATCATCAATATCAACAAATTTTACTTTGAGACCTACTCTGAGACGTGAAAGATAAAATTAACAGTTTTTTTTTTAGATTTTTAAAGTTGGCTTCATAGTAAAAGTTATTTATATTGATGGTACTTTCGCCCCTATCAGTTTTTGAGAGTAGTCTTTTTGCAGCCTGTATACAGCTCTTAAGTGATGATATGCTATATTTTAGGTGTCCACCTGCAAAGTGCCTCTACACATAGCGTTCCATAACTATGTGAGTTCGCGGCTCAACTTGCATGAAGCTATTTTGAAATATCAACCAGTTGATATAGATGTCATACACAAAGAACTCGCTGGATATGGTCACAAGTATGATCCAAAGGTACGCCAAGAAAGCATTGTAATGTCAAGAAATTGTAGATCTGAAATATATAAACACATATTCAGGTTCATGCTACCATTTTGGAGCTGGATATATAGTGAATAGGTTATTAGAAAAATAATTTAAATAATCTTATGAAGGGATAATTCATTTATTTAGCCACGTCAGCCGGTGTGATAATGGTGAAATTTCGATAACAAAGTTGAAAATTCACATATTGTTATTTTTATCGCGGGTTCAATCGACATGGCTCAGCAACAGCCCGCCCAGCTACGCCGCCGTGCGCCATCGAACGCTGATCTATAAAATTATTTTTTGTACCATATGAGATTTTTTTATTATTTCTTCTAATTCTATAATCGCTATATAAATACTTCCGAAATATCAAATATAATGTAGAATTTATTGTTGTTAACCTACGCATCCCCGAATCAAACATATATTTTTATTTTCTGTCTGTTTGTGCATCGTTTCGTATTTTTGTTTCTATGCTTCAAGAATCATTAAATAAATTTTGATAAAACTATGACATTTAAATTGGTCATATGGATGCATTATTACGTCATGACACTGCTAATGTTAGGTGCAAAGCAGGAAAAAGAATTATAATCTAAAACAAGGTTTGACAAAATAAATCAGATTTGCTGAGAACTGTTTATTACACAGCCAGCAACATGCTGAGGTTGCCCCAATTGTCATAGAATATGTACCTATAATTAAAGAATAGACGTAGCTAGTAAAGTTTTATTTATTTTTTTCTTATGACAATAAACATTCTTTCTTTTTACTCCTTTCTATTATAAAATGTAACTATACATTAATAACTAAGTAGATTCAATGTCAATGGTGAAAAAAGTAATTTTGTATTATTTGGCAGACTGGAAAAAAACACACACTGTTAGACTCATTAAGGGAGGTTTTCCAAGTTTAGTCGATAGCGCTGAAAGTAGATGGCGTTGCTAGGTCATTACGATTGTCAGTGTTGATTGATTGGATTGAAATGTACATTCTCTTTGGTTGTTGTCACAGCTGCTTTTCAACTTAAAGTTTTTAATACAAATACCTTGTTTATTTCAAGTATATTTTTATAAACTTGTACATTTCTGCTTTTGTTTCATAAACAAAAGATTACGAAACGCGAAATACTCCAAAACTAACAACATTGACAACCGCGTTTAACAACCAAGCAGTGCGTCAGTGCCATCTAGTAGTGTCAGTCGGTACTTATTTAAAGAAAGTCCCATTGCATGATATACAACAAATATCCTGACATTGTTCGTATTTTACATAAGAATAAACATCTATTGATACCTTTGCATAATATTAATTTCTGATTTCCAGGATTTATTAAGATTCCTCGACAAGAAATGTATCACAGTAAAAACAACAGACAAGAATAAAAATACTGATTAAGCACGAGTCGTAGTCGCGCCCTAAAGGTTCCATAGATACTGTTATACAACGTCTTTATAGCTACTCACTGCCAGATGCCACGAAAACGCATGTGAATTTAAATATACTAAAAAATTATATTTTTATATAATTTAACTACAAATTAACAATTTTCAGATTATTTTTCTTAACTTACATAGTGCATGTATCAAAATTTAAGTTAAATTAAGTGTTAATATTTTTGTAGATAATAAGCAAAGAATGTAATTATGTAAACAGAACTAGATATCTTTTTGTAATATTATCTTTTAAAAACATCAAAAGTTATTAGTGTCGAACAATTGCTATTAATTTTTTTTATAAATTTTGGATTAAATGAGATCAAAATATGTTCAATATTTTGATGGCATTACTACTGCAAATGGCACAATGTTTGCGATGGTTGAGCAAGTCGCTCAGTGAGTAATAGAAATCCCTCATGTTACAGCACCTTAACTAAATACAAAATTAATATGTGCTTGTAAAATCTAATCATGGCCCATAATATTGAAGCAATGTATTGATTGCAATTAAATTTTCGCACAAGGGTTTCGACTCTACAGTTGTCTTTATAACAATGGATAAGCAAAATTAAGTTGTTATAAAGATATCCGTATATCTGTACAATTTTTGAACAAATTTTGCTTAGAAATGCAAATAGTTCAAAAAAAGAATGATTTGCGTACTTGTGTTTGCACATTTGTTAGTAAATTGTTTACATTAACTTTTGTTTATATGTAAAGGGTATTTTAGCTATGGCGGGGCTACATTAACTTGTCACGCAATGATTGTATGGCTTGCATTTTGAAGGTGCATTGTCACGTTAGTTTGGCCCGGCTTTTACCAATGCAATAAAATAAGTTCATTCATGGTTTTTTACTATAAATTATGTGTACTTAATATACAAGAAACTTTAGTATTAAATTGACTTGAGCAACATGGTCTATTTATTCTAGAAATATTTACCTTTAAAGAACTAGACACACAGTCTGCCCCTCAAGAACTTCCATGACAAATTTTGAACTCCAAATAGTAATATGAGTGCATTTAGCTGTCGTATCGCGTGACCTTTAACACTTGAAAAATAACACATCTAAGATGTTTAAGAAACACAGGTATTCCACAATAGACTAGAGATAACTTAAGGCCCTCACTGTACAACGCTGAACTCCTTCGTAAGAGTTACTCGAAAAGATGCTTTTTTCCTCTGACAATCTTTCATAACATAAAGCGAGACGCACTGCCAAAAAGGGTAAAAACCATGTAAAAATACAACGTAAATAAAATATGAGAGTGGGATGATGTAAAATCTGTGTCGCCAAAAGTAACGGTTTTCAACTGTTCTAAAATTTAAATTCGGAAGAGCATCCTGGAGTAAATGTTTTTGAATGTAAATAATATCTGTTATGCTAGAGGTAAAATTATTCATTGTAAGCACAGACAAGTCAACCTTTAGACCACGCTTTAATAAATGTCAGTGCGAAAACGAAATCGCCAAAAAGTGGCGGGTTGCGGGAAGAGGTCGGCTAGTTTTCATTGGCTCGTTCAAAATTGACAATTTAATGGCTTCCAACGTGCTTCCAACTGACGGCTCACTAGTTATGTAGTGTCACTACATAGCCTTGGCGAATGCTACTCCCCGTTAAAGCGTGGTCTAAAGGTTGACTTGTCTGTGATTGTAAGCTTTGATTTAAGATTTTGACGAGTCAAATAAGTATGAAATCGGCATGTATTTGAGACCTATAAATTTTAGATAAAACTGATCTCTTTGAAATTCTGATAAAACACGAATTATGTTCAAGATAAACAAAGCTCATTTAAATTTGAAAATAACACAGTTATTGAGTCATTTTGTAATTATTGTATGGGAGTTTGAGCGAGACCTTAAAAGAAAATATCCCAAATAAAGCATTAGTAATATCTCCATGGATAGAATATTATTACAATTTTGAATGTATACTATGTAGTTATTATAAAAGTTCAAACATTTTTTAAGATAGTTCTTTGACGATATATCAGCGAGACTCGTACATGGAGTGAACCCCTTAGAGTCACAGATCAAAGGAGTGCATGCAATAGCAAATTTGAAATCCCCTCACGTACGTAACGTCTATAAGGGGTATTATACCGTCCTGAATTCAGGATCCGATATTCAGTGTCCGATTTATGACAATAAATTCAGTCGCTGAAGCTCCTGTTTACACGTTAACTGATTCAGGTCTCTGAAACAGACTTAAAGGACGAGCGACAAGTGACGGACGTGTCAAGTGAAAAGTGGGACAAAATGCCTTTACATAATTAGTCCTCAAGTTATCAATTTAGTTTTTTAGTGTTTTCGTAATTCCATTCTTATCATAATTTTTATAAACACCTAATAACACACTGTACTCATCGTTTCTGATATTTTTATTAATATAGTTTGGATCAGTTTTGTTCCAAAGATAAGGCATGTCCTTATATAATTCCAAGCTATTTTGAATTACCTCCTTTTCTGTAGTCATTTTGTTTTACGTACTGTTATACGGGAATTGACATTTCCCTTTTTAAAAAAGAAAATTCACAAACACTAAGAATAAACTTTATTTTGAAAAGAAAACACTTTTATTAAATACACATTTAATTAATTACGATTTAATATGATTTTCGGCTGAGAGACGGGAATTGACTGACTCGGAATGGAGTGGTTGAGTTGTTTATGTATATGATGAGTAATATGGGCTTGCGTCAGAGGGGTGTATTGAGTCAGCGATATTGCTATCATTGTTAGGGTATAACAGTATGCACGCAATAACGGAGCAAAAAACAAAACGTGCGCTTGCGACGGTAGGCGAGCGGCGACTACGGAATGTATTTTGTGGCGGCGACTGAGCGTCCTAACCCTAATGTGATTACACCCATTCGATTTATTGTCCGATTTAGTATTTAGAACGTCCAAAACCATCCTTGTCCTGAATGGACTCCTAAATTGGATGCTACTATTCCTAAATGCGATTTAACTTCTCTGAATTCAGGAACGACTAAATATCGGATCCTGAATTAAGGATGGTGTAATACCCCTATAAGTCTATTTATCAATGATGGCTCTGAAATAGTGCAAAAGTTACCATACAGTGAGTCAATTAAACTGTAAGAAAAAAGGAATATTTATTTTAATGAGTAGGTATATAAGGATGTTAAAAAAAACCACTATTTTAGATTGAGCGGTTGGAGATAGCGACTGCAGGACCACGGGTTCAATTCTTGATCGGGACAACTATTTGAGCGCATGAATATGTCAATCGTTACTTGTTTGGATGTAGTATATCTGTAAATGTATACATACGTACATACATATACTCTCGCCTGCTTCCCATTGGGGTAGGCAGAGACTACAGATTTCCATTTAGTGCGATCCTGGCATAGGTACTTCTTTCGCTTCATCAACACTCATCACTCTTCTCATACACACTCTCCGGACACTCCGAATACTCCGGGTACTCTGAACTTGACCCTTTTCTAGTATGTCCCTAATCTGGTTTCAGTAAGTTCGTCTAGGGCGACCCATTCCGACCCTACCATTCACCTCCGCACAGTAAATTTCTTTCGTCAGTCTTCTTTCATCCATCCTCTCCAAATGACCAAACTTACGACCGCTTAGCCTAGTGGGTAGTGACCCTACATGCGAAGCTGGAGGTCCTGGGTTCGAATCCCAGGTCGGGTCAATATTAATATGATGAATATTGATACTGGTCCCGGGTCTTGGTTGTTATATGTGTGTGGTGTCTTCGCAAAAATACTTATATATGTATATATTATAAAGAATATTTAAGTATGTATATCAGTTGTCTAGTAACCCATAACACAAGCATAATACTTGCTTACTTTGGGACTAGATGGCGCTGTGTGGGAAGTCCCATGTATTAAAAAAACCACCGCAGCATTCCTTTTTCAAATTTTGTCACTACATCCTCTTTCATATCACACCGTTCTCTTATCACACTATTCCTTATTCTGTCTCATCTCATCTCTGCATGCATTAATTTTACTTTAATACTTCTTCTGCCATACCCAACACTCACTTCCATACATCCATACTTCTTTTTGAACGCCCCATTCGTAATAGTTACCATCTCTTGCAACACTTCCTCCGATGATGCAAGTAGGACTTGATCATCAGCGTATAAAAGGCATTTGATAAGTAACTCTCCCATGCTCAACCCACATTCACTCTCTCTCAATTAGGCAGCTATCCATGAACAGATTAAACAGACACGGAGACGCTACACATCCTTTTCGAACCTCCTTTTGATGTCAAACCATTCTGTGTAGGCCCCGTTTAATCTAACGCACGCACTGGAATCCCTATACAGAGATTTCAGAGCCCGAATCAAATCACCCTTCACTCCGTACACGGACAGTACTGACCACAGCTCATTCCTCACCACTCTGTCATAAGTCTTCTCCAAACCCACGAATGTGCAAAACACTTTTTGACAAAAAGTCAAAAAGTGAAACCGAAAAGTGTTTGGCAAAAAGCCAAACACTTTTCGGTGATGCACCGCAAGGAGAACACTTGATTCATGCATCCCATTCCCTTTCTAAATCCCGCCTGTACATCCCACAATTTCTCATCAGTCTCTTGTACGACTCTCCCAATCAATATCTTAGCATACAACTTGCCGACAATACTAAGGAGACTGATACCACGATAGTTCCTGCAATCCTGCTGTGACCTTTTACCTTTGTACAATGGCACAATCACAGCCTTACACCAATCGTCTGGTACTTTACCAGTGCGCCAACAGGAATTGAAAAGGAGGTACAATATATTCACCACAACGCTGCCCCCAGCCCTCAGCATTTCGACAGAAACTCTATCATACCCCACAGCTTTCCCTAATTTCATACTTTTCATTGCCTCAACAATTTCTTTCATACTGATTTCACTACTATCACTCACATACTGTAAATGTATGTGTACAAAAAATCTGTCTAATACAGTATAACGCACGGATCGTTGCCGCTCTTATTTCACGACGCGCGGGCAGCGAAGAGTAGTAGCGGGAGGCGGACTATCTGACCTTTCCATCTTCTCTGCGTTCCTATTTCATGCTACTGCGACGCTTTCTGTAAATAACTTCACAGCGGCAAAGATTCGTGCGTTGTAGGTACTTGTTCCCTTAGCACATACTCTGTCTAGTTTGGAACTATACCACCCCGATATTACCATGTATAAGATTCCCAAATACTATTTTATTAAAGCTAGGTCTGAACTGTTTTATGGCAGTTTGTTCATATATTTTTTAATAATTTCAAATAATTATTTCGTGAATAGATGTTAGGTAAAAATACTCAAAAGGGTAAGTCAAATATATACAGTGAAACGCAAATGTCATGAAATTCCGATTGCGGAACCACTTTCAAACAAATGGTATACTATTAACTTTGTAATTATTGAGAAACGATAAATATATTTAAAAAAAAAATCTTAATTTAAATAATAAACTGGTTGCATTGTATGTATTTGATTGCTCGGTTTCGAAACTAAAAATAACTAGATTTCCATTTTCAATACAACAATGTATTTAATATTTTTCATTATGTTAGAAAAATTCTAGATAATATTTATAAATTAAATTAATTTATATTTAAATTAAATCTATTGTCATTTCTTGATTAGACCCGCTTGCGATAACACTTGTCTTGTAGCATTATTAATATGTCGAAATCTATCTGGACCCAATTGAATGCCTCCGTACCTGAAAATATAATAATTTATATAGATTATTGATTTTTGTCCATTATTGTTAGCTGCCTACTTACATCATAACGGTTTCTCACATACACATAAAAGCTATTACGAGGATAGGTTGAAAAGTCATCTGTTTACCATTCAGAATGTGAAAATAATACTGGCCGTTATGTGATCGTATTCTCGGTGTATACCTTTTTTAAATATTTATATTTTATATTAATTTTAATACCAAAGCACATTTGAGCAGAGTCAAGCTCCAAGCCCCTCTTGAGGAGGCCTATGCCCCTGCAGTGGGGCATTAATAGGCTAATGGTATGGTATGCATAATTCGATTTTGAATGAAAAGGATTTTTTTTTCCTTTTTTCAGTAGAAGAACGTACTGGCTGCCTGAGATGGAAATAATCGGCCACAATTTTGGTCACATAACTTTCTTCAATGAACATGTTGCCTTAGTGCCATATTGTTTTAAGTGCAATTATTTCAAAAAATTTAAAAAAGGTTTTGTTTTTCATGGACAAGTTTTTGACTAAATACAGACAAAAAAATTCTATGACTTCATCCATTTATATTTTAAAAATTGTCAGATGAATTTCTACGTTTTGAGGCAATTAACATCAATCGAAAATTCAATTAAAATATGAAAATATTTTTTTAGCAGACGGCGTGTTCAGCTGAGGTGTGCAAACTTATAAAGCATGTAGAGCTTACCGAACTATACAACTAGTTTAAAAAAAAACTTCAAACATATTTTGTCGGTAACCGTTAGTTTGCGCCATCTGCTCACTTGAAACTTTTTATTTAGTTCGGTAAGCTTTACACGCTCTATAAATATGTACTACGTTCAGTCGAACGCGGTGTATGTTCTTTATTTGACACAAAAATTTTTTAGAGCCTATTATTTTTGGAACTCATGCGCCAATATAAATTTTGTTAGATACTAGTCAAAATAGGTAATGAATTTTACATTCACAGAAAACTAAAATAATGCGATCGTGCATGGCTCTCAAAGCAAGGACTGTAACTATAAATTAGGGCAATAGATTATAAATGTTAACTAACCATCTAGATACAACAACCAACGTTTGCTTCTGGTCCAAAATCTGTAGTAAATGCAGCATCCTGCCCCCGGCGTGTGTTTCTCCGTCATCGTCGCAATCTTGTAACATCGTGACACCTTTTTCAGTTTTCTTTTCAATTCTATATGCATACATATTGTGAGTCGCGTTCAATATTTTCTTGTTTTCTTTCAATTTTAATATCACTGCACTGTAAAGTCAAACAAATATAGATTACGTTACAAATTATTAGTTCTTAACGTGTTGATGAAATCTAGGAGTATATAAGCTAGTGGCGGGTTTGCGGTTGAAGCAAGTGAGGCTGAGCCTCACTTAAATCAACCGATTACTTACAGCAACAATGCGATTATAAATATTTTTTTCATGAAACTTTTTAAAGTTTATATTTAAGTATCTACTTATTATTTAATGTATAATATGGTTTAAAGTCATAGAGTAAATTAATTAGACAGCAGCATTTGGTTTTAATAGTCATGTCAATTCGCAGTATTGAAGTGACATTACGCAACTTTGCGGGGTTGAAGACTGGTGGCGCGGGGATTTCACGGGGATGCATATATTCACAGGCCGGTGTATATATATGGTTCAGTATACACCGTTTCATACATTTTATACGGCGTATTGATTCAGGCCCTGGAAAATACACTAATATTTCTGCATTGAAAATATGTTAAGAAATTAAAAAGTTTTGATGAGAAAACAAAAATGTTTATTTTTGACTACTACGTCTAAACTATCTTGGGAGAAGAGGTACTTCGGTGTATAGTTAAGTATACACTAGCGCTGATAGTGTCAAATAAATAATTTTGTTTACGAATGTAATGAAAATTTATATGATTTGCATATTCTAGCATACTTGGAAAACGTTGGAATTGTACTCTATTCATATTTACGTTTAATTCTGCATATTGAAATTACATCATTATAAATTAATTTCGAAAAACCATTTTGGTATTTTTTTTAATTTTCTAGTATGATGGAAGCTCCACATCGCCCTATTGAACCACATTTGGGGAAAAAGAACGTCCCAACAGTCAGCACCACCGCGTGCATGGACAATAAATGCCCTTCAAATTCAGGCTATGACCTAAGTGATTATTAACAGTAATAATAATACCTAGGACATCCCATACAGCGCCATCTAGTTACAGACACTTTTACACCCAAACACGGAACAAATAAACATGTTCATGCACACAAATATTTGTCCCGGGCGGGAATCGAACCCGCGACCCTTGGCTCCGCAGTTAGGGTTTCATGCAGGCTCTTCGCATCAGTTTTGGCTGTTTATTATGTCGCCAGATTTTCTAGGTCACCCATAATCTGTCGAATTGTTTTTACTTTAACCAATTAATATATTTTCTTACTTGACTTCATCTAAACTGTGCACGACAGCAGCGTGACCTTGGAATGAACTCTTTCTGTCCACAATCACTTCGCCATGTATGATACAGGGACAATCTATTTGCAACTGAAAAAATATATACATTTAAAAGTAAATTTTTGTATCTATTAATAGGAAAGCACACATGATTGCATCTCAACCAAGAGACGTAAATTAAATCTAGACATGAAATGGTGTAAGAAATTACATTCAGACATCTTATATATACATGACATTTGTGAAAATAATGCAGTGAAACATGCAACTAAAAAAGTTAATATTTAAAAAATCGACCAAGTGCGAGGTCGTTTTGCGCTAATATAACTACAGATTAACAATTTTCAGATTTGTTACTTTATTTGGGCTGTAAGACCTTGTTTTCATGATTCTAGGTCAACGGGAAGTACCTTCTAGCTCACGGTAATGCTTTGATTAAAAATATAGAACCTGAATCATTGGATAGATGATGTACGAGTTTAATTATTCCTAAAGAAACCACCTCATCAAATGGAATTGTTGACATGAGGAGGATACGCCAATTAGAGGTCTAGCAAATCTTATATTTGGATTCGTGATTACATGTCTCTTTATATACGATATATTATATCCAAATTTTCTTTCTCTACTACTATTTATTTTTTTATTTATTTCCTTAGATTACTATTAGTTAGTTATAAGTAGGGCATACTAAAAGTTTCTGGATCTGGCCAATTACAATAAAAAAAATAGAAAACTATTTATGAAATTTGCAAATGTAACAAATTTAATGTAATATAGGCGACGAGTATTGTGGTTTAACCTGCATTGGAGCAACTTGGTGGATTAAGCTCCAAGCCCCCCGACCCCGAGGGGAGGCCTGAGCCCCTGTAGCAGGGCATAATGGGCTGGTGGAACGGAATTGTGGTTTATGCTCTCATTTTAGATAAGGAAGTGGAAGGAACACCAAATCCGATATAGAAAATTTAAAGCATGAAACCTAATCATATTTGTTCGGTTTTCATTATATTCTACAATATTACACTTACTTGAACAAGATCCAAGTTTAGTTCCTTGTTTTTACTGATGCTTTTCTTCTGTTTGGATTTAGAAAGTTTCAATGCTTGTAACGTTTCTCGAATTTTTTCCACCCACTGGAAAATTACATTTTCTCCAATATTTTCTCTTGAAAACAAAAATTTTACATCAAAGTTTTAACAAACGTCAAACAATGCTTAGCGTTCAACCATTTCCGGATTTTTTTAAGTCATTTTTTTAGGCGCGGTGAAAGTGAAATTTTAGTATATAACAATAGGAGTACGTGAAACGTGAAGTACAATTTCAATGCGACAAAATGAAGTTAGCCTCAAAAAGTTGTCGAAGTCAATTTCAATCTTTTGCGATTTGTGAAATTGTTACCAGCCTGTGTTATCTTCTGAGCTGTTCATTAAAAAACATATTTCCTGTAGTTAAATTTTATAACATAGAATTTGAATAGGGTATTCAAATAATATTCAAAATATTATATTTATCAAGAAAATATGAAAATAGACTTTATTTGATTAGAAAATTTTTAAACAAAATTATATTTGATTGAAGAATGTGAAACTTATTAGCTATTAAAATTTTATCTACGTCTCTTTCTTGCAAAACGAAATTTCATTACTTTAAATGGCATCACGTCATAGGCTAGAACACCATCCGGTATTGTCATATATTCATAACTTTGCTAATAATAATTTATTTTTCAACATTCTATCACTGTTATAATATATTTAGAAAACTCTTTGATATAAAATAATATTTTAAAAAAGTCCACTAGCTAGTAGAAAAAAATAAATTATTTATCAATGGTATTTACCATTAATTCCCTGTAAAGCGTCTTATTCTATGATGCCAAAGAATATAACTTTTAATGCATGTGCAGATATCTGTATCTCTCATTCCACTAGGATACCACGACAAGGCTCCACCGGAGGATTTATGGATAATTTTTTTCCTCTTCAATCTACCGGTTGAGTGCAAAAAATTACATTTCTTATTCTATTTTGATCCACCATTTTAGGGCAAAAAGGTGAGCTAAATTAATCATATATAATGGGAATATGTGATTATTATTATTCCACCTCGTTCTACCATTAAAAGGTATTGCACTACATAGAGAAACAATCTCGACGAATAAAAAAAACAAATGAATATTACTATAAAAAAATAATATCTGTAAACAAACAGGTGGCAAAAGTTTGTTCAAAACTATGTTCACAGAGCTAGGAAGCTTGTTAACAAGGAAGTATAGAAACTCCCCTCGTGATCCAGTAAAATTGTTTGGGGGATCTACGAAAGAAATAGCCATAGATCCACCGCTAGATCAAAGAGGAAAAATATCCATAGATCTAACGGTGGAGCCTCGTCGGTGGATCTTAGTGGAATGAGAGATCTGTATTAGACACAAATAGATGTTAGAAAACCAAAATAATAATTTAATTACTTACAAGTAAACATCATCTAGAGATCTATGTAACTCCTCCTTGACTTTTCTATCCATCGAAGGAGCTGACAATTCATATATAGGAGGTGCGTTTGTAGGATATTCAGGTGGTAAAGTTACATATAAAATAGCTTCTATATTATTTTCTTTAATTTTAATACTATACGATCTTGAATTTTCACTCTCTGTTTTCCAGTCTTTATTATATATTGAACTCAGAGCTTCAATTTCCTCTATCTATAAGAATAAGGTAATTAATATATCCTATTGCATAGCAATATGGTTATACGTGTTAATGATAAAGCGCAAAAACTCAAGACACCCCAGCTTATTTTTATTATAAAAGAATTATGGAGGTAAATTATTAAATTTAATTTTCGCGGATTATTTATAAAGATAATTAGCTTTTTTTTGTTGCAAATTAACAAGTCTATGATAATTACGCGCGACGTTGCCGCTTCGGCCACTACGTAGGTTAATAACTAATGTAGATAGTTCATTCGCGTCTAGAGTTAAGTAAAGATTAAACATGGCGGAATTAAAATAATTTTTTTGTTAAAATTTGACCTCTATTTTTTTTTTGTGGAATCGATTCTACTGCAGATAACAAATTAAATTAAATTGTAAAAAACAAACTAATTTCAGGTTTTGCGCTTTTTCATTAACACATATATTTTATACTCAGACATGGAACAAATATACATGTTCATGTACACAAATATTTACTAACTGCAGAATCGAAGGTTGTGGCTTTGATTCTCGCCCTGGACCTAAATAAATATTATGAAGAATATTTACTTAAGTATGTATTTCAGTTGTCTAGTAACCCATAACACAAGCATAATACTTGCTTAATTTACAACTAGATGGCGCTGTGTGGGATGTCTCATGTATTATTATTATTAGTTACGATTTCATAACCAACAAGCAACTTAGCACCGAGTTTTGTGGATTTGTGACTTTAGGAAAATGTTTACCTTTGTGGTATCACCCCACTAAATATTTGCGAGCATCGTGTAACGGTAGGATCGGCTTTCCAATACTGCCTTATGCAAATTGTGTTCATAATAATGATCAATATTAAATTCGGCCAATAAAGGTGGATTGTCAATCATTTAAAAAAATTCTCTCAGGTTTTGGGTGTGATAATGTGAGCGACGAGCCACTAAAGAGTCCTATTTTTTTGTATTTCCATCAAAGTGTTGCCGCTGATAGTTACATTATGGTGGACATGTGTAATTTTGGATACAAATAGAGTAGGCATAGGATGAAAAGTCCATGCTAAGTATTAACTAGTGTTAGTAAACTTTGTCGAAAATCGCAGGCAATCGGAGTTGTATTGTACAAGTACATTGCGTCATACAGTTATTTTTCCCATGTCTACAAGGCAGGCTAACTTAAAATGAATGAGCAAGCATATGGTTTCTTCCAAAACCGTTTTCTTTCTTTATTTTGTCATTATGTTAGCAAGGTTTTTCTCTCATAATTATTTAGATGCAGATGAGCATTCACTTCATATATACTTGTTAGGATTTAAAACAAATTGATAGGTATGACAGTCGGATTTCAATAAATGTAAACCGTGCCGAGATCTTCGTTAGAAACGGTTTCCAAAACTATCACCCTAGTAGCTTTATGGTGGTAGTTTTGGAAACCCAACCCAAAATCTCTGTTAATTACCACGATACAGTTAAACATCTAAAGAGCATGAATTTATTACTATAAATTACCTGTTTCGTTAAATTGTCTGATTCCATATTCAGGATAATTGCAGTGAATTATATCAAATACAATGATCCTTTTTGCGTTTCTAATTTTGTTAAACAGTCACAAACTTTAAAGGGTAAACAGTCTGTGGTAAACAGTGATACAGTAACAAATCAATCACTGACACTGACGGACAACCCACAGATTAGGACAACCACAGCCTGTGCTGTGACCACAGCAGCTGACAAGCCAATGCATGCTGAATTGCTGACCCAGACTTAACAATCTTAGTTTCCAATAAGTATGCAAACTTAGAAGATATCGAGATCTTTTGATTTGCATATCATTAAGTTTCTTTTCAATTTAATAGCATTTTAATTGTATTATAAAACTTCAATACAGATACCAGCACCAGACATCATAGTTTTATTATCTTAGTATAGATGACGCTATACATGTGAGAAAATTATTTTAGGGTAACCAGCTTAAGTATTTTAAACTGGTTTAGTAGATTTCCATTGTTCACAGTCCTCTATGAAGTATAACTTAAATAAAATCGACTCTAAAGACAATGGCTAAATAATTATTGAATGAATTCTCTAGCGTCATCAAATGTCATTAATATACAAATGCGTGTTGGACCACTCCCAGTGTAGGTTTCCGTAATTACCCATCACAATATGCAGATCAGGAAGAGGCTGTTTGTTAGATTTTGTGAACATATTGATTTTATAAGTTCCTTGATTATTGTTATATTAATGAAATTAAACCTTTGTCGTAAACTGATTACGACTGCACTATATTTTTGGTACATCACTTAAATAGAAGAGGACCATAGGTTGTTGTCTTTGAATATACTTGTCTATGGTGATAATTCTCGATTTTCGATACTATATGGACGAACTAACATGACACCTGGCTGAGATGACGTTTGTGTAATGTATAGTATGCAAAAAATTTTTTTTAAAGATTTTTAGGGATTTAAGTTTGGTACCTACTTAAGTCTATATGTGATATCATATGTTGAACAAGTAGAACAATATTGAACAATTCATTTACCGCCAAAATCGTTAATGTGTGGCGATTTAGCTGTCAGTGTCATGCGTTTCAGACGTTTCGTTTTGGGCATTTGTGGCGTTTGTAACTGCTACGTTAGACCCACCTCGGTAGGGGGTTCTTGAGTAGGTCTTCTGTTTAACAATTTATTTATTGTTCTGTGACTTAATCTATGGTGCTCATTCGTGCTCTATGAAAAGCTCTATTATGTTAGCGGTCAAAAAAATTTTTTATTTTTATTTTTTTTTACTTATTCGTTTGTTCGTCGTTTGTTCTTGATTGTTCGATCAAATTCATTGTTTGTTCGTTCTTGAATTTTTTATAAACAATATTTAAAAATTCTTTCGCAAATTGGCGCAAATCCCCGCGTCGTCGGTGTTCACTAGCCGTACAAAGACAAAAATGGTCGTGAAAAAATTTGTTAAAAACAATGTAAAAAAAATTTCGGGACAAATAATTGTGCGCATGAGCAAGTCTGTTTGTGCTGTCTTTGTATCAAATATCTGTTTAAAGATATATGTATTATTAAAAACATACCTAAATTAGTAACTATATAAGTTATCTAGTGCCTACCTACCCATAATACGGATCTGACTAATTTGGGACTACAGAGTCGTATGCATATACCTAATATGTCAATAATAATAATATTAACACCTGGTATTGATATTACCCACTAATATGTCGATTAATTAAGAAAGTCTGATGTCGTGATAGCCCAGAGCGCAACGAACCTGTCTCAAATTCATAAGGCCCCATAGGGCCATGGTTCGAATCCGGGCGTGTACCAATGAGTTTTTCTGACTTAGGTACACAATATCACTGACACCGTGCTTCGGAGGGCACGTTAAGCAGTCGGTCCCGGACGCTGTCAATAGATGGCGGTCGTTATAGTTCCCAACCTGCAGTGGAGCAGCGTGGTGGACTTAAGCTCCAAGCCCCCCTCCTCACCCTGGGGGAGGCCTAAGCCCCTGCAGTGGGGTAAAAATGGGCTGATGATGATGATGATGATGAAGAAAGTCTCGATCATCTCGATACTTTATCATCGTGATGTGTAAGTATATCTATTGACATTTGTACGTACTGTAATCTACGCCCTAAGATTTACGACTTTCTTTCTTACAATTTAGAATGAAAATCGCGTAATTGGATATCCTCTAAGAGCCCGAAATATGCTAAGCAAAATTAGCATTTCAACTGGTTTGCATCGCACATCTCTGTAAAAATTCTATTTCGCAGTGAATATATCTCAAATGTTGCATATGGTCTACGGCATGGGTCGGCAATCTTTTGAAACTGAAGAGCCAAAAGTTATAATTTACAAAAATTTAGGTAACATTTATATATATTCGATTCCATTCCATCAGCCCTTTTTATGCCCACTGCAGGGGCGTAGGCCTCCCTTTAAGATGAGGGGATATTATTTATATAAAAGCATACAAATGTTTTTAACACAAAATGTATTAAACTATTTTGGTTAGATTAAGTAATAAAATAATTAATTTTGTGTATGTAACTAGAGCCGCAACTTTACATTGAAAGAGCCGCATGCGGTTCGCGAGCCGCGTATTGTTGACCCCTGGTCTACGGCATATATTATTTTGCTCATATTTTTGTAGTCACAGCAACGCAGTAACTCTATGAACATCTATAAATGTAGGTTCCATAAAAGCATAGGTAAGATTAAGAAAGCAACATTTGAAATGTTTTGGATTCTTCTTGATTTCTATTGAAAAGAACCATTAAAGAGAAAATATAGGTATATATGAGCTCTACGAACCATCGCTCGTTTTTACCTACGAAGTTTAATAAAACATCAATCGTCGACAGTGTAATTGTACAACCAATTTTAAGTTACAATTTAGTGACAATTTAAATAGTATCCATAAAAACGCGATTTGAAAATTGTTTCTATTTTGGAACGTCTCTTATGTACTTAGGTGTCTACATATAATTTTGTGCTCAAGTTCTGATTTGAGCAACACTTTTCAAGTTATGAAACCAAATTTAATCGGTAATAGTATACTCACAGAGCAAATAAATTTAACTTTTATGCCAATACTAAACTGCGGCAAAACTGATAAGTGGTAAATCCAATTGGCCATCCACCTAACCAAAACGTCCATGTTGGGCTGTAGGTAGGTATACAGTAAATGATACTATTAATATTTTATTATTTGGTTTATTGTGCAATTTAATTTAATGCATCTTAAATTATAAGTTTTAACTAATAATTGTTTTTATTATACATTACATATACATATTTATTCTATTTACAACATTTCTACAACGTACTTTACATTAAACAAAGAAGTGTATTTTATCAGAAGGTAGGTAGGTATACGTACTCCCTTTATATTTACAATCGTGGTTCGAAATTTTCAAATTAGTTCATAAATTCAAAGAATTAATTAATCCTAAGAAAATTGCAAGAAAATGTATTATTTAAAACGAATTGTAATTATAAACAAATACGAATTACGATCTATTTACATTTTATTATTAATAGAAATAACATTTTAAGACCTGTACCTACTACAATCTCAGACATTACAATACGTGCAACTGATCTGTGCGGCTCTGAAGTTAGTCACCAAAAGGTCGCAGTACAATAGCTAGTACCTATCTAGCTTTCCAAAGCGTTGCGGCGCGAAATTTAACGGACGAATGTAATCGGGCATGCGCATCGCACTTCAGAATCGCACAAAACGGTCGCTCGTGCTGTAGCCAAGTTTAAAAATTAACTAAAAAATATGAATATTTATTCAAATGTCGTTTTATCACAGAATACACTAGACTTTCTACAAATGCTAACATCTATAGGTACATCATTTCGACATTCGTAAATATTAATATATATTAACACTGTATTTTGCAACTCCTAGTTATTTACAAAGACGTAGAAAAAAATAATTACAGAACATAATAGTACATTATGAAGCAAGTACGGTAAGTTGCATATTATAATCGAGGTGTTTATAGGCACGAGGCGAAACCGAGTGATTATAGTAAACCCATGACTATAATAGTCAGCTACTGAGTACGAGCATCATAGGACGTTTTTCAATACATTTGCGATTAAAGTTGCGTAGATGCTTCAAATGTAATAATGGCGGAAGCTAAGTTCGCGAGCGGGTTGCTTTTCGCGGTTTGCGCATGCGTTACAAACAGAATGCTCGTTTGTTATTGGTGTAAAGTAAAAAGGCCTAGTACTGTAAAACACAACATTACCATACAAGTTTCGATGGCATAAAGACCGTATATATAGCAAATGTATTGAAAAAATATTATATATTAGCAGTTTATTCACATTTTATAACAATCACAGTGGTTTGTTTAGGCAGTAATAGCCCGTTAATGTGCTCGTTAAGATTTTATAGGTACCCGAAAAAATTAATACATCCTCATTTTTGAATTAATTTGAAATCGAATTAGTTGCTATACATTACTAAAGATGGCGCTATACTGAAATCGAGAACAAGTTATTTTACTTTACGACAATTGACGCGCCGCCATCACTACAACTGTTTTTAATAAACCTTCACTATTCACTTTTTAACAAAATTTATAAGCTTCCAAACATGTAACATGTAGTATATCGGAAAAATACGTACCTATTATTTGAAATAAAAACATTCGAATGCAACCATTTGTCATACAAAGATGGCGCCTCATTTATATGTTTAAATAAGGTGTATTTCAAGAACGCCGTTTTCTTGAAAATGTCGTATTTTACAATTAATTTTTAAAAAAGACGAGAATTTGAGAGATTATTACGTTTAAATTTTAAAGGACTTTGTACTAGTTACATAATAATAACTTAGGTCAATTTCACATGGCGCAATGGTTAAAAATAATAGTTTAACTAAATAAAACTAAGTTAAAATAGTATAATTCCGACTAGAATGCATTATTAACGAAAAATTAATCATCAGCTTTAATTTCCTCGTTAAAACCATCATTAGATGTACTAATTATTGAACAATAACTCGCAGGTGAACTCCTGTTACTGTTGTTTTTTACTTCTATCATACTTCCACTGGGTTGCCTTAGATGATAATTTATCGGATTAGTTTTAATCTTATCAGGTTTTTTTAATAATTCTTCTATAGAATAAGGATTTTTCTTTTTCTCTACATGCCTTTCTCCTAAATCTGGCTTGTCCGTGCTGTCGTCGCTTGTTTCGACAGATATGTGTTCTTCTGATTTAACTGGTTTCAAATCCGTATGTAAGTTTATTGGATATGCATGATATTTTATGTCGTATGGTGTTATCCTTTGCCATGGGGATATCGGATATGGTTTTAAAAGTTGGGTTTGGTTCGCTAGCAACCAAGATCGGTAAATAGGTTCTGTAGGTGGAGGCGGTACTCTTATTGCTGTGTGTGCGAAGTAAGGAGGGTTTTGGGACTGGTGAGGTATTTGAGTTTTTAGAGCCATGTAGTCTATGACGTTCGGTAGCTCTGTTTGGTGAAATGGATCTGTGGACAAAAAATATCAGGTAAATTACCACAGGCAACGATTTTACAATTTTCGATTGCTAATAGCATTCAAGTGTACGCAATTGAATTAGATATGTATTATGTATATTTACAAATACCAGATATCAAAAATAGATATCACTACATATTATAAAATAAAGTCCCCCGTCGCGTTTGTCTGTCTGTCTGTCTGAACGCGATAAACTCAAAAACTACCGAACGGATTGGCATATTATTGACACTAATGAACCGAGTGATTCAAGAGGAAGGTTTACGTGTATAACCTATTAATGTTTTCTCGAAAATTGTGAAAAATTTGATGATTATTGTTGAAGAGTCGAAAAAAATCAAGCTAGCTAGGAGCTTTCATCGAAAACGCTGCCTAATCCTTTTGAGATATAAAAAAATAATGTATGGAGGAATTGTGCATTTTTTATACAACTAAAAAAAAGTCCGCGCTGGCATATATCTATCTTTTATGGATAGCTTACTAAATCTACTTTTATGTTTAAAAAAATGGTGTCATATGATGAGGTAATTGGAAAGCGATTTATACGGATACAATATTAATCACATTATATACGTTATTTACCTTCAGCATTTCATGCACATTATGATAGACCTTTACACTATACAATTTAAATTAATATCTTAGGAGCTATCGCCAAATATATATATCGCACGACCAACCGGGCGCCGCGCCGCGCCGGGCCTGCCGGCCATACGGGACAACACGACACGCGTGTTTAGGTAAGGTTAGGTTATATGTATTTATTCTTTACTTTTTCAAATATTAATAGGATTGGAAATAAAATACTTTAAAAATACTCCAAGTGGGATGAACTTACGTCACATTTAAATCTAATTAAATCCAGTGCACACGTTCGACGCAACGAGCTGATATGACACTACGACAGAAAAAAACATTACGGCTTAAATGCTCTGCTACCCGTGCGAAGCTGGGGCGGGTCGCTAGTTTACTTTATTAAATTGACTTAGTAGTTTAGATATCAAATTATGAAATTAAGAATATAATTGTAAATGTCGTCAGCAATAACTTGTATGATAAGTGCAAGCCCGCACTGTAATTTGTAGCGCAAGACATCTGTTTCTAATTAATTCTCAATAGATATATAAAATTAAAATTGTACTTAATTAGTTAAATCCCTTTCATAGACATCTAATAAATATCCAATGAACGCCCCGAAAGTATGTCGTCGCAGGTATTCTCGCATAAACCTCTGATTTAGATATCAGGTTATAGAAAATATATATATATATATATATATATATATAGATGTTAAATACGTGACATCACTTTAAGAGCATTTGTTTCGCCAATCTTGTGCCTAATTGACACAAGATTCCCGCGAAGACAAAACCGAAATCGAACAACGCGTTCTCTTGCAATATTCGGCATCCAGTTATTCTACATAAATTGATATTTAATGTTATTTCGTTCACTGTAGACAATGAAAAATATGACTTATATATTTTTCATCTGATCACCCCAACTTCGTTTTGATGTCGTAATACATTTTGAATTTACGATTAAAATTAATCAGTTCCTAGATCCAACGTTTCTGACACCTGCTCACTCCGGAATTCTGTCCGTCCGTCCGTGGACACGATTCCGTCTTGTTTTTTTTATTTTTATTTGTTTATTTATGTTTGTTGTACTTTAAAATGTTTTAATTGGCCCCTATTAGTTGTATTTAGGGTTATGGGACTGTTAGTGATTAGGTGTGTATGTCCGGACGTCTGTGTGTCATTTTTATTTCGCTGTTTATTAAATGACATAGGCGTAGGTACTTATCAAAATATTTGAGTTGAAGGGAATGAAATAGAAATTTTAGATATAAATTTGTATGAAGCCTCGATCACGTTATTGACTGACCGATTGGCCGAGTGGCTAGAGACCCTAACTACAAAGCCAAAGGTCCCGAGTTCGATGGCCGCCCGGCCTGGGACAAATATTTGTGTGCAGGAATATGTCTATTTGTTCCGTGTCTGGGTGTAAAAGTATCCTTTAATGTATAAGTATATTATAAAGAATATTTAAGTATGTATATTAGTTGTCCAGTACCCCATAATACAAGCATCATACTTGCTTACTTTGTAACTAGATGGCGCTGTATGGGATGTCCCAGGTATCATAATAATTACTATTATTATATATTACCACAAAAGATGCCTTTTTCATACATCGCAGCAAGAAAACTTTTTGTTTGACAGGAGTTTGATTGCAAGTATTTTAGAGCCTCACAATATAGGAATATTCCTGGTACCCATATTACAACCTTCGCATATTTTGGGACTAGATGGCGCTGTGTGGTATGTACCAGGTATTATTATTATTATTACTATTATTATATACTGGCATAAAAAATATTATGCCTTTTTCATACATCGCAGCAAGAAAACTTTTTATTTGATAGGAATTTGACTCTAAACATTGGAGAGCCCCAAAATATAGGAATATTCCTGGTACCCATAATACAAGCCTTGCTTAATTTGGGACTAGTGTGTACGATGTCCCTGATATTATTATTATTCCTGTGAGTCGTATAATATTACATGTTGTAAGTCTTATTTGTATTTCTTGCTGAACTGCAGATCTCGGGATCTATGTTGTCTATGATGGAAATACTAGTACCTACTTTTAAATTGAAATAGGTATATATTATTAAATTTTAGTTTTCAGATAGTTTATGATAATTATAAGTGTACCTACTTACACGTAATTAGTAATTTTTAATTATAAATAGACATCACAGTTTGAGGTATTTGAGTAACTTCACTGATATCACATAGGTAATAAAGATTCTGGACTCCCTGTCACTGAACAACCAATGAAGCACTACAATGGTGGCCGCGTTAGCATGTGTGAGTGGAACTTCGCAGCGTACTGGCGGTCGGTGGACTTACTATGATATATGTTCAAGTTGACGAGTGCGTACACAGCAAGCTGACTTACCTACTAGGGGTGTATCGGTGTTAGTTCGTGATGCTACAATAGATTCTGCGGAATCGATGATTTAAATGTTAATATTTTCCACCGTTCGTTCGGAAACCAGACGGTCATTATTTATTAATTTCAGTAAAAGAAACTAAATAAAATAATTTTAAAGTTCACAAAAGGACCCCGGATGGCTCTTTCTGCTTTGCTTTGCACCACATATTGCCATAAACTTCAGACCAGACCAGATCATTAACCTATCGTAGTTGAATTTGAAATTGATCAAAAAGTTCCTCAATATATAATAGTATAATTGACTGATTAATCTAGTGGTTAGAGATTCTAATTGCGAAATCAAAGGTCGCGGGTTTGCATCCCTCCCTGTTTGGGTGTAAAATATTTAAGTATGTTTTAAATTTAATTTATATTATAAAAAATATATATTGATCAGTTGTCTAGTATCTACTATACAATGTATTATTATTATTTCTGAAAAGTTCTGGAGTGGAGACCACGCCACGGCAAGCACAGCGTAGGACGTCCAACCACAAGGTGGAAAGATGACCTTGTAAAAGTAGCGGGAGGATAGTGGATGCGGGCCGCTACCATTAGGTCCTATTGGAAATCAATGGGGGAGGCCTATGTCCAGCAGTGGACTTCCTATGGCTGAGATGATGATGATGATTAAGTAAAAGTAAATTTAAAATAACAATAAAATGTTGTAGAGAAATGAATCTGTGTGTATGTTTCATTAATATTAATAAAAAGAAATAAATATTGACCAGTACTTCTGTGCCCTTCATCATCGGCGCCAACTAAACCGCTGTTCCTTAGAATCCTGTTTACTGATGATACAGAAGGTATAGCGTGGGGTTCACAGACACGGGCGCTGAGCAATCTCTCTCTTATCTCCCACGCGAACATCCCTGGGTGCTCCTGTTTCAAACGCAGTATCTTTTTTACGACCGTCGGTGTAGCTACTTGCTGAAACAATCATAAATTAACAGTTAGTAACGTACTGAAAATTTTTTACACATTTTGAAGTTAAAAACACATCGGGCGAAATGAGGTACAAAAGACGCGGACGAGGGATGTACTTAGAGGTGGCAAAATGGTGTTTACACAAACGACAGGAATGCATTAGACCGCTCGACCTCTACCTGCTTCCAGTATAGGAAATTTTACTCCAGTCAGGCTTGGCGCACTCAGCAATTTTAGTCTAACGCTACAAGTACATCGTGGGCGGTCAGCACGCGATCAGTTAGTCCCGCAGCGAGCAAAAATAATTAGAGTTATGTGATAGAAAGTAAGGCGGCTTGTAGGCATTTGTAGGTGAATTCAGCACCTACGTAAGTAGAGCTGTGCGGGCTGATTTGCACTTTATTGCGTCATGCCGAGAGCCGTTATTATTTAAATGTATTTTGCGGAGTTAACCTTCTGTACTCTCAGCTGTACTCCGTAAAATATGAAAGCAGCACCGAAGAAGCGACGAATACGCACCATTTAAAAAATCCCTAATCTCGCTGACAGCTCTAGAGATCGTTAAACGATTTTGAAAAAGTTTCGCAGTGACGTAAAAAAAATTGTCTATCTGTTTTTGTCAAAAACGTTTTTTTAATATAAGTGTTTACCTTCTATTTATTTTTAAATGTTGGAAGATATTTTTTTAAATACAATTATTTGTCTAGGTACACCAACTTAAATACAGTAAATTTAAAAATGAAAAAAAAAATTGATTATTTTACAAAAGTAATTCAGTAATACAAATCAACTGTGCACAAAAACTTAATAAGTATTAATGTATGTGGTCGATTCGGAATCAGTAATTATTTTTTTAACACCGATAGACTTTCCACCAAGCGTGCGCTTTAAAAAAATAATTACACACTTCATAAGTAGCCTGTCAGAAAATAATGTGTAAATAGCAGCCTTAAGGATAAAGTGTAGTAATGTATCCTTTTTGAACAGAAGGCGTCAATTTTAACGAGAAACCAATAATTACGCCATTAGAAACCCTCGATATCCTATCGAAACGCCATCTTTTTTGCCGCCATTTCTTTTTTCAATCTAAAGGCGCGTTCAAATTATCTGAATAATCGTTGCGTTTCGTTTTGATCTTCCATTGTCATAATATTGATGTTCGGCATGCGTGAGGAATTTATTGTGAAAATAAAAAAATCGATTTTTTAAGTGTCACTATTAACAGCAATTTAAGTACATAAAGCGACGAAGGGTGAATTGGATTTACGCGCCTTGGATTACGTACCTACTATATTTCTATTACAATGCTGATGTATTTTATTTACTGTAGTTTTTCACTAATTTATGATACCATGCCGTTTAATGTTGTGTGTCCATAGACAATATTATATTTATTCACTGACGACAGACTAATCTTTATACCGAGAATAACTTTTATTGATTGTGTAGTGAGTAGGTATTAGAAGAAACCATGGATGTGAATAGAGATACCGCGTTGTGACCACAAAATATTGGCAAAATAAATATACGCCGCCGAACAAACACGCCACTTGATGTTTTGAAATATTAACTGTGAAGTAGAATGTTGTGTAGAATTCGTACTGAAAAATAAAATAACGATGTAATTTGACAAAACGTTTATTTAAAACAATAAATAACAATGACGTTTAGTCTGTCTAATTTCTGCATAGATATAATATAAATAGAGTTGGCAATCTCCATAAAGCCCTGTATGTAACGGTTGGGCATGGGAGGAAAAAGGATGGAAAATAACTGTACCATAGTGTCCATAGTATAAATCAAGGTACTCCTACGAGGTACTATTATTCTCTGTCTCTTTTTGTTAGGACCCGCATTTCAGAATGGCTTCCCTACTTTACTCTATTACCTCTATGAATTTCTGAGTCGGTC
Source organism: Luffia ferchaultella (assembly GCA_949709985.1). Classification (NCBI taxonomy): domain Eukaryota; kingdom Metazoa; phylum Arthropoda; class Insecta; order Lepidoptera; family Psychidae; genus Luffia; species Luffia ferchaultella. Next base: position 7,299,684 of record OX453264.1, on the reverse strand, counting down.
ATTTTCCTCACAATTTCAAAGTATTCTCATAAATTGTGATTATTTATGCTATTTATAGAGGAAACAAGTAATTTTGAAATGAAATAAAATATCTATTTGTATGGTTTATTAGTGCTAATTCATAAAATAGTTAGATACTTTCGTTTTAAACAAACTATATTCTTTTGTCTCTCACCCCTAAAATGTATACTATTGTGGTTATTTTATACCTAGCATACAAATGATTTTAATATTTTCAGAATTGTAAATTACATTGAAATTATATTTATATTAAACTAGTTTTCCGCCTGCGGCTTCACCCACTTGGACTACACAGTTATACCGGTACACCTAAAAGAACACGATGCTACAGGATCCTGTAAGAGTTTCCACAACATTTTGAAACTTGACTACCTAAAAAATCACGGAAAAAGCCTATGTTACTTCAAACAACCTCCTTTTTATGTCTGCAAAGTTTCATTGAAAATAATTCAGCCGTTTCGGAGATCAGCCTGAGCGGACAAACAGACAGACAAACAGAATGACAAAACTAGCCTATGTTCTTTTCCAAAGTCTAATCTACGTCAGTACCAAATTTCATCAAAACCAGTTCAACGGTTTAGGCGTGAAAACGTAACAGACAGACAGACAGAGTTACTATTGCATTTATAATATTTAGGGATAAGTATAATAAAATTTAAACGATATAAGTATTGAGTTCGAATATTTGTTATCGTATTTGAGAGTTCGCGCACCACGCCCACATGACACTTCTAATCTGTTTTGATTTCTATGGTATTTATTACCTACGTTCGAAATCACTTCATAACAAAGATAAAGAGATATGGCCTTCAGTAGTCTATTTGACCGCTATCGACACTCGACTACTAATGAGCAAATCCGGGGGCTGAAATAGTGATTGTGGCTAACACCTGTATTTTCTCAGACCTTTCATTTACCTTGTATCGCGACAGCTAATCGGAGATATGAAAAAATGAAAAAATACCAATGTGCCTATAAAAAAAATTCGGACAACTAAAATACCTCGTTGGTTATAATTTAGTTTCGTGTAAGTTAATTATGTTTATTTCGTTTGTGAACGGGGAAATATTTGTCATTTTTCTTCGTTGTCGAGTGGGGCAATCTAAAAGGAAAAGAAATATGTATGAAGCAATAAAATCGAGGAGGCGGTTGTGCTAATCTGTAAAGTTTAATTTAATTTCATTGAAATATTTATTATACTGGATCTTATAAATAAGTATTGTATTAACTGACCGATTGGCCGAGTGGTTAGAGAACTGCGGAGCCAAGGGTCGCGGGTTCGATTCCCACTCTGGACAAATATTTGTATGCATGAACATGTCTATTTGTTCTGTGTCTAGGTGTAAAATATCTATATATTATAAAGAATGTTTAAGTATGTATATCAGTAGTCGGGTACTCATGACATAAGCTTTGCTTATGTTTGGGACTAGATAGCGCTGTGTGGCATGTCCGAATTATTATTATTATTATTATAAATATATAGGCAATGTGGAAAAGTTAGCTATAGAATTGGTTAAGTCTAATTAAGTAATGTATACATCACAGTGCTTTACATATTAATTAATGACTCATTAATTTGCTGATAAAATTTATCAAGCAATAAATTTTTGAAATTAAAAAAAATAAGCTACATATTTTTTACCCCAAAGAATATGTTATTTGCAAAGGGAATATTCTTGTTGACAAATTCTCACAAACTTCGCAAAATCCGGGCACACAGAAAGAGAATCACTTCATATTTTATGTACAGAAAGCTGAATCAGAATGGGCATAAAAAGACATTGGCACACGGAAAAAATATGTAGTAACTGGGACTAGAATTTCTAGTTTTATTTGTGACCATCGAACAGATAGTCATGGATAGGTAGGTATATACTATCACTGTAGCGAAAACATGAATTTTGTATATTTAACGAGAAATTTATTTAATTTAACAATGTGTTCCACACGCGTTACCAAAATATTGTTAGATCTACTATAAAATTAAGTTGAGAATACTTTATTGTTTCAATATTCTTAATTTAGTTTTATAGTAAATCTAACAATATTCTGGTAACTCGTATGGAACACTTTGTTAAATTGAATAATTTTCTCGTTAAATATACAAGATTCATATTTATTAGTTTTTCTTTGTATTCATTACAAAATCAATACAAAATCAGTAATGCACTATTTTGTATTATATACCTGCTACTAAACGCTCTGGTAGTACCTATTGTCATTCAAAGTCTTTTCCGTGCAATTTTACGCACAGGTAAATATCTTACTCCCAACGGGAAAATATTATGAGATACCGCAATGTTTACGGTTTTAAGTCGCTATACTATACGTACTACCTCACACATAAAGATTCTCCATTTTACATAAGAACAGCTGAAAGAATAAAAAAAAATATCGCGGGAAAATGGAATACACGAGGGTGAAAACGCGGGCAATACAAACATAGTTCGTGCAAGCAAAACCGCAAGCGGCGTGTAGTCGTAAATGATTCGCGAATGCACTCGATTCGCGCCTTAAACATTGCAGTAGCTACTTTATGGTTCTCGTCACAAAACGCATCGACACCGACGAGCGCAACATTCCGAGGTTTGTTTAAAGTACACTCAACTACTATATAAACTAGGAATCGTGTTCGTACAATACATTTAATTCGTATGTTTATTTATTTGAACTTTATGCTTTTGGAATCAATTCTCACCAAGACGTATAGATCAGTACCAATATGATAAATGCGATAGTATCTGGCGGTCTGTTAAGTGAAGTTGTACGGCGTATCGCTGTTGGCGCCACTGTCGTGCTGCCTCCTGCCGCCACTGCTGCCGGTGGTACACCTCAACCTGCCCACGCCGCTTGACCACAGTCGAGGTTGGCGACGTGTGGGTGACTTAACCTATGCACCGTCAGGGCCTTCTCTCTGATAAGACGACGCCCGGGTTACAGGGTATCACTGTACACCCGCACCTGCTTCCATTTCGAAGGAATGCAGATGACCCAGACGACCACTGTTATATTTTCACGACTAAACTGTTGAACTGATTTTGATGAAATTTGGTAGAGAGATAACTTAAACCCTACTGAACGCAAGGTGTATGGGGGCCAATCGGGAAACAAAAGTTTGTTTAGCCCCTTCCGCTCCGCTTCATTACACCAGTGGTTTCACCGAACAGTTTAAAAAATAATTAACGGCTCAAATAAACCTCTAGTTCTTTCTCTCGAACAGTATTTAGCGATGCGTGTGACTAGCAGACTACAAAATGCCTAGGCCTTCTATAGAATACCGCAGATAGCAGGACTATTTTGTAAAACGGCTAGACAGTTTGTGATACGGTCCATTTTATAAAAGGCATGCACACATGTAACTGTTTTGTGATTTTCAAATATATACAGATACCGGTAAGCAGATTTCGTTACACACTACAAAGCGCATTTATCGGATTTTTCATCATAAGTTCTTCAAGGTTTCTGGTGTATAATTTTTGAAATAGAAAATGTATTAAAAATGACATATCAATAATTTTGTACGAGTGTATTAAGCGTCACGGACGACGCGTTCCGTTGGCACCAAGTTTTTGCTGCTACGCGCATAAATCATTCCTTGACAGATCCAATATTGCGTTTTTGCGACAAACGGAACGTACGGACGGACTTATGGTTGTTGAGTATTTTTAGCGGTACTATTAAATTCATGAGGTGAGATATATTTTGTCTAAACTAATTGATACGTATTACAATGGGCTCGGATCAAATTTTTTAACACAGATGATTAATAATTGAATTATTTTAGTCTAAATTCAGGAGGATTACAATTTCCTTTAACATAGTGACCTTACACCAAAACTTTTTATTAACTTTCAGTTTTTTTTTGTTATATTGTGGAAAGCAGAGCAATAAGCTCAACCGGCCAGATGACGTCACAGGGACAATTTCAACATCAGAAGAATTTTTACTAATATCTGGGAAATTTATAAATAGAAAACAATTGATATTTTGAGACGTTATTCTGGAACCATATTCCTTTCAATTTTAATGACCGTCAGCATATATATTTAAAAAAAAGGGACTGAATGGCGTTGTGTGAAATGTCCCATGTTTTTTTTATTATTATTATAGTTTTACTTACAGATGTTCTGTGGCTCATTGCAATCCATAATTCATCAAATGAAAATCGTTTGTGAAATCTATCAACCGGCTCGTATTCCAATCAGAATGGTACGAAATTTTTATAAGACGTATTTCAGAATTATGTTTTTAATTATTTGAGTGGCATGCTCGTTTTATTATACAGAAACGCACTTCACCGTTTTCAGAAATAGAACTTTACCATTACATTTTCTATAATGGCGACGATTGTTCAAAATCTTAGTGTACTTCTTCAATGACTGACCATCATTCATACACCTCGACTGCAAAACCAAAGATTGCATGCATGTAGGACCCATTAATAGTACAGACTTCGCCTGGTTTGGGATTAGATGGCCGTCTAATATAGATCTCTCAGATATTACTATCACTAAATATCATAGCATTAATGCACTTAGTAGTCAAAGAGTTTAAGCTGCAAGCCCCCCTCCTCAACCCTGGGGGAGGCCTAAGCCCCTGCAGTGGGGTAAAAATGGGCTGATGAAGTGAATTCGCTTAGTACAATATTATAATTTTACTAAGTTTTAGTCGCAGTTCAATACAAACAATAAAATCTACAAAACCAAAAAGTCACCTAATAAATAATAAAAAGTAGTAGTACATAATAATAGTACATGTCTATCAGTTAGAAAATCATTGCTTAATACAGTCTTACTATACATCGGCCGTCGAGAGTTTGCGTTCCTGACACATGAGATTTATAGCTAAAACATCATGTTTATTGTGAGTTGACATAATAATATAATTTTTAATTTAATCTTGTGTAATTCGTGCACGTAAACGATAATAATATTTGAAAACGGGAATCCTCCGACGGTACAAATTCACATCAACCATTCGATTACTATGCCGATTACGACCTGTCAGGAATCCTTACTCTCGACGGCCCATGTATGACATCTTTATAAAATTTTATTGCAATACTAAAGGAAACATTTTGGGCCTAATATTTGTATATATAACAAAAAATAAAGCAAAATACAGGTAATACAGATATTTAAAAAAAAAAATACTTCGTTCACCATTCACTCGAGCCGAGCTCATGAACGGTGACATCCACCGGAATACAAAGCCGGATGGACAATCATTGTTATAGTGAATTCCTTTAATTATACCAAGGCCTTTATTTCAAAGACTTTTTTATTTAGCAGAGCAATGACTTAGGTATGCTTGGGTCCGAGTCAAGGAAGGATATGCATTCTCGTGTAATTATATGACAGTTGTGGGTGCTACGAATTTTTATATTATCCTTTTACATAATTAAGGCGTATCACCTTTTGAGGAAACAATGTCTATGCATTATATGACATATATATCTAGACGTTTATTTATAAATTTATTTTATTTTGTCACATAGTTTTACAGTTGACGTCTGCATCGGCAGTAAACGGTGCGTGGAAACTTATCAGCAGCGTAGAGTCGACACGCAATCCTCAATATTACAAGTTTGTTCGGTACATGTATGGATAGTATCCATATATTTTCGATAAATAAACTGAAATATTGCTTTCCGTACTTTCTCCAAAGTGTAAGTAGAATCATATGACCTCACTGTAGATGCAGTCTCAAATTTCCTTCTAATTGTAGAGTAGCCTGACTCTATGGTCGCCCTTGAAACCCGCACAAATCGGAAGCATCATTGTACTTGCGGCTTGCACGCCAATAAAAAGCGGACGAACTGTTTTCGTGTACTCAGGTTGGTATTAATAATTCATACTCAAGTTTGAGCTCGATCCATCTCAAGTCAATCCTAATCGATAAACTAATCTTGAGTATACTATTGAGAGCAATTCAGTATGCGCGTTAACTGACGGCATCTAAGTTTATGACCGGTATTGTATTTGAACACGCACTCAGCTGTCACCGTTCTCAAGACCCACATGAATGTAATTTATTAATACCGGCCTTAAACTTAGATGACGTCAGCTAACGAACATACTAAATCGTCCTCAATTGTTCACTCAAGTAGCCACGTACGAACTTGATATGGCCTTTTAAGATTGATCTCAAACTTGAGTATGGTTTATTATTACCGACCTTAGGCTAGTATTAATAAATGACATTCAAAACTGTCTTGAGAACGGTAACAGCTGAGTGCGTATTCAAACTTGATAATGATTTTAAATTTAGATGAAGTCAGCTAATGGGCGTATTGAACCGTTCTCAATTGTCTACTCAAGTGGCTACTTGCACGGACTCGATATGACCTTTTGAGATTAATCTTAAACTTGAGTATGGTTTATTATTACCGGCCAGTATTAATAAATGACATTCAAAACCGTCTTGAGAACGGTAACAGTTGAGTGCGTATTCAAACTTGATAATGATTTTAAATTTAGATGACGTCAGATATCGGGCGTATTGAATCGTTCTCAATTGTCTACTCAAGTAGCCTTGCACGGACTCGATATGGCCTTTTAAGATTAATCTTAAACTTGAGTATGGTTTATTATTACCGGCCAGTATTAATAAATGACATTCAAAACCGTCTTGAGAACGGTAACATTTGAGTGCGTATTCAAACTTGATAATGATTTTAAATTTAGATGACGTCAGATATCGGGCGTATTGAATCGTTCTCAATTGTCTACTCAAGTAGCCTTGCACGGACTCGATATGGCCTTTTAAGATTAATCTCAAACTTGAGTATAATTTCTTATTACCGATCGTAGTCCCAAAATGTAATATTTTATTTTATTGTAATAATAAATATATAAATAACTTGCATAAAATGGCAGTAACTTACTATTTTGCATATGTATGTATGAATTAGAATATAAAAAATAAAGATATTTCATTCATTAAACGAAACGAAGATCTGAATTACAACAAAAATAATGTAACGTTTGACCAATGACTGCGATTATTCAAATAAAACACCCCAAACGATTCTAACCCAATTAGGTGACGTCCCTTACATGCATTAAAAATCACCCCAATTGCCGTTGGGGTGACAATCTTTGTAACATGTTAATATGTCCATGGTTTTTTTAAACCTTCCTTTTATATCTTCAACGCTTTTATTTTCCTTATCTTCATAAAGATCGCGATCGAATTCCTTTTCTTTAGAATTGATAGGAATTTGATTTATCTAAGGATTTTATGTAAACAGTAAGGATAAACCCTATTAAAGGAATTTATATAAATTAAAATTATCACCTTTATAAATATAATATTATTGTATTTGAAATATATGTCGTGATAGCCCAGAGCGCAACGTACCTGTCTCAAATTTATAAGGCCCCATAGGGCCATGGTTCGAATCCGGGCGTGTACCAATGAGTTTTTCTGACTTAAGTACACAATATCACTAACACCGTGCTTCGGAGGGCACGTTAAGCAGTCGGTCCCGGCCGCTGTCAATAGATGGCGGTCGTTACAGTTCCCGACCCGCAGTGGAGCAGCGTGGTGGACTTAAGCTCCAAGCCCCCCTCCTCACCCTGGGGGAGGCCTAAGCCTCTGCAGTGGGGTAAAAATAGGCTGATGATGATGATGATGATTTGAAATATAACAACTGTCCAATGCTTGGGCTGATATAGTTAGCTATTGATTCATTGACTTATATTGTTTTTATTAAGGCATTTAGCTATTGATTACTTAAATTTTTTTTATTAAGGACATATTTTGCATGCCATACGAAATAGTATTGGAGGGTTGTTTTCTATTAAGCTAGCTTGTATGTTTTTTTTTTGCAAAAATTCAATTGTCTAGACACCGGTTTAGGATGCACGTCGATTTGCAAAATTTAACACCCTATTTTACGCCGTTAGAGATAGAATTTAAAAAATCGAGAAAACACTCGTTCAACTGCTTGTTTAGCAGATTATATGCGCAAAGTCTCAAGTTGAATCCTCCCGCTTTTTTCCTACTTTTCCATGTAATATTAATATATTAATTATTCCAAGTACTTGGTAAGTTATTAGGTATACGTGTAAACTTTGAACAATTGAGTTGTTTCACTCGATAGAATTACTGTAAAAATGTTTTGTTCGGATATTGAAAAATTTTGATTACGATCTCTAACCCTCATGACATGCCAAACCGACATTAACGACTCCGTTACACTGAACAACGTGAGAATTAAATATTCAGTTACTGGCAACACTTCATGTGTTTTATTGCACAAGCAACACCGAAGCGCATTTTTTTTTTAAATTACCAGGCTATGAACAAACACGGTTTGATTACCGGTTACACGTACGCCTCTATGGTAGGTAAGTAGTTATGTTTTTTGTTAGATCGATTTTCTGTAGGTAAGTACCGATTTCAGTTATGTATATTTAACATTGGTATTATTATAAATGTTATTTAAAATATGGACAAACAAACAATTTCAAAAAATACTTGTATTAAGTTCTTCATATGTACGTGTATTGTAAAAAACACCTACGTATATTGTTGAATTATTATAATACAAATGCACACATCGAAAGTAGACAATAATAACAGAAAGGATGAAAACTTTGATTGTAAAAGTAATAAGTAATAAAGTAATAATTAGGCGTCAGGGACTGCTAATTATTAGGTATATTAAGTTTACTTAGCGGTCCCCGACGCCTTTAAAGATCAAAAACCATATGAAAATGAACAAACCTGTATTATTTCAGACATTTTAAATGTTAGTTTTTTTTTGTGTCGGGGGGTTTTATAATTTCATTTTTTTTATTTATTACTTATTTTACTGATATATGTAACTCCGTACGAAAGTATGTACAGTGATACAGTTAAATTTGTTTGAATGGGTATTTATTAGTTAAACTAATTTCTATAAAATTATTTTAATAAACAGCGGAACTGAACCCTTCAAAGCGCGAGTTCAACTCGCACTTGGCCAATTCTTTTTTCCAACATTCTCGATCATCATCTATTTGACACTCATTGAGACCATTCCAACGAGCCCGAACACGATAACTCTTGCATGTAAGTGGGTGAGAGGTTAGGCATGCTACAGATTCCAAATGATGCTGCAGCACCAAGTCAAGGTCACCATGTTCTCAGAATATTTTTTAATTAAATGAATACCGAATTTCGAATCGATTAGACCTTTGGAAATCGCTCACATCAAGCTCACATTCCTCCATCAACTGGAAAAGAGCTATCTTCAAACGGCTTAACAGATTTTCTTGGTTCATAGCTTAGAACACACCCAATCAAGTCACCTTTCAAACAAAAAAATACTAAATCGAAATCGATTCATTCGTTTGGGAGCTGCGAGGCAGACACACAGACACATACGTCAAATTTATAACACCTCTCTTTTTTTTGCGTCGGGGGTTTAAAACACATCTAAAATGTTGTTTTCTTTTTAAACACCACAAGTGAATCGCAAAAACATATAATGGGTGCTAAAATGCCATAACTAAAATAATCCAATTATTGAAAATATATATAATATATGGATTTGGAGTTATTGTAGCGTCTCGTTAAAAATAAATAATAATATGATAGTATTGAAAAGCGTGTTGAAACAGTTTGTATAAATCCCATTGTGATGTTAAAACACCACAGATACAAAATTAAAAAAATGTATATAAATTCTTTGTCATGATATACATTGAGTGTCGTGATACCCCGAACGCAGCGAACCTGTTTCAAATCTATAAGACCACATGGGCCGTGGTTCGAGTCCGGGCGGGTACCAATGAGTTTTTTCTGACTTAAGTACATTAGCTATCACCGACTCCGTGCCGCGGAGAGCACGTTAAGCAGGCGGTCCCGGTTGCTGTCGGATGGCGGTCGTTACGATCCGCCAACCCGCATTGGAGTAGCCTGGTGGATTTAAGCTTTAAGTCCCCTCATCTTGAGGGGAGGCCTAAGCCCCTCCAGTGAAATAGTACAAAAAGGGCTGATGGAAAAAATATAAATTCTTTATAGAATTCCATAAATAAAAAAGGGGTCAACTATGCGTAAATGTCTAAAGTATAGAAGAAGATATTTTAAAACATCTTTGCTTTTCTATTACTAGAGTTATAAATTTTTTTCTTCACTTCTGTAAAATTAGGTTTTGATTTCTGACGTAGTTTAACAGTCATCAAATAAAAATTATTATTTTGTTCATTCACAAAACGTACGTACATTTTTTTCTTTAACTTGTGTCAACGGAAAACTGTTTAACTGATGTTCCAATTTTAAATAATCCAATGGTAGCGGCAATCAGATCCGAAATCTTCAGTAATTTGTTTTGGCCGGCCAAGCGGTCGGGTCATGGGAGCATACACCTGTCCCTTATCGGTCTAATAACCGCCTAGATTTATCACAGTGAACCTCGATCATATATATATTGAATACACACTGAACGCTCGAAACGGATTTCATTACTATCAATATTATATTATAATGGCATAATTAAAATGTACATTTTGATAATTGACGTTAATACATATTAACACCACACCACTACCACTATGTTCTCTCACGGCAGGATTGGTCCACAAATTTAAAGTCGCTCAGCGCGCTATGGAACGGGCTATGCTTGGTATTTCTTTGATGGACAAAATCAGGAATACTAAAATCCGTCGAAGAACTATAGTTGTCGACATAGCCGAAGTAATTAGCAAGCTGAAGTGGCAATGGGCCGGTCACATTTGCCGTAGAACCGACAACCGATGGGGTAGACGAGTTTTCGAGTGGAGGCCACGCATAGGGAAGCAAAGCGTTGGACGCCCCTCTGCCAGGTAGACTGATGACTTAAAGCACCATACCGGGGGTAATTGGATGTGGAAGGCGGAGGGCCGTGTGTAGTGGCGAGCCTTGGGAGAGGCCTATATCCTGCAGTGGAGAGACACGGGCTGATGATGATGATGACATATTAACCCATTCACGGCCAAGCACCTAACAGTACTACCTACATGATAAATTTTATTATATTTGTCTTGAATCCGCTGGTATTTTAAATAAAATCCTAAATTATAAAGATATTTAACGGTCTTCTGTGTAAAATACCTCAATAAAAACTTTAAGTTTAAAATAGGATTATTTTAAAACACAGTTGTTTAAAGCACTGTTTTTAATTCAAGTTTTTCTAGAAAAAAAACCTTGTATTTTTATACCAAATAAACCATGACATATTTTACGGGTAAAGTTGTATTAATGGTATAGTTCCAATCAAACTTTATGGCGGATCGGAATACAACGCTTTATGCATGCTTGCGCAGGTTCAGTCATATGCCCCTTGCTCCACTGCGTCCCGCTACACCTAAACCTGGTTACAGCGACGCGACTAGTGCCTATGTTCGTGGGTCACTCAATAAGTTTTGAGATGTTCGAAATTTATTTAAAAATATCATGTCGTACTTTTCAGCTTAATTCATAGCGTCTGGGGATAAGTTTTGAAGAAATATTAAAAAATGTTTTTCGTCTGGAAAACAAGTATATTAAAATCACTTTATTAAAATCGTATAACATATTACAAATAAAAATTAAAAAATTATATACGGAATTGTTTTTAATGTTCATATTTTATTTATATAAAAACCAACGTAGTCTTAATTTTAGTGCAATCATTCAAATATAAATTTACCACCGAGATATAATTAATTTATTTGTAAAAGCAATATGTATCCCTCATACGATTCAAATATTTGACATCAACTGTGAATGATTACCTTGCGTTGGTTGGCAAGAAGGATTACAAATGATTGGTACCGCTTTATGGGAGTAGTTTAGGACCTCGCTGGTCGTTTAATCTCCTATACAATCGTATTTGTAAAATTAACTAATTACCATTTGTTGTAATGTTAACATTTAAATGAGCATTGTTTATCGGGATCCCATAGACGTAACATAGATGTTCCTTGATCGATATGAGATGTAATTTCAATAAACAGTCAAATTTGGACATCACAAAAATATAACCGATTCAAACAAACCGGATGTATTTTGGAAATATACGACATCCGGTGAGTGCCAGTGAGTGGGACAAAGTATACTGTCCGTCTTCGCACTCGCTCACACCATTTCGGCGGCCCACACAGCGAGGCTAGAAGGTCACGCTTGCAGCATTAACAAATTAGTACATTGCTGTATTCGTTATTGAGTTCGTTAGTTAACAATTTTATATAGCTCTCTCCGCTAAAACTACGCAATATATACAACGCTAATGAAGCCAAGGCATTGCTAGCTTCAACTCACTTCATCGCGCCGTGGTTCAGAGACGGAGCGTTTACTAAACGTAAAATGACCATCACATGGTTGGTAGGTACTTATTGTACGTTTTTAGTAGAGTTTATATAGACAAAATGCTTCGGAGAACACGTGAAGTCGTTGCTCCTGGTTACAATCCACCAACCCGCACTGGAGCAGTGTGGTAGATTAAGCTCCAAGCCCCCTCATTCCGAAAAGTCTCTGCAGTGGGGATTAATGGGCTGATTGTATGGTATGGTATATACATAAAATAATAGGTAATTATTGTAAAACATAAGCTCTCAAATAAATACACAAAAAAGTATTCACAACCAGATTGTTGTTGTGGGTGAACGATTGATTTGAATGCGACTCCGTCTCACTTACTCCATCTTCAAAACCGTCACAGCCGCCGTAAGCTTATGTATCCAGAAGATGTTTGTTCGTAGATCGCGACTTGCGATCTGAGTAGTGTAAAGTTGCCCCTTGAATTGTTAAGCTGATACTAAGTGAACCGATATTAGATTCGCAGTGATAGGGTGGAAAAATATTAAAAATAAACATGTTAATAATAAATAGATATGACAATATTTTCGTATCAACGTCTAATCATATGAATTTTATTTTCAATTTACAAATTTCAATTCGGTGAGTTTCAATAGAAATTCAGTGAGTGATACTAGGTAGTAAGATTGGGTGGGTATAATGAATGCATTGTATATAGTCACGCAAATAAAATAATAGCTCATTGAATAATTTTCAAACATATGCATAATAGACGTAGAAACTTTGACGACCGCTTAGCCTAGTGGGTAGCGACCCTGCCTGCGAAGCTGGAGGTCCCGGGTTCGAATCCCAGGTCGGGTCAGTATTTATATGATGAATATCGATATTGGTACCGGGTCACGGTTGTTATATGTATGTGGTGCCTTCGCTTGGTACCCAAAACACAAGCTAATGCTTAGTTTGGGACCTAGACGTTGTTGTCATGTATACGTTATTTTTATTATTATACTTTAGATAGCAGAATCATCTGGATAGAGCGTCAGTTATGAACTTCGAAACGATTAAAAATCCAAGCAAAATTACTAACTCAAAGATAAGACATATTTTTCGTCATTGCCTTTGTTTTACACACCATGAAATGTTATTTTTAAATCTTTATTTCTTTTTTTCATCTACGATATTTACTCGTGATTCACACTAAATTCTACTTTACAGTGCTATGCCCAAAGGTAACAAGTGGAATATACTAGGCTGTGGCGTAGGTAAATTTTTTCTTACTTTTTTGTGGCAACGAATGCAACGATATCATTAAGTACATTGGTGGTATGTGTAATATGTATGTCAAGTTTTTATATGTTTAGTGAATAGTTATTTACAACTCATAGTTCGACTCGTAGATTGAAAATATTATATTAAGCTACTTGGTTATAAATTTTAAAAAGTTACTTCCGCCCGAAAAGAATCTGAATAGGTGTCAAGTCGCGCCTAAAGAAGTTTTACTTCAATAATTCATTACTTTATAACTATGTATTTCAATACTTGGATAGCTTTATTGCATGGTCTTGACTTTAATTCGCACAGGCGTGCCAACCTTCTAATTGGAAGATTTTCAATGTGTTGCATTCATTTCATTCCACACTCGACTTTCGAACGAAATTGACGTGTGAAAGCAATAACTCTGTGATTGCCGTGAAAAATCATTATTAATTTTATTTCAAGAAACCGTATGTTATATACAAACTATGAAAACATACGATTTCTCTAATAGCCTTGAATTAAAATATCGTCATTTTCGAAAAAAAATAATTACTAATAAATATAAGAATAATATTTATCAAAGAAATTAAATTATATTTTTAAATTCATTTGAAATCATAACAATGTGTTTTTTTAATGAAAAACATTTTGTGCAACATTAATTTGGCGTATACCTGCATCTAAAAAATATATATGTAGTAGATTTGTTTCGAATATTCTACACTAGGTAAATTAAAAAAAAACTGATTGGCAGTTATAGGAACTGCCGACAGAAGTGAAAACTTAGAACTTTTACTATTAAAATTTGAATTTTCATGATGTTATTAAAATTATCAACATCAATCTGGTTTTCACGGTTTTCACATCTATTCACACTCCGAGCAATGACGCAGCTGCCAGCGACACGAAACTGAGTAACGCTCTAGCTTTACTCCCCACACTCAGCAGTTAGTAGTGGGGATATAGGGAACAACCAACTTCTCGTGTGAAAGCCGATTATTCCTTATGTCTCCCCCACATATATTATTTAGCGTGACGCATTTTCGTGTCATTTTAGGCTCACCCCGTGCCATAAGAAGTTTCACTTCAAAAATTACAAAGATGAAGATCCCACGCACGCACTAGATCTTGAGATTTTGGCGTGAAATAATGCAGGAATTGCAACGACGCATGTTTTTGGCCATGCGCACTCATTAAATATACATTTTCGGGATTTATGGTATTACAACATTAACCTGTACGTTATTAAAAAAAAAAAAAACTATACTTCACGAATGCCCTTTTTGACGGTACGCAAAATATAACCCTGTGTTACCTACTGCATAATTAGTTTTTCAACGGTAAAATATTTTTTTGATCTGTGAAAATCACTTACCTAATTCTTATATGGCGTGAAAGTGCAAACCAATATCTTCGCTATGGCCATCGTAAACCGGGTGTGTCGGTCTCTAATTGCCAACATCGACCAATAAAACTTAAGCCATCGATCATAAAGGGCATAACTTGAGTCGTAAACGGACTGATATTCTGTTGTACAGACAGCAAAAATATCTAAAGCTACGATTATACCAGGTATAGAGAATCAACAAAATAAAGTAGGTACCTATCGCAGAAAAATAGTCTTTGATTTAATTGAAATTTATAAGAAAAATGTATGAGTTTGTGTAATTTAAATTAAGATATTATAACAGTTCAGTTCAATAGCGCTCGTTAGTTTTACTTTTGCTAAGAGATTCAGGTTGAAAAGGAGAGTAGCAGCGAAAACGGGAGCATAAATATATACCTACGGGATCATTATGATATAAAATGGCTACATTTCCCGAGTTGTGATTCTGCGAGAGCCGCTTAGCAAATTATATGGCAAGTTTTTTTGCTAAACTCACGTCTATTCATCAAACAATCGTTTACAGTAATATAAATCCAATGATATCCACTTTTATGAAATTCTCTGACAACTCGATTCTTTCGTTTCGTTGTTTTTTTTCTGTTGCTCAGTTCTGTACTTGTTGCGGTCATCTCTTCAAATATGACCGGCATTCTAAATTCGTAGGTTCAGACGTTCTAGCGCTTTCCGAAAAACTCCCGCCAGATTATATTAGTAGTTGCTCGTGTTTCACTGAACTTTCTGGAAAAATTTGTGATAGAAACGTGTCGATAGAATCATTGTCTAGGATATTTAAAAAGTATTTTAATTTTCTTTTTATCACATGACTTTTATACATTAAGATTATTATTTTTCATAGTTTGTACTAAATCAATTATTTTATTTTATAATAATTTATTTTCCCTCGCGTACAAGAACGTTAACACTAATGGGCTAATGGGCAGGATACTGCAATAGAACCGTACGTTATTATTATATGAAGTAATTAGATATGACTAAAAAAAAAATACATGATCTGTACTTACATTCTAGCATACTCGGAAAACATAGAAAATTAAATTGGAAGTACAAAAAGTCTGTTTTTATCGCCCAAATTTTGGATATTATTTAAATTTTCGGAAAATCTATTAGTCCGATTCCCATAAATCTTGTACCACATCCCGGCACCTACCTAACTTTCGATGATTTCTAACGATTCCCTTATTTCGTGAAATCGGGCCGATCGAAAAAACATTTTCTTTGTTAAACAAACCCTTGTAGGATCATGTCGTTATCGTCTATCTGTCTGTCCGTTAAGACCCTTTTTCTCCGGAACGCATAAAAGTATCTAGTTGAAATTATATCTATAGTACTTACGTCTACGGTCCCTTGAAGCTGTAAAAAATGAAGCTTCTAAGTCAACCCAATAAAAAAATAAAGCCATTTATACCGCATATTTTAACACTCGCAAGAAAATCAAAACGTATATGGCATTCCCCGTATATCTAACATCATGGAATTTGGCACGAAGCTAACATCTTTACAGCACAAGTAAAGGAAGAAATGCAAAAATCTTTGATTTATTATTATACTAGCTTTCCGCCCGCGGCTCTCCTCGCGTGGACTACATAGTTGTAGCGGGACCCCCTAGTCACTCTTCACTTTACTTTTTACTTCACTTCAGTTTACGCGAATGGAGCCGCTGGCGGAAAGCTAGGTTGAAAATGAAATATAGCCCATGTTACTCGCTGATAATGTACCTTTCTATAGGTGAAAAATTTTAAAATCTGTGTACAACTGTTTAGTCCACGCGAGCGGAGCTGCGGGCGGAAAGCTAGCATCTTTATAAATTATAGCCTATGTGTTATTCTTATGTATATACTATGTTATTGTAAAGTTTCATCAAAATCCATCAGTAGTTTTTTTCGTGAATGAACAACAAACATACATACAAACTTTCGCGTTTAAATCTGTAAGGATACATAAATTTTTTTTTAATTTTGTAATAATGAAATATGCGTTTACGTGAGATTCTTAAGGTAATATTTTTTATTTTTTTAATTAATTAATAGTTTATAATTGGCTGGTATCTTTTAAATTCCCATGCGGTATACATTGCATGATATCAGTTGCATCGTTTTTCTGGCATTGTCATCTCTACATAATATCTGTCTATTTGTTCCGTGTATGGGTGTAAAATACTATACATCATTGAGTAAATAAATTTGATAGCAGCGTTTGGTTTTAATAGAGTCAGACATGTCAGACTTCACAGTATCAAAAGTCAAAACTATCAAACGCAATTTCGCGGGGTTGAAGGCCTCGCACAGGACCTCACTGACTGAAACCAGACTGAAACCGAAATGAAACTTGCCATCTCGCAAAACGGTTATATCAGTTAGCTACAATATTAGTGGTTAGACGATAAACGTAGAAGAGGACTTCTAGTCAATTCGTACTTTTACGTTATGGTATACATTATTTAAATGTGATAGCCCGAACGCACCGAACCTGCTTCAAATCTATAAGGCCATGTGGCCGTGGTTCGAATCCGGGCGTGTACCGATGAGTTTTTTCTGACTTAAGTACATTAACTATCACTGACTCCGTGCCACGGAGAGCACGTTAAGTAGTCGGTCGCGGTTGCTGTCAATAGATGGCGGTCGTTACAATCCGCCAACCCGCATTTGGAGGAGCGTGGTGGATTTAAGCTCCAAGCCCCCTCATCTTGAGGGGAGGCCTAAGCCCCTGCAGCCAAAAAGGGCTGATGGAATGGGATATAATATTATGAAAAAAAGAATATTTAAGTTTGTATAACAGTTGTCTGGTACCCATAAGACAAGCTTTGCTTAGTTTGAGACTAGATGGCGCTGTGTGGGATGTACCAAGTATTATTATTATTTTAATTGTTAAAAGATTTTGTGATTTTGAAAAGTTTTGTTTTGAAATGGTTCATATAATAGATCTTTGGTGACAGTCAAATCTCACGGACAGACAAAACTGAATAATTCACTAATGGTACCGATTTATCTGTACACATTAATTGGGTAGAAAAGCGTTACTGTTTGTACAGTTATGTATACCGTGTTTGGCTGAACGTAGTCCAAAGTTGTAGAGCGTGTAAAGCTTACCAAATTAAACAAAAAGTTTCAAGTGAGCAGATGGCGCAAACTAACGGTTACCGAGAAAAATATGTTTAAAATTTAAATTTTTTAAAATGTTTTTTAAATATTTTGTTTAGTTTGACAAGCTTTACATGCTCTATAATTTCGGACTACGTTCAATCGAACCCCCGGTATTCGTAAAGGCGGCTCCACACTAACGGGTAATGATGTTAATTATCGCATTAATAGTAATTAAAATATAAATATGTATTGACACGACAGCCAAGTTTAAAAACAAAATCGTTGGCAAAGTGTTTTTTTCTAGCAAAACCAGGTTTATCACTATTTTAAATGGTCTGACGTCATCGTGCGGTATTGGGTATTGCCAATTTAAAAAAAAATCATTTAGAGATACTCTAAATTTAAATTGTTAAATAACTATGACGTATTTTACTATAATAATAATAATAATAATAATAATAATAATAATAATAATAATAATAATAATAATACATGGGACTTCCCACACAGCGCCATCTAGTCCCAAAGTAAGCAAGTATTATGCTTGTGTTATGGGTTACTAGACAACTGATATACATACTTAAATATTCTTTATAATATATACATATATAAATATTTTTTTTTAATATTTTTTTTTTATATATATTACAACCAAGACCCGGTACCAGAATCAATATTCATCATATTAATACTGACCCGACCTGGGATTCGAACCCGGGACCTCTAGCTTCGTAGGCAGGGTCGCTACCCACTAGGCTAAGCGGTCGTCATACTACGTCTATATAATGACTATACGTCATTATTACATTTTATATAAGCTAGATATTATCATAAGAAAATAAATAAACGTATGCAACATATTAAAAATATCACGTTTAGTGAAGGGCGCGCAATAAAATTATGATTTAGAGTATTTCTACCCGTGAAGGTTAGAGAAGAGACCCACCGAGCTTTGCGTTAGTTCAATAGAGGAGTAAAACTGGCCGTTCAGTTCGAGAACCAAAGTTATCACATTTGAGCCATAAAACGAAGGAATCTAGTGTAGGTATTTGTGTATTATCCGTCACAATTAGTTACATATATTTCTAATCAAACTTTATGTCGGATCGGAATACAACGCTTTATGCATGCTTGCGCAGGTTCAGTCATATGCCCCTCGCTCCACTGCGTCCCGCTACCTAAAACTGTTTACTGCGACGCGACTTGTGCCTATGTTCACATCCGCCGTAAAGGTTGATTATAACTGTACTAATAAATGAAAGGCGGACATTAAAAAATATGTAGAAATTAATTGAGCTGACAAAAGTCGGCTTTGAGTCGTTGACAAGCGTGCGCCATCTAGTTAGCTACATTCAAAGTTCGCTGATCTCTACCTTTCTGTATTAACGGTATGACACCTACAGTATTTTATTTTTTTTATAAAATTAATACAGTTTAAATATCAAAACTGTAGAGCGGCTATTGAAGAAAGAAACAAAAAGCAACTTAACACTGGGTACACCACACAGACCAGTCAACCTATAGACCACGCTTTAATATACGTCAGTATGAAAACGAAATCGCCAAAAAGTGGCGGGGTGCGGGGAGAGGTCGGCTAGTTTTCATTGGCTCGTTCAAAATTGACAATTTAATGGCCTCCGACGTGCTTCCAACTGACCGCTCACTAGTGATGTAGTTATGTGGTGTCACTACATAGCCTTGGCGAATGCTACTCCCTGTTGAAGCGTGGTCTAAAGATTGACTTGTCTCTGATACACCCCTAAAGAAGAAAAAAGATTCGAGATCGAAATTCAAAACATAAAACAATAGAAGAAAATAGTTGAAGAAAGTGAGACGATCGCCCCTCGCCCCTGATTGAATAATATCTTCCCAAAGCGCATAATATGTATAACAGTTAGCAATATAATCCTCTAAAATCTCTAAAGAGTTATAATTTAATTTCTCTACATCTAATATCTCCACAAAACGATATTAATATTTTAAAAAATAGTACATTTTACAGAGATCGCATTTTTATGTAATATAATATTGTAGATAATACCTGAGATTCGAACCCGGACCTCCAGTAGGCAGGGTCGCTACCCACTAGGCTAAGCGGTCGTCATATATATCTGCCTACGAAGCTGGAGGTCTCGGATTCGAATCCCAAGTCGGGTCAGTATTTATGTGATGAATATTTATACCGGTACCGGGTCTTGGTTGCTATATGTAAGTGGTGTATTCACTTGGTATCTAAAACACGTGATAGCCCAAAGCGCAACGAACCTGTCTCAAATTTATAAGGCCCCATAGGGCCATGGTTCGAATCCGGGCGTGTACCAATGAGTTTTTCTGACTTAAGTACACAATATCACTGACACCGTGCTTCGGAGGGCACGTTAAACAGTCGGTCCCGGACGCTGTCAATAGATGGCGGTCGTTACAGTTCCCAACCCGCAGTGGAGCAGCGTGGTGGATTTAAGCTCCAAGCCCTCCCCCCCCTTCCCCCTCCTCACCCTGGGGGACGCCTAAGCCCCTGCAGTGGGATAAAAAATGGGCTGATGATGATGATGATCTAAAACACTAGCTAAGTTTGGGGCCTAGACGTTGTTGTGATGTATACGTTAAATATATATATACACATATATCATATACTTATTATAAATAATTTTGGAAACTACCTACCTACTTATTAAATGAACGTAGGTGCATTGATTCAAAAATGGGAGATCAAACACTTCTGTACGTGTAGGAACGTTTTTCTTGCAGTCCACGCGTCCTAAAACATACCACGACCGTGGATGTAAATAGAAATACCGCGGTGTGACAACAAAAATGTGAGCGTGAAAATATATACACCGGAGAGTAAATATACGCCATATGATTTTGAAATATTGAGCGAAGTAGAATTTTGTGTAGTAGAATTCGTACTGGAAAAGGAAATAAATAATTTAAAATTTCATGTGTTATTTAACAAAATGTTTGTTTTAAACAATGCTAACTATATCTACTTACGGTTTGTCTAATCACTGAATCGGACATTTGACTCCATCTTGATTATCACGCTATTTAAGACCGCGACGAAAACTTTTTTTTAAATTTTTCTTTGTCTATGCTTTAGACAATTGTTAATTAACGTAACTAAGCTTTACTGACTTTACTGGTGTTATAGAATCCTACAAAAAAAGTCTTCAAAAATGCATAAACTTTAAAACGCTTCCGATTCGGTTATCAGCTACCTTTAATTGTATTTTTAATCGGTTATATCATAGCGTGTATCTCAATACTTAGTTCGATTCTTTACGGGTTTTTATATCGGTTTATTTCGTTCACCGGTTAATTTGTCTAAATCAAGAATAACGGTTTTAAACTAGGTATATCGTTGAGAAAAAACGCTTGAGAAACTCTTCTCACGTTATTGTTGTAATTTTATAAATACTAAAAAAAATCGATTTTCACCTACATCAAACGATTCAACGTTCGATTATATATCGCTGTATCTTTTGTGTCGTGTATCGCTGTACAACTCTTTTAACATTCCGAGAACAATAACGCCTTTTATATGCGCATGGAAGTGATTTTTTTTTTAAATTCGTGACGTGATCAAAGGTGTATCCCTTTTATTTATTTATCAATTTAAAAAAAAAGTTTAATTAAATAGAAATAAAAGAATAAAAGGGATTAAATAGAAAGCTATGAATGCGTGAGAGTAAGAGCCCAGAGTCTACATTTGATGAAGAGTCTAGTCGTCTATTTAACAGGCTGATTTAACCATTTGGCGGCGACATATACACTAAAAATACTTGCGTCATTCCAACTAAACGTATAATTCTAAAATACGTCAATTTCGTTGATTCTAGATTTCCCAATTTTTTATTTCGCTCAATATCTATATCAATAAAATATGTATATTGATATATAATAAGTAATTTGGCTGCCAGAAGACATAAGATTTCGTCGGCAATTAGTTCTGCGCAAACTGATAGCGGTTTTAACATGCTTAATAACCCGACGGCCTCTCTTAGGTTTTGAATCGTTTGAACATAAAAAATAATAATTCTGCATACGTAAATTGAAGAAACATTGTTAAGAGGACGACACATATATGATATTTATAATATCGTAAGTTTTTAATATTTTTAAAATTAGGTTTCGACTAAACTGGTACATCAACTGGTGTAGGTACATTTCGTCTATGATGTTTGTGTATTATTTTGTTCACATTTATGTTATCACAAAACGCGGTATTCCTATGAACACCCATGGGTATAGTTCGCCTCAAACTTTATGGCGGATCGGAATACAACATTATAAGCGTGCTTGCGCAGGTACAGTCATATACCCCTCGCTCCACTGCGTCCCGATACAACTAAAACTGGTTACTGCGACGCAACTTGTGCCTATGTTCACATTCGCCATAAAGTTTGATTGGAATTGTACCATTTAAATTTGTTAAATATAAAAATGTTAAAATTTTTCTTATTTGCAAAGAAAATTATTATAAATGAATGGTTGTTTTGTTTTTCGGTTCGAATCCGAGCGTGTACCAATGAGTTTTTCAGGCTTAAGTACATAACTATCACTGACTCCGTGCTTCGGAAGGCACGTTAAGCAATCGGTCCCGGACGCTGTCAATAGATGGCGATCGTTACAGTCCCCAACCCGCAGTGGAGCATCGTGGTGGATTTAAGCTCCAAGCCCCCCTCCTCACCCTGGGAGAGGCCTAAGTCCCTGCAGTGGGGTAAAAATGGGCTGATGAAGTGAAGTAGAAGAAGGTTGTTTTGCATGAGAAATAAATAAATATTACGAAACATTATTTAATTGCTTTACCTTATTCGACAAAATAAATCTTCAATCTGTACCTATATTATAACAATGTATCATTATTAACCACTATATTGGCAAAATTTCTAAACGCATTATTAATATATAATCATCTATTTTCACCTTAATAACACACTGATCAACATTGACACGGCTAGGAGTTGCGTTTCGGAAACACAATCGAGCATCTCGATTTTGAGCCCGTTCGTTGATTAGTAGTCAATTAAGAGTTCCCATAACACCGCCAATAAACCGCTTCTCTCATAACACACCGCCGTATTTTGTTGTAATCAATTTCGTCGGGCGGTACGTTTATTAACGCACAAATTGACTTGTTTTTATAACCGTTGATAATCGTAGAAGGTCGCACGCCCCGACGACTTACTACGATTATAGTAGTCGGTGATTTGGATTTATGCAGAAACGATTAATCGATTCGACACTTCCACGGTCTATCTTAGTTATGGATCGGTGTATGTGTGTTAACATCCTTATTTAAAAAATAACATGGCTGCCGTAGCAGCCTATTTTCAGTTTTTATCTAAGCAAGAAATAAAAAAACCTTTTCAAGCTCGTATAACCAAATACTTATTTAATTTAGTAAGTATATATAGGAACTCTGATGATATATTTTTAATTTAATTTTATATATTGTCTGGATAGAGAGTCAGCGTCAGAAAATGTAGATAAAAATATCACCTAACAGTTCGGTTATAATACACGCTCACAGAGATAATTCGTATATAGAATGACGTAACGAGGTATGTGGTTTATTGAGTTACACACACAAGTATGTAAATGGCCCATCATTTTTATTGACGTAGTATTGCGAGGGTCAATCCAAACTTTATGTATAGTTTGACCGACACCGCTTCCGCACCGAGGAGGGAAGGCAGTTTCCGTTCACTGGCAGCTTCTAAGCGTTGACGACGGACACCTAAGGCGTGGTACAGCGGTTTCGTTCAAACTATAGGTAATCAAAGGTGCGTTCATACTATATCTCTAGTAGCTAAGATTGATTGTGTTTGTAACCTAGAGTTCCTAATCATTATTTTTAAAATATTGTTCATTGATCTAAAAAGAGATAAACGCATAACCATCAAGAAAATTAGTAGATGTTATCCTTTTGAACAATTAGTACCTACCTAAGGGGAGACTACTG
The DNA here is from genome assembly GCA_949709985.1 of Luffia ferchaultella. Taxonomy (NCBI): domain Eukaryota; kingdom Metazoa; phylum Arthropoda; class Insecta; order Lepidoptera; family Psychidae; genus Luffia; species Luffia ferchaultella. The sequence goes on along the minus strand of OX453264.1, from coordinate 7,275,683 downwards.
GTATATAATTTTGACGTCGTGTTCCTTTGTAATTAATATTACAATATAAAAATATATTTTTAAACAATTAAATATGTATCATATATTTATAATTTTAGGTTTTTTTTTGAACATCAAATATTACATTACAAAAGAACGTCTTTGCATTTCAGTGTGTGATTCTTTAATACTCGTATGAATCATCCATAGAAATGTAGTTACAAATGTGAATAACTTCACGTTGGTGCCAGATTAAGTTTTTGAGACCCTTCACGTAGTGACAATGTGACTCGTGGTGACTCCACTCAGATCTTATATGATGTCTATGGTCTCTACTTCCTTTAAACACCAAAAACTAACCTTAGTTTTACTTCCTCCAATGGAACCAGGTCTTATAGACCCAGTTTCGTAGAACCTGGTCAGTATCTTGGATACGCAACCGTGTGAAACGAGTAACTGGCGGCTGATGTCGCAAGGTCTGACGCCCATCATGGCCAATTCCACGATTCGTTTCCTCACTACGTCCGGAAGGGGACGCCCGTTGACGAATACACCGCCCAACTGGTTCACACCGGCTTGACCTGTAGAAAAAAATCTCATTAGTATCTGGTCAGAGTCGGAGCGCAGTCGTAAAGACAACTCACAAGACAACAAACCTGAGCGAGTCGATTTCTTAATATCAAACGGATCTCATCTCGGAAATGTTCGGTGCATGCTCGAGTGACGGGTCAAAAACCCCGAATGGGCCCAAACTTCGTGTGGATACTGCGAGCGGACTGAAGATTTATTCAATCATCGAAGCCTCTGTACTGTCGAGTCACAGACAAGTCAACCTTATAGACCACGCTTTGACAGGGAGTAGCATTCGCCAAGGCTATGTAGTGACACTACATAACTATGTCACTAGTGAGTCGTCAGTTGGAAGCAGGTCGGAAGCCATTAAATTGTCAATTTTGAACGAGCCAATGAAAACTAGCCGACCTCTCCCCGCACCCCGCCACTTTTCGGCGATTTCGTTTTCATACTGACGTTTATTAAAGCGTGGTCTATAGGTTGACTGGTCTGTGTGTCGAGTAGACCGAGCGGTCTGTCCGTGTTTGTTTGTTCGTTGACGGATATTTTAACGGAAAATTGTTGTGTGATTCATTCAAAACCAATCTTCATTTTAGAATTTTAACCTACAATTTTAAAAGTATAAACCGTGACCTTTGTTCCATCTTATTCACATGTACTTAACCTACAGATCCAGCAAAACTTTTAGTCCGCTCTGAACACGGCTGAACGGATTTTGATCTATGATATAAATATTTCTTAGGTGATTAAGTTTTAGAATGCCCTAAACAATCTCACACTGCCCTGGAGCGTCGCGTAGCGGTTCCGGTACAACTTTATAAGGGTAAAATTGGTGGGGAATGAGGATGACTTCCTATGAGAGTTGACATCTGACTGGCTAAATTACTTATCGAAAGAAGGAAAGGTTGTCATGTTCTCAACCGCGCCTCGCCGACCAGTAGATGTTGTAGTGAAACAAAAATTAAACCGATGATAAAATAAATTTAATAAAACTTTATACAAAAATTATTTACATTATAAAATCTAAAGGACGACTTTTGTACTTGAGTGCGCTGCGGTCTTTCTAATGGTAACAATTCGCATCTTTACTAGGTATTTTATATGATTTATGAAGTGGCGTTTCGCTATTTGATTGGTTTAAACATATTTGACATTTTAGTATTTTCGCCAATCAGAAAACATTTTGTGTGAATCGAAGTCCAAAGTATTCAGGCCGTAACTACAATGACCGGTGTGTTGTGTCAGCAAGAAATATTGTTTTTCAAATTATTTGATGATAACACAAAATGAGCGGAAACTGTTCCGAAATCGAGGTCGTCGATTTGGACTTTAGTATAAGCGGTCAGTACTCTTGTAGTAGTTGTTCACGTACACTTAAGTACTTAAGTACATTAATTATCACTGACTCCGTGCCTCGGAGAGCACGTTAAACAGTCGGTCCCGGACGCTGTCAATAGATGGCGGTCGTTACAATCCCCAACCCGCAGTGGAGTAGCGTGGTGGATTTAAGCTCCAAACCCCCTCCTCACCCTGGGGGAGGCCTAAGCCCCTGCAGTGGGGTAAAATGGGCCGATGATGATGATGAGTTGTTCACGCGGGCGATGTCACAGAATAAATAATTGTGCATTGTATATTCTTGTACAATAAATGTCAAGTCGTTCTTATATACGTCAACTACTAGCTAAAAAGCAATAACATTTGAGAAAAGTATTCGAATGTCTATGAAACTCGATTTGAAATGACTTAATTATTGCGAATGATAAAGCGATTATAGGTCAAAAATTAAAAAAGTTTATGTAATTAAAAAAAATAAAGAAAGTAGAAATCGGGATTACCTATTTTGGGTTAAAACGACATTCAAAGGGTGAGGATTTTTATCGATCTATATAAGCTTTTTAGAGAAAATTATTTATAAGATTATTTTATAATATACTAGCGACCGCCCGCAGCTTCGCTTGCGTAGACTACACATTCCTGTTTTAGGTAGTATTAACATTCGAAATGGTTTATACGTACTTTTTCTTCACTTCTTCATTTCACTTCATCAGCCCTATTTTACCCCACTGCAGGAGCTTAGGCCTCCCCCAGGGTGAGGAGGGGCGGGTTGGCTTGGCCACGCTGCTCCACTGCGGGTTGGGGATTGTAACGACCGCCATCTATTGACAGCGTCCGGGACCGACGCGACTGCTTAACGTGCTCTCCGAGGCACGGAGTCAGTGATAGTTATGTACTTAAGTCAGAAAAACTCACTGGTACACGCCCGGATTCGAACCACGGGCACATCGCCTTACAGATTTGGAACAGGTTCGCTGCGCTCGGGCTATCACGCCGTCTTATTTTTATGTTTGTGGGACTAACCTATGGGGCCTTATAAATTTCAGAAAGGTTCGTTGCGCTTTGGTCTATCACAACTTCACGTACTTTTTGCTGAAACTAATATTGGGTACACCCATTCAAACTTTCAATCTTCATTCTCCCCACTCCTTTAAGAAAACCGATACTCCCATACTTTTCACCTCCCGTTTCCCACCCTTAAAATGTGGAAATCCAAAAACCCTGAAACACGTCATTATTTATTTATGTTAAAATTTTTATGTTTCTAACTTTAAAGAAACAAAGCCTTTCCATCCCTCCCTCCGTAAATTTGAAATTTCCAAATATTCCTTTCTTAAAAAATTAATATTCACGTTATAAAATAAACCACTGTTCCAAATTTCGGCTTCTTAGACTTAGTAGTTTCGGCTTTATCTGCGCTGATAGATCAGTGATCATGCAGATCATGCAGATCAGTGATCATGATGACGCAGCGGTCTTTCATCAAAAATTTTTTGTCATTTGATTAAAATTAATTTGACGAATAACAATAAAATCTACATTTTTTTATTTAGATTTATTATTGGAGTCTGTCCTGGCTAGACCTCGACTATGTGACCCCCTCCCCCCCCCCTGACTTGAAATCTGGATCCGCCCTGTATTGAAGGCATGAATCGATGTTCTTCGGGCACTTTATCATTACACTGAGCGCCAAGAGGTGTTTCGCAGAAACTTTACAGCGAGTAATTTTATGGTTTTTGTTCGTCACTTCAACCAGGAACAGGCCCAAGATCCCGATGTGACATTAAGAAAATGAATGCTCAAGAATAATACTATTTTTCACATTACAAATTTTACTTAAAAATACGAAGAAAACTTTAAACTATTTCATTGTCAAGAACTAGGCATTACTTTATAATTTATTATTACATAACAAAATTCCTAAATTCTTTAATTTTGATTCCAATCCATCTTTTCACACCGACAGCTGTCCTTCTCCCGCCATTTTTTTCATCGTTCCTAATTTTAACTACATACTACATAGATAGCGGATCAGCAGATATAAAACTTCATAGTAAATATATAAGGAGAGTAGAAACACGAAAAGCAGTAATGTGACAGTGGCGACACGTCATACCACAGCAAATTCATGGCAACTTAGCTCGTCAGTTAAACTTCACTCTTTAAAATAACTTTCAGCCATGACAATAAAAAAAAAAATTACATTCCCTTTTAATCGTGCTTCGGTTCGGTACAAATACGAAAAAAAAAAATTTTTTTTTGTACCCCACCACGGTTTACGAAGTTTAAAATACCAATTATTTCAAACAGGTTACATGCTACTTTTTAAACTAAAAATTTGCTGTATATAAAAAGGTTAAACCTTCAAACTTTTATGTAACACTTTATTACCTTAAAAGTTTAAAAACCCTAATTCGGTAATATCGATTTTGGTTTGCTGTATAGAGAGAATACTCGTACATGCTTGTACAAATGAAATAGTCATAAATAAATTCACAAAAATAACGCAATTAAAAAGGGGGCATTGTATTTTTTTAATATACTGGGTGTGTTCGGCTGATCGTAGTCCAAACTTATAGAGCTTACCGTACTAAACAAAAAGTTTCAAGTGAGCAGATGGCGCAAAATATTGGTTACCGAGAAAAACATGTTTAACGTTTCATATTTTTTTAAATCATTTTTTTTTTAATTTTTTAACTTTTTGTTTAGTACGCTGTACTCTTATAAATTTGGACTACGTTCAATCGAACACCAGACAATATAAGCTTTGTACGTATAATAGGTACCTAATGATCGCATGAATGACACGACAATTCGTCTTGGTACACCAAAATTGTAAAATAAAATAACTCTGAAGTTTATTATTGTTTGTTTAATTAATTAATTTTTATTGTTTATTAGTTTTTTGCTATTTATTACAATATATTGCTATAAAGTTAATAAAAAAAGGTGTTCCATCTACTTCTTAAAACAATCTAACCGAACGGAAAACGGAAGGCCACCAAAATAACATGTCCCATATTCGCATTAACGGTTCCAAATACACCTGCCCACACTAATATTTATTTGATTGCCAAATCCCCATAATAACATCCCCGAGTTACCTACCTGCTTTCAGAAAACTGCCAATTATGTCGAAAAGAAAAAAACTTTAGACTTATCAAGATCTGTCTCAAGATATCATAAACAGCGGTCTGTCGGTTCGTTTGCCTCTAAAATTTATTGTCTATGTTTTCCGTCTTTCGTAATAGACTAAATAGATCGTATACGATTACGACTTTGTGTGCTCTGATGTCATAATTAAAAATGTAATTTCATGATATTTATAGTTTTGTAGGTATTGGTAGGAAGTATTTAATAATAATAATGGTTCTGCTTAAGACTTGTTAATCTTGCATACATAATTTTAACATAATAGTTTTAATTTTAATATTAAAAATAACTTTGAATATTTCATTAATAAATATTGTTTGATTGAACTATGCCTGAGTTTCTTAATTTATTTTCAGACTTTTGAAAACTCAATAAATTTGTAATTAAAAAAAATATAAACTAATTATGAGTTAAGTAACACAACGTGCGCATTTGTGGATTTGTACTTCTTCGGCGTGAAACGTTCGATGAACGATATCAATTGTATCAAGAATAATAGTTTGAATAAATAACATTTGAAAGCACACAAAATAACATTGGTATAACAAAAACAATTAATAGAAACTATATTTTATTTATTAAGACTTATATTATAATTCAAAAATAATAATACGAATATTAATTAAATAATCTATTAAAACTTTATTCGAAATCACAACGCTCAAAGTTTCAGATATTTTTTATTTCTTATAAACCATTTATTATTAATGTTACAAAATTCATTATAAAAATGCATTTGAAAATAAAAAAAAATTATATGTGTAAATAAAAACGGTTTGGCTAATTTAAAATAATTTATGCAAAATCAAGAGTTTATCAAATAAGTGGTTTTTTTGTGGGTAACTAAAAAACATTATTTTATTTATAGAAAATAATACATAAATATAACCTCAAATCTTTTTACACGATTACCAGAATTAAAAAAAATGAATATGAACAACAATATCAGACGATATTGACGTAACTTTATGGTGTGTTAGATAGGCGCGCAATTTCCGTTACATTCTGAAAATTCACTGTAATCTTGTGTTTCTAATGCGTCAAAATAAGTATAAATTCAAAAACATACGATGAACAATGTTAAGTAAAAAAATTATACATATATAATAATAAAACCGTGACGCTAATGCGCCAACACACAGCGCCATCTAGTCCCAAAGTAAGCAAGTATTAGGCTTGTATTATGGGATATTAGACAACTGATATACATACTTAAATATACATACATATTGTAATAACACGGTGGTCCTCCAAAAAGAGTGAAATAATAAAATAAATTTAAGATATCGATTGCCCGGAATGCGTGACCCATAGACTACATAGATACGCTTTTAGTAGGGGAAACCGTGACCAAAAACTGTTATGAGTTTATAAAACTGAATTTTTTATCAATATTTTTTAAATTTTTTATATGTAATCAAATAAAATGTTTTTATTTGATGGTGTATATTTATCTGGCTGTAAAATACCTGCCTATATGTGTATGTATATACACAGAAAAAAAAAGAATTCCGTTACCAAGAAAATATAGTTTTCGATATAAATTTTATATTTATTATTATTATTTATTCTATATTTTCCGCAAACACCGCATAATCTTGGAGCAAGGCAATTTGCATTGATACAAGTCTTCTTTTTTTCTGTAACCAAAAAATTAATCTTATATCACTATCTTATATTATGAAGAATATTTATGTATGTATATCAGTTGTCTAGTACCCATAATACAAGCATAATACCTGCTCACTTTGGGACTTCGGACTAGATGGCGCTATGTAGGAATGTCCCAGGTGTTTTTATTATTTCCTGGTTGGTCACATTATGTTGAAATACGTCACAAGAGTATTTGCATTGAAAATTTTTTAGGCTTAAAAACGTCCCCACAAAGGAGCATTTAGAAAAGAGCTTCTTCCTCTCAACAAGAAACTGGTGGACGTGCTTTTATGGATGACCGAGCGGACTGCGAGCGTACTCCACACATGATTTTTTCAGATAAGTAGTTCATAATAAGATTTTGTATAAAGCCTCAGTTTCATTAACTGATATCTCATTGTAAAGACATATATATACATTGGCGTTCTGTTCTGTAGTTGAGCTGGTAAATATGCTCCAGGTGTTGCCAGCAGTTTGTTCCAGAGAGCTACTCTCGGCCCTGTCTGGTGATGCTTCGAAGACCGAGAGCGCCTGCCCTCGCTATGTCACTGCTAGTGCAGTCAGGCATTTTTTGTCTGTCCACCCATTTCACGACGCCACGGTCGGGCCCGGAAGCCGAGAGCCGGAGTAGTTTGTTCCGTTGCGGAGTGTGATTAATTCTATGGTAGTATCGAGTGCATTTCGAGGCCCTTCTTCGACCCGCGCTCGATGACATACGTTTACAATAGCAAAATGCATTAACAGGTGTAGGACACTGTTTATTTTCAAAATATGTACATCACTTGGCGGTGACGACCTTGATTCACGAGTTTATAAGCGATAACAAAAGTGTTTCATTGCTAATTCTGGCAGGAATGTAGTATGGATACCTTTTTAAAAACATTCATGTCGCTTCATCAGCCCATTTTTACCCCCCTGCAGGGGCTTAGGCCTCCAGCAGGGTGAGGGAGGGCTTTGAGCTTAAATCCACCACGCTGCTCCACTGCGGGTTGGGAACTGTAACGACCGCCATCTATTGACAGCGTCCGGGACCGACTGCTTAACGTGCCCTCCGAAGCACGGTGTCAGTGATAATGTGTACTTAAGTCAGAAAAACTCATTGGTACACGCCCGGATTCGAACCATGGCCCTATGGGGCCTTATAATTATTAATTTATTAAAAATTAAATCTCTTAATGCGAACGAGTTAAATTTTAAAATTGCACTGCTAAATTTAACTGTAGACAAAGCATTTTATTTTCATTTCCTTTAAGTTATATTCTATGCTTTATGCTATCGCATTTTAAAGTGCAAAATCGAACACACAATTTGTTGCAATTTCTAAATGCATTTCATGGTCGCAACGTCTCGTACAGAAGCTGCACAAGGGATTCGAGATGCCCGATCCGCAAATTACTTTTTCTGATTTTACGACTGACTGATTTGTTTTTTTTTTTCGGTACCATCACGGTGCATGCTGTTTAGAGATTTACCAGTAGCTAATGGAGAGTAACATATGCTATTGCGTAAATTCGCTATCGTGTTTATCTATGTGAGAATTTTTGTAGTAATATTCCTCATTTGTTTTGCCCATGACCATAGAATAAATGAATTTGACAGCAGAGAGTCGAAAATGTCATCTCACAATAGCGAAATTGTCAAACACAATTTCACGGGGGTGACCTCACGAACTGAAACTTGACTGAAACTTGCTATCTCGCCAAATTGGTACACCAACTAGCTAGAGTAGGAGTCGTTAGATGGTAAGCTAAGAAGAGGGCTTCTAGTTATTTCGTACATTTACCATGACAAAACGAAGATGGTAAAATAAGCGTTTGGCGTAAGATGTTGTTTGTTTGTTCATCTGTTGCCAAATTTACTTATTCTATGACTTTTTTAGCACAAATAAAACTGTCTTCAAAAAATGTGAACACTGCAAATTAAAAGATCATAATGGGTAATCTTTGGATAATATCGTAGCTTTCTATTGCTTTTAGTACCTACCTATTATTTTACTTTTGTAAGTACAAGCGGTTTATAGTTTGCAAATCTGGTGTCTCCACTTCAATTCATTTTTTGTATTTGTAATAATAATCGTTCATTTTAATTTTAATTGTTATATAAGATTGTAAACATTTTATTGTAAACTAATAAAAATTATTAATCAAAAAACTTATACAAAACATTTTTTTTTGGGAATTAGCTAATTACTTTTTATCCTTGCACAAATAACAGTTTATAATTTTTATACTAATATATAGTTTCTAAAAAAAAAAACGCTTGTAACAGGCGGACAGTCATCGATGTGATTCCATAAGTGTTCTGTTTTTTTTCCAAAGGTGCGTTAAGTCATTTAATAATTCTAAACTGTTTAATTTAATTGTGATTAAATGTGCGCTCGACATTCATAATTCGCACAAGGAAGAGTTGTATGAAAATTAAGAAACAAAATAACTAACGAAAATTATAAAATATCAAACTCTAGCTAATCTAGTCACGATATTCATACCACAAATTTTATTTTGTTTATAATTGATCTCTTATATCTGACGATGGATGCGGAAACATTTATGTTATTAGATTAATAATTTTGAAAGCTAGTTTGAAACACAGGTACAAAAATATACAAATAAAATATAAAAATAAATTCAGATACAAAACACAAAAACCTCAAAATTCAAGTAGGTACTTTGAATACGTTTTTTAAAAAAAACATCTTGAATCGCATGCTTCATTAAATATGGCCACAACGTAAATACAAGACATAAGCATTTGTTATCAATTCCCAGGTTCAGGCTCTCAAAGGGATATAATTTTTTCATGGGAAATTGTATCCGATTTTATAATAAAATTCCAAAAGAAATGTTGGACTTGAATTCTAATCAAATTATAAAGCGAGTTAAAGTCCAACTCATGAAAAAAGCTTACTATTGTATTAGCGAGTATTTAAATGATAAGTGCGCATGGACATCATTGTAATAGTTGTAAGCACTTTAAATTAAAAAAAAAGAAAAACAAAGAATGAAGAAAAACATACATTTAAATAAAATAAACAGAGAGGAGTTTCTTGCCGGTTCTTCTCCTTCTAGTTTTTGAACCGGTACCTAATTAATTTATTTTGACTTTCAATAAGTGTGTGTAAACATCTTATATTCAATAAAAACTTTTTGAATTTTGAATTTTATGTTAAAAGTCCAAATCTCTCTCTTTTACCATCTTGTATACGCATAACCGAACACTCCCTCATGACAATATTTGTGGCTATACTCTAAGCTTTGTGGACGATTAGCCATGTATGTCAATCATGAATCGTCGACCCGTCACAGACACACGAGATATGACTTCTTTTACGATAGCAAAGCAACAGTAGCCAATGAGGTAGCAGAGACAATGGCTTCATAACTGTTGCGCTATGGGTCATTGTTCACAGCATTTGGTGCGATTGTAACCTATCTAGCTCCAAGCCCCCGTCCTCACCTTGAGGGAGGCCTAAGCCCCTGCAGTGGGGTAAAAATGGGCTGATGAAGTGAAGAAGTGAAGTAACCTATCTGTAAAAGTAAAACATCATCTCTATTCACAACTATTGGGCAAAGAGCGTAAATTCAATGATCCAGCTTCGGCGGAAAATACACTATAAAGTAACCGAGACGAAGAAAAAATTGCTCATCTCCTTTTCGATCTTTTGAAAAAGTCATTTATGACTCACGGATACCGATAAACGCTCATTTACTGTCTAGTGTTGCTTAACTCAATGCTTAAACGTCGATAAATAAAATGAAAAAACTAACTATCGATAACTTTTTATATATATTATAAAATCAGAAACTGATGACTGTTTTTAGAGGAGTAGGCAGGAACCACAGATTTGCACTTTGTAGATATGATCTTTAAGGACTATTTTCGTTTCAGGCTTGTCGGTTTGGGGTGTATAAAAATAAATTGAGCCTCAACTAATCGTCTTTACGATTAAACTACTAGGCATGCATGCACAGTAAATAAATTATTGGGTAGATCTAGGTGAGTATGGAAAAAAACTCGAATTAAAATTTATTTCAATCATTATTATTCGGACATTACCCAAAATCCTTTGGTAATTCTAAGTAAACTCGGGTAAAAATAGGTTTACTAAATCTTCTAGCATTACCTTTAAGCTATATACTAGATTTCAGCGCATGTTTCTTCTTGATCCATTTGCCGCCGTGAAAAATAGTCTTAAGTGAATTGAAGGTTAAGCTGTCTCTGTATCAAATATCATTAAAATGGGTCTTAAGGTTTAACTGTGAAAAAGTAACACAGACACAGACACATTTCTGTGGTAACAAGTAGTCTGTGTCCAGCTTTAGGATTCAAGCTATTTGCATATCAAGTTTTATTGAGATCGGCTCACTGGCTTACTCTTTCTTATTCATTTGCGCGGTAAAAATTAGCTTATGTCCTTTCTTAAAGTTCAAGCCATTTCTGTAATGAACTTCAGCAAAATCGGTTTATCGGTTCAGCCGAGAAAACGTAACAGAAATACAGACAGATACTTTTGCATTTATAATACTAAATTAGTATCGTTAAAATATTTATATAAGACCATAGAATATGACTATACAAGGATTGATATTAAAGTCTATTTTAACAATAGGCACAGAGAAAATTATTGCTAGTTGATTCGATTAGCACAGGTAGGCGGTATTCATATCTAGAATAGAAGGACGTTTTATTTTGGCAGAATACATGATTTGCAAAGAACCCAAGCAAAGCATTTATTACAAACAATAATAATACTCATGACAACATGGTTTAGGCCCCAAACTAAGCATTAGCTTGTGTTTTGGGTACAAAGCGAAGACACACTTACATATATAACAACCAATACTTGGTAGCAGTATCAATATTCATCATATAAATACTGACCCGACTTGGGATTCGAACCCGGGACACCCAGCTTCGTAAACAGGGTCGCTATCCACTAGGCTGATCGGTCGTCTTCCAAGGAGTAGTACATGACCTTATTACAGCTATTCCAATTTTATCTGTTTCCCACCCTTTTAGTACTTGTAATTAATATCAACTTACAAGTTCATCTTGCGTAAAACATAGCAATTCGATTGTTTTTCATAAAATTCTAAACGCGAACCTAGAATTGTTTCTGTTACCGTATTAGAGATTACTTTATATTTTTTATTTAGATTACCACATACTATAGTGTTGTACAATCGAATTAAAAAACGTATTATCGATATGTTTAACACAACACTAAGTCGTAAAGTGAAAAGGTCGAATACCAGTAGCGCGATAGAGCCCGTCTTGTGTTGCGAAACGAATGTCTTTAATTCGTTCTCATGTATCCTGTAATTGAGGTTTAAATTGCCTACTGGCTATATTCTCGCGACTCTCTATTCAGGTGTGGGCACTAAACGTTTTAAGAGTCTACAGGTGTGAGTAGAAAGGTAACGTCGTTTGGGATATCGAAAATAATCCCATACTTACACTGGGATCAACCAGCGGTGATTTCAATTCTAATCTCAATCAAATCTGGCGTATCCCGCACTGGTCTAGATTTAAATTAAGCGTACCTAGTTGACGCGCCACGTTTGGCAACAACTATTTTTAGAGGTCCGGCACAATATAAATTTTAATGAAGCAAAATAATCGAAAGCTATGTCGGTAACTGTGACGCTCTATATCACTTTCCCGTGACTTATAGTTCGCCTCAAACTTCATGGCGGATCAGAATACAACGCTATAAGCGTGCTTGCGCAGGTACAGTCATATACCCTTCGCTCCACTGGGTCCCGCTACTCCTAAAACGGGTTACTGCGACACGACTTGTGCCTATGTTCAGATCCGCCATAAAGTTTGATTGGAACTGTACTGTAGCTGTACGTGTTGAGCCTCCTAGGCTTCGCCACATAGGTACCTTCCGTTCTCCGTTGCGCGGTCGTTCCGTTCCGTTCGCGTTTGCGGCTTACGACGTTGTAATAGTTCAGTTGAATAACGCTGTTCTGTAAACCGTCTGTCTCTATATGTGTGAATTATAGCCGAATGGTTAGGTTATATTTACGCTTTTTGACACCTACTGCTCACCGATTACATAATGTCTGGATCGACCAGACATAGGTACCTATAATCAAAAGACAGATCAAAAATATACGCTTCATCGTGCGTCCTTCGACATTCTCAACAATACCGAATGTTAGCACAAAATCTTGTTTTTATTTTCCATTTTACTGACTTTTCATAGTCTGTATGGTTCACATCCGACGGCATTTGCATGACGTCATTTATGTTACGCTTTACTCGACATACCGTCCTATACAAAAAAATCAAAGCCGAAACGTTTATTTACAACACTAAAACCTTATACAAAAGTGTCTAAACATCGAAGACGCTCGAGATAGCTGCCGGTTTACAATCGTGAGGTTGTAAAAACTTTTTTTTGCAACTGCCACCATATAGGCCGTATATCGCGAAAGTTACGGCCTCTTTTACTACTTGTGACTGATTTTATAATACCGCCTTTAGTAGAGCCGTGGGACGGATTATTTATATAAGACGTAAATTATCCTCTGATATTATATATAACGAGGTAAATGTCTGGATGCTGTACGTGAAATAGTTGAACGTTTTAATATTTCTAATAATATTGTTTTGATAGTATCGATACGGACCGATGCGATGCGATGGTTGAGTGAGTTGTCACAGAATCAGCTCTTATTGAAATACCATTTTAGTGTTAACGGTAAATTCATCAAATACGATCCTTATCCATATCAGCCCATTATGCCCCACTGTGGGGCTTAGGTCTCCTTTATGGAAGAGGGTGCTTGGAGCTTCATTCACTGCGCTGCTCCAGTGCGGTTTGGTGGATTTTAACGACTGCCATCTGTTGATGGCAAACGGGACCGACGGCTTAACGTGCTTTCCGAGGCACGGAGTCAGTGATAGTTATGTACTTAAGTCAGAAAAAACTCATTGGTATATGTATAACCTGGGATTTGAAACACTATCTTTTAAACGAGACGCGGGCTTGCTACCACTCGGCTATCACGACATCAAATACAATAGTTACATCGAAATGACGGTCTTTTCAAGGTTTACCAATGTTCATACACAGAAGTAATAAAAACTCAAACTTCTTGTCACTTAAGTGACCAATGAAGCAATGCAATGGCGGCCGCGTAAGTATGTGTGAGTGGGATTTCGTAGCGTACTATGTGGTCGGTTTACTTACTGTGGTATGAGCGTGTTGAAGTTAATGCGTGCGTACATAACCAGCCGACTTACTAGGGGTGCATCGGTAGTAATTTATTTATTACATATAATATACAGTAACAGTTAACTAACTTAGAAATATAAAACTTATATAAAATGTATAATATACAATAGAGGCGAGTCTGTTGACCTCGAATAGAATAGAAAAAATAGAAAGCCATTTATGAAATTTGAAAATGGAACTCTCTAGAAACACGTTACGTTTTAAATTGCGAGATGGTCATTTGTTTCTTTATTGTGGTGTCGGTTTGAAAATTGTGTATCGGAATTACAATGAACTTGACTAGAAAAAAATTTCGCGCTACGATTTTTTTATGATTTTATGTTAGAAAGTTGCCAGAGACTTCAATCGGTATTTGGTAATAAAGCTCTATTTCGTAACTCTGTGTATACGTGGTTCAGTGATTCTAGACGTGGACGTAATTATCTCCATAACAATGCACGTGAAGGTCGACCAATGACTGCAGTTACCGAATTTAATAGTGATGCCGTTCGTCAATTAGTTGAGACTGATAAAAAAATTACATGTCAGCAAATTCGTATTGCCAGCCCTCCATTAAACTTTGCTATCATTTTGCGATACCACTCTACACGCAATCGTTTCTGGTGTTCCGTCAAATCATGCGGTATACATCGAGTATAAAGCTTCTGTACCTTCAGATGCACATGTAAAATCTTTTGCACTTGACTCATTCCAATGCCTAGTACAATACGAATTTGCTGACATGTAATTTTTTTTTGCTGTCTATATTATCGTGACAGGTGACGAAACCTGGGTGTACGGCTTTGAACCGGAAAGAAAAAGTTAATGGGCAGAATGGGTCTTTCCTTTTGAAGATATGCCAACGAAAGTTAAGAAAAGTCGAACCGTTGGCAAAAAAATGGTTGCTTCTTTTTTCGGCAAATCAGGACATTACACAACAGTGTGACTTGAAGACCAAAGGACAGTAACTGCAAATTAATATGTCAACTCTCGCTTGCCCAGAGTCTTAGAAAAAGTTCGGGAAAAGCGTCCTCGAAGTAAACTCGTTTTTCAGCACGATAATGTGTCCTCACATACCGCTAAGCGAACAGAAGCGTATTTGAAGGGTTCAAATGTAAAACTGATGATGCATTCGCCATACAGTCCAGACCTTGCACCATGCGACTTTTTTTCACCCAAAATTCAAGATAAACTTAGAGGCATACGTTTTACGAGCCCTGAATCCGCGGCAAATGCATTCCATGAAGCTATTGTAAAGGTCCCTAAAGAAATTGGTCCAACTGCTTCTTACAATGGTTGCACCGAATGCAAAAATGTGTCAATTATGGCGGCATATACTTCGAATAACAATAAATGTATCATAAGTAAAATCTTAGGTCTTATTTATCGGAATCCAGAAAGTTTCAGTATGACCCACGTATATCGAATAATCGTTAGTTACTAATGCTGCGTCGGGATATTCCTAGGTTTATGTGTTCATAAACAAAAATGTAGATTATCTAGTCTTAAATACACAAAGATTATTGAAGGGTCATCGTAGCAAAAAATTACATGGTTGAAATGGTTTCTTAAGGCGATGTTAGAAGCTGAGGACGGCATTTTCAAACAACGATATCGCTTAAAGTATTCCATGTATCTTAATGTCTTTAAAATATATTAAATCACTGTCATCGTTTTATACGACGTTCGTTTTGAAATTATTATTTAATATGTTTTACAGATTAAAAATAAATCGTAAAAATACCTCTTAAAAATCCATTTATCAATCATTGTAGCTGAGTAAGAAGTTTGTTATAGTTGAAAAAAATATATTATATAGATTTCATAATTCTGTATTCGATGCTCGTTTTGTATTTTTCAATAGGCGTTTCAATTAAAAGAAATTAAATTTTAATAATTTTGCACTTACGCCCTTTAATTTCAAGCGGTGCGCTATTGTGCGTCTCGCTTGTGTAAAGCACGAACTCGTATAACAAGGTATGTCGCCTTTGGGGCCAGTGGGCGGCGACATTCTGAATTTTCGTTGGCTTATGACATTCTCTTAAGAAGACTGTACCTTTTTTTTTCTCCCTAGCGGTGGGAAGGCGGATTAAACTCTACAGTTTCCGCGCGCCCGGGCGCGTAAACTGTAGAGTTTGTGGGGTTGCACCCACTAAACAACCGCCTGAAGCAGAATAAGGACGCGTGTCGTTAGCCCGAAAGCTCCAACGACTTCATCGAAGCGGCTAGAAGGCACACTAGGGTGTCACTGGCTCGAAGATGTCGTGTGTAGTACCTGGGTTTAAGATTATTAAGTATATCAATACTTCTACGCTATCTCGATACACCACCCGTCATGCACCACGTTTGAAGAGTTGCAGCTTTCTAAAGAAATTTCAATTTTATATAATCGTGATATTTGGTCTCTGAGAGTTAACGTTAATTAAGAAATAATTCGATTATGGTCTATTTTGTAAAAATGTATGTATTTAGTTTGGTAATGAACAGGAAAAAACCACCAACCCGCACTGGAACAGCGTGGTGGATCAAGCTCTAAGTCCCCTCATTTCGAAGTAAGGCCTAAACTTCTGCAGTGGAGCGTTAATATGCTGATGGTATGGTAAAGAACAATAAAATTTGAGAGAAAAAATGAGCATTTAGGTTTTTTATTTGCAATTTTTTTTTAAATTTAATAAAGTCAAAGACTGGTGTATGTTCTCAGTAAAAATATATCAAAGTTTAATTTTAAGCTTCTTTCATTTTCGATTTTAGTAACTTTTGTATTCGATGGGAGCTTGCGACCAGGTGAAACAAACAATTTACTATGAGTCTCTTAAATATTCAGATTACAAAAAATCGCATAATTTCGTAGTTCCATTCCGATGTGATAAAAACAGACGAACTAACACCCCTTTCAATATATAAGTTAAGATTAACGTACTTCGTACCATGTCTCTTGGTATTGCAGGAGTATAAATATACATTATGTTCAGGCTTAACCGTTTTATTCGAATACTTTGCCAAATATTTCACCGAATTACACGGAAAATAAAATTTAAAAGCAACAGCCTTATTACGTGATATATATCATAATTATTTTTATATAAAGAATTTTTTTTTATGTTTACATGAATATATTAAAGCTATTTGTTTGATTCATCTTATAAATTCGAATAAAAATTTGATATTTTGTTGTTAAGTACTTACCCACCTATACAACATCTACCAATCGTTTATTTAAATTTTGAATAGATTATTTTCTCTTATAAATAACATAATAATAATAATAATAATAATAATAATAATAATAATAATAATAATAATAATAATAATAATAATAATAATAATAATAATAGTAATAATAATAATAATAATAATATAATAATAATAATAGTAATAATAATAATAATAACGTATACATGACAACAACGTCTAGGCCCCAAACTAAGCATTAGCTTGTGTTTTGGGTACCAAGCGAAGACACCACACACATATAACAATCAAAACTTGGTACCAGTATCAATATTCGTCATATAAATACTGATCCGACCTGGGATTCGAACCCGAGACCTCCAGCTTCGTAGGCAGGGTCGCTATCCACTAGGCTAAGCGTTCGTCATTACTTGAACATTTCAAATTTGATTTACGAATTTTGCCATCTCGTGTGTCGTGAATTTTAAAACAATGTATTTAGACTATCGTAGTGCAACACCGATAAATGTATATTTTAGAGATATACAAGTACAATACCTACTTGCCACCAATCTGTGCGGTTTCAAAATACGAAGCGCAAGCCCGATTGCGTCAAACTGTTGCTTCAGCGCAACATTTCTATGAAATTTTATTAGGTCACTGCGTTTTTAGGATTTCCTACCCAAAGAGTACCAACGGGAACTCTATTCTAAAGCTCCGCTGTTCGTCTGTCCGTCTGTCACAGGGCTGTACTGTATCGTTCTAATGGTAATAGGTATATGGACACTTGAAATTTTCTCAGAGTGTGTATTACTAAGGGCCGCTATAACAAAAATAATAAAAATTAAATAAATTTGAAAATTTAAAGGGGTCCCATATAAGAAACGTTCTTTATTTTTTGTCAATTTTGTGTGACTAACATCAGACAGATTACCTACAGAGCCACACGGATCGCTGCACTGAGAAAAATACTATAGTTAATTCAGATTTTATTATGTTGGTATCACTATCAGTAGAGCAAATTGATGATCGAGATCTTCATAATATTGGATCGGGGAAAAAGTGCCTTCGCATTTTATATCAAAACTCAAAACATTTTTTTTCACAGCTTATTTACATTTAATTACAATATATATATGTGCCATTTCGTTCGATGACTGTCTGTCATTTTATAGGTAGTGATATAATCCCGTTGCTGTAGAAATTTTGGGACTTCTGAACAAAATGTACTTTTGGCAGTTCTCTCTTGATCTTAACCTGATACTGTCCAAATAATTCTGAAGAGACCGAAATAGGTGGAAATCTGAAGGTGTAAGGTCAGGGCTATATGGCGGATACATTAACACCTCCCAGCCAAATTCTCTTAATTTTTTCTGAGGGCCTAAAGATGTGTGAGGTCTAGCGTTATCATGATGAAAGACCACACCAACAAACCAACTTTCTTTTGATTAATTCCGGCCGCTGTTTCTCAATTTTGTGCATTAATCTAATCAGTTGTTCGCAGTAGAGATCCGACTGGATGGTTCTATATACTATTACAGTTCAGACGGTATAGCCCTGTTACAGACGGACGGACGGACAGCGGATCAAGCAAGCAATCACTTTATAATCACCAGTACCCAAAATTAAGTTTCTTGATAACTAAAAATTGGGAATATCTCAAAAATTTATAAACTTATCTTGTTCAAAATGATTTTTATTGAGTGTTTGTTAAGTGTTGCTCCCTGGATATTATTTAAAATTTTGCAATTATATGGTTGAAAATTTGGAGAGGCAACACACAGTTAATAAATTTAGGTGTTCATATAAACATATGATGATATGATGATATATGATGTGCATATAGTGTCGTGATAGCCCAGAGCACAACGAACCTGTCTTAAATTTATAAGGCCCCACAGGGCCATGGTTCGAATCCGGGCGTGTACCAATGAGTTTTTCTGACTTAAGTACACAATATCACTGACACCGTGCTTCGGAGGGCACGTTAAGCAGTCGGTCCCGGACGCTATCAATAGATGGCGGTCGTTACAGTTCCCAACCCGCAGTGGAGCAGCGTGGTGGACTTAAGCTCCAAGCCCCCCTCCTCACCCTGGGGGAGGCCTAAGCCCCTGCAGTGGAGTAAAAATGGGCTGATAATGATAATGATATAAACATATGACTGAGCGATTGGCCGGGTTCGATTCCCGCCCGGGACAAATATTTGTGTGCATGAACATATCTATTTGTTCCGGGCCCGGGTGTAAAATATCTATATAGTATATATTATAAAGAATATTTAAGTACATATGTGTATCAGTTTTCTGGTATCCATAATATAAGCTTTGCTTAGTTTGGAACTAGATGGCGCTGTGTGTGGTGTCGCAGTATTATTATTATTATCGCGAAATCTTCACCTATAAATAAAAAAGTCATCTAAGCACTTTCATCGCATTTTCAAATATCTGTTCAACCATACACCACACGAAGAAGTGTGAAAAAAAATCAGTTTGTAGTTCGTAGCCACCATACGAGATCCTAGTTCTTTAGCAGATTTATATTTATGCATTTACTTTAATTAAATATATATATTTTTAGCACCCTACGAGAATTTTAGTACCCTACATTTCTTGACCAATAAAACTATGAATAATAATATCGCACACAGCGCCATCTGGTATCAAAGTAAACAAGTATTATGCTTGTGTTATGATATACATATATAAATATTTCACACCCAGGCACGGAACGAATAAACATGATCATGCAAACAAATATTTCTCCCGGGCGGGAATCGAACCCGCAACCTTTGGTTTTTGCATTTAGCGTCTCTAACCACTCGACCGATCGGTCAGTCAAATGAATATTCAAACGTTTTTTGGCCTTCCGTTTTAATTAGACATGCTCTGTATTAAATTTAACCCGAAAAGACAGGGCGTAAGTTAATTCGGCGTCAGAATCACCTCGTTTAGATTTAATAACATGCTTAATGAACTGGATTCGGTATAGATGATATGATCTGTGAGATATACCGACTGGTTAGGTTATTACATGCGACACTTAAGACTGTGTAATATCTATTTACACTCCATAGCATGTGTTCACGTGACAGTCTGTTGCTTTGTTTATTTGTATGATAACCAGCGTCGCGGTTTTGGATTTAGGGGTGGGGGAGTAAACACACAAAGCGGGATTCAATTAATGATTTTAATGTATTTATGTTATATATTTTTTTTTGTATTTAATGTATTAATGTAAATTTAGATTTTAATTTAGAGTTTATAATTTAATAAATTAATGTTTAGTTAATTTTAAAATATGAATATATGAAAAATTTCAAAAATTAATGTAATTCATCTCATAATTATATGACAATTTAAATAATTACAATGTAAGAAATAATTAATTAATAAATTATATGAAGACGCAAAATATGGCCTTTGATTAAATATGTCTCAACAAATCGATCTTCAAATTAGAAAAAAAAAAAACATTATGAGTGAAAACAAATTGATCCCTAAAGTAACTTATTACATGGACTTGTTTATTGTTATAAACGCAAAATGTCTAGGTATCTAGTAAGCTAATTGCTTGTGTACATTATCACAATTTATTAACATGTGCTTTCTAATATGATTTTGGTTGGGTTTATAGTTTTATATGTTACGGTCAGTGTACCTAATAAATTGAAAATTATTAATAATTGCCGGTTATTAATTGACTTATTGACTGCCCTATTAGCCGAGTGGTTAGAGACCCTAACTGAAGAACCAAAGATCGCGGGTTCGATTCCCGGTCGGGACAAATATTTGTGTACATGCACGTACCCATTTGTTTCGTTTCTGTGTGTATAAGAATATTTAAGTATGTATATTAGTTGTTTAGTACCCATAATACATGTATGATTTTTTCTTACTTTGGAACTACATGCCGCTGTGTGGGATGCTTAGATAAAGTACGGTTGAAATTATAAACTAATTGCACTAGATTGACTGGTTTGTATTAATAAATCCCTTTTACATGTGGTAAATTTAAAAAATTGGGTGTTTGAGATCAATACTGTTTTCAAATTGGTTAGATTCGTTTATATAAATGCGAGGAGCGAAGCGGAGCGAAATGGAACGACGAGTTATTCACAAGGTTTTTGACCAATTTCAAATTCTGCCAAAATAGATTAACTCAGTTAATTGTGTGTGGGTAGGTTAAGTTTGATTTCTTTATTTTATTATTTCGCCCGGTCGATTCAGACATTTATCATATTTTACGGACATTATACAGATTGTCCGATTAACCACTTGGTTCACAACAAAATGATCTGTTTTATTACTTTAACCGGAACCATTAAAGAACCGGTAATTATTAATATAAATTGGATATATTACACTGACCGTAACATATATATCAGATTTCGGTAAATTTTAGCCAAACGTTTTATCAAAAAAAAATTTATGACTATAATCTACCAAATAAGTAATAATCTACCAAAATCGACTTTGAAACTCTACCAAAAACCTATTCTCGAGTACATAATAAATAATAGAGGTTTAAATATGAAATTGATGTTCTAGCTACCTACTGATAGCCAGTTTTAATGAAAACACAACTTGCGGGATGAAAGTTTTTTACCAAAAAGCCTTTATGAATACCAGATCATGTCATTAAGCAGTACCAAGATGTGGACCATTAGTTTATTATAATATGAAGATATTATCGAGTTATCATTAGTGAAAACGATAATGACATTAATGACACCTTTAAATACTACTTAATAAATGGACCATCATGGGTGGTCTGATATAACAGTGACAAGATGTTTATTAAACTTTTTAATTTATAGAGATCTCATTAAATATTGTAGAGAGATTTGTAGAAAAGATTATCTCAACGCGTCCTAAGTATGAAGGATCAAAAAATTTTAAATAAAGCAGCGGCAGAAGAAAGGAGATCTCGCAGAGTTTAGTATTATACTTTTGTCAGTTGTAAAATTAGTGTAAAAATTTTTAATTTTTTTTTATAGTCTTTCTACCATATAACTCAGTACTTATTAACTACGAAAATTTCAATTTTGTTAGTTTTACAAATTATTCAATTAATCAATATTTCTTGGAAACAAATTTTACAGATATTTGAGACCTTATATGTATTCGTATTATATTCCAAATTTTAGGCTCGATGGTTTCGGAGATACAGCCATGGGAGTGTTTTTCGTATATTATCTATATTATTTTTTACCTTAAGCAGTTTTAAACCATAAGATATGGTGTCGTGATAGCCCGCGCGCAGCGAACCTGTTTCAAATTTATAAGGCTGTGAGGCCGTGGCTCGAATCCGGGCGTGTACTACCAATGTGTTTTTTCTGACTTAAGTACATTAACCATCACTGACTCCGTGCCTCGGAGAGCACGTTAAGCAGTCGGTCCCGGTTGCTGTAAATAGATGGCGGTAGTTATAATCCGCCAACTCGCGTTGGAGCAGCGTGGTGGATTTAAACTCCAGGCCTCCTCATCTTGAGGGGAGGCCTAAGCCCTTACAGTGGTGTTTAAAAAAGAGCTGACGGAATGGAATGGAATGCAAACCATAAGAACATGTAATTATTCTTTCAATGTAGTTGCTCGTGAAGTTTTCTTTTTTTGTGTAACAAAATTATGCGGAAACCGACTCTTTATTTCACGCGTGAAATAAAGTAATTTTTTGAATTTTTTGACTCTATGGTGCAAGTCATAAAATTTTAAAAATTACAAAGATGCAAGAAGGTTTTGATATTCGAAAAAAAAAACAATTATTTATAAGTATGCGCGCTCTAGCAATAATTAAATGATGATAAACACCATAACACATAAGATTCTTGATTATCTCATTTAAAAATACGTATTTTGTTTCCGCAAACAAAAATATTTTTCACATTATTGGCTGTACGAATACTGTACCTTTGCCTCAAGAAAAAAAAACTGTATGGAACGCGCGCTCTGCAAAGAAAGCGCGCCATTTCTTTGTAAATAGGCTTTGGTGGAATAAATTTTCTTTATTATCCTTATTTTTTTGTTGTATTTCTTCACAAAATGCATTGAAAAATGTTGTAAGATACTTGAACGTAAAAGGTTTTATCCGAATGCGTGCCAATGAAAACATTCGCTGCGCTCGTGTTTTCAATTTGGCACTTATTCGTATAAAACTTTACTTTACCCACGTGTATCTTAAATAACTATTATCATACTGAGTCCTTGATACGTTACGGTTACGTGATACACTTGACAAAAGTTTTACCAAATTTATATCATATACAATAATTCTAATTTGCTCCTAAAAATTAATCGCCAAGTTCAGAAATCGTATAGTACTTTTTGTCCGAGTGTATTGCAAAATCTTAGACTGTGGCTTATGTGCAGACAATCACAAGAGTAACTATTTATCGGCTCAGCTTTTTTCTTTGCATGTTACGAGTGATGGTTTACGGAAATTGAACGTGGTCTCAAAATGTTGACCGCGTTAACAAGCTCAAACGCGCTGAACAAGCTATAGAAACGGCTTCAAGTTTTTCTGCAGGGTAGAATTCGTAATAAAGATAACCGCAGAAGGATTGTAGTGATCGAGATAGCTCACAGTATTAGCAATTCAATGTATTAATAGGCAGGCCAGATCGCTTGCAATAATAACAACCGGTGGAGAAGAAAGGTTTTTGAATGATAACCAGTTACAGGTGGTCCAAGACCCTCCAGCAATGGACGCGTCCAGCTGCTGTAATAATGATAATGATCCAAAGATCTCCGATAAGTGAGGATACCCTAGAACAGTTATACTAAAGTAACTTCTAGAATATCACTTTATAGATAATTTATAGATTTATAGATAAAAAAATATATTATGATTTTTTTTGTTTAATTAATATTATTAAAAGTATTCATAAATTTATCAGTAAAATATATTCTAAATTAAAAACTAATAAAAAAACTAAAAATACCTACAATTAAAAATACTATCTAAATAATGATAAATGAGAACATTTTAAAAAGACGATGGGTCCAGAGTGCTAAGGATACTTGCCTCGTGGCTACGCTGTATTGCGACACTGATCCTCTGAACAAAGTATTCCATGTTCAAAGGATCCCCTGTCAACAAACGCAGTGCGACACCCAAATCGTTAGCAAGCAATTTGGCATCCTTGGACCAGGGACCCATCGTCTCGACGGTGAAAGGAATGAACTGGTAACGATTCAAGAGTTCTTAGTGCTTGGGTATTTTTCTGCGAGCTGCTGTTTCAGCAGGTGCTCCAGGTTTTAGTGATGTTTTATATATATATATAACTTTGGCATAAATTATCCACGCAAGTGACGTCCCAAACAAGAGCTATACTCTCTTGCCATCTCCCCGGAAAATACATTATAGAACTTGGAAGAAATGACTGGATAGAATAAGGAAACAATAGAAAGGAATGGAAGAGACTGGAGGAGGCCTTCAACGAAGATAGGGATCCATTTAAATAAAAAAATAATTTACTTAAACCAACTACTACTAAAGTAATTATTTAATTAACAAATGTGAACTACTAACTAACTAATTAACAAAAATGTAAGCGAATGGTAAATAAAAAAAGGCTTATTATTATTGTAATTTCTAGAATGTACGACGAAATTCAATACAACCTCCAGTCTGATATTGCTTTTTTGAGTTATCTAGAATTTTTTCTTAAGTAATCTAGAATTGCTTTTCAAATCACCTAGAATCTTAGGAACACGTGGGCGGCAGACACTGTGTCGGTCGGTGGCCGCGTCTGGTTGCCTCTTTCTTGTGCGTTATATGATATAATATATATTATCTTAAGTTTTCATGTTCCATTCTAAAAATATCGTGTAACGAATAACATGCAGTTCTTTCGAGAGCTTCGTCTAACCAAATTTTACAAGTTTAAAACGTAATAGTTATAAGGTTATATCATTGTAAAGATGTATCTGACAACTATGCAAAAGTATTTTATTTCGATTCGCGTTATCTCCCGCCAGTGCGTTGATGGCAAAGGCGGCGCAAATGAGCATAGAAAATCAGGTGCCGCGCGGACATCGCTCAGTTCGAAATGAGCTAGCATCGAAACTGTTCGACGGATTGGCAAACTGTATTTTAAAGAATACTTCACTTCACTTCACTTCATCGGCCCATTTTTACCCCACTGCAGGGGGTTAGGCCTCCCCCAGGGTTTAGGAGGGGGGCTTGGAGCTTGAATCTACCACGCTGCTCCACTGCGGGTTGGGAACTGTAACGATCGCCATCTATTGACACCGTCCGGGACCGACTGCTTAACGTGCTCTCCGAAGCACGGAGTCAGTGATAGTTATGTACTTAAGTCAGAAAAACTCATGGGTACACGCCCGGATTCGAACCATGGCCCTATGGGGCCTTATAAATTTGAGACAAGTTCGTTGCCCTTTGGGCTATCACGACATTCGTTTAAAGAAAACTGTGTAACCTATTGTTTGAGCAAACATTAATCAATTTACCGCAGAAATAGAATTAAAACTGTAAGTCAAAATGCCAAGAACGAAACCAAAACCTATAATCTTGAGGTCCGGTTGAGGTCTGAACCGACCCGTTTTTCTTCTTCGTTCAAAACAAAATCATACAGACAAAAAAATCTAGCTGTACCTAGTAGGCCAACTTCGATTTATTTTCATATTATGAAACACCAAATGCATTATTTAAATATCGATATCTCACACGAACTTTTTTGGCTACGACTTTATACTAATTGATTATACTAATAAGTGTCGATGTAAACATAAATATTTAGTAACTACTTTGGGTGGCCGAACGCGCATCGGAAGTTATCTAGAAACGTCATCACGCATATTTCGAGAATCGATTTATACGTATCGATTTGTAACTATTACTATTTGATCGAGAAGTTGTTAATTAACACACCTAATTTTGGGATATCACGGAACTTTTAAAAATACCATAAAATTAAATCATCGTATCACTAAAACTGGATTGATAAAAGCTATTATTTTTAATCATACACATTATATTATTGTTTGTTTAAAAAAAGTGCAATATAAAATGTAAATATTATATCGACATTTATAAAACTATGACGTAACATTTAAAAAACTGTAACGCTGATGTCTGTAGGTGTTTGTGAGATGTATACGTTACCGTTAGATTGAACTGTCGATAGATTGTAAACACTAAAATACTAGGTTATGTAGGTTGTGACTGCGTCAATGCCAGGAGCGAAGCGGAGCGGAGCGACGAGCGACCCAAAAGCCTTAAGCAATTATGATTTAATGATTTAAGTAAATATCATGTCGCGCCTAATGACTTACGACAGATTTGAGAAGCGTTCTTATCATCTAGTAAGGGCGTCTTTCTATCATTATGGCAGCAGGCGCGATATCAGAAAAACGGTCTCTGCCGACGGTGTAAGTTTATTGGAAGATTTGTTGTGATCGACTTATTATATCTATCTATCCCTGAATCCAAAACACCCATCTATACATTTTTTTATTTTTTTGTTTGGAAGCTAATTACTTCTTAACTTATTTTGATGAAACAAACTTCCACATATGAATACATGACATCGCGATTCAAGGAAAATATGTGAGTGAATTTCCCGAATGACATTTTATTTTGTTTTCGGTGAAATTCGTATTTTAGAACAAGAATATTTAATTGAATTATTTTTTAAGTATAGAATAGGTAGTTATAGGGTTGTGACAAAAATATCGATAGACTAAGACTATATTTAAAGGTAGAAATAAATGCATAACCTCCGAATTTCGTCATATCCGTGCTGTCGCCTTACTTTTTTAAGACAAAAAGGCTTATACGCCAATAAATATAGGTAAATTAAGTTTACAAACTATTATTTTTTAAATAATATTAGTTTCTTTATTAAAAAATAAAATTTTATCTTCTTTAACGTATCGTCGTGTAATTTTAGTAACAGACCAGTAAGGAGAAAAGTTAATTGATTACCCGTGTGCGGCATTTTTGTGTCAGCACCTGTAACAATTTAAAAATATAAAATTAATTTGTGAAATTTTTAATGTAATAACTATTGAATGAATGAATGAATGATGAATATTAATACTGGCACCGGGTCTTGGTTGTTATATGTATGTGGTGTCTTCGCTTGGTACCCAAAATACAAGCAAATGCTTAGTTTGGGACCTAGACGTTGTTGTGATTTGTGATTGTGTGTGTGTGTATGTTATTATTCTATTCCTTTAGTGGAAGAAAAAAAAATTGTTTTCTTTTAGGACAATAGTTATTATTAATATTTTTGTTGGTGTCAGAATATACCTTAGAAATTTTACAACTAAAATGTATATTGATCTATTTATATATAAAAAAAAAATATAATTTTAATTAAAAATGGCTTGGACCGGGTTTAGCTTGCCAGTCATCCTCAATAATGTTTATTGATATATTTTTCAATACATTTGCTATTAATACGGTCTTTATGACATCGAAACTTGAATCGTAATGTTGTATTTTACAGTACTAGGCCTTTTTACTTTACACGCATCACAAACGAGCATTCCGTTCGTAACGCATGCGTAAACCGCGAAAAGCAACCCGCTCGCATCCTTAGCTCCTGCCATTATTACATTTGAAGTATCTACCTAATTTTAATTGCAAATGTATTTAAAAATGTCGTATGATGCTCGTTCTCAGTAAGCTGGCTATTATAGTCATCGGTTTACTATAAGCACTCGGCTTCGTCTCGTGCTTATAAACATCTCGACTGTAATATGCAACTTACCGCACTTGCATCATAATGTATCCTTGCATCTTAAATGAATCAAATACGAACAATAATTTAAATTGGAAAAATACTGAGGGATTCACAATATAGATCGATATCTTGTACTATAAGAAAACTTTGTCATCGAACAAATACAGAAATAAAAACGCTTTCGTACTCAAACATTAACACCCATGTACACAAAGTTTCTTTATAAAGCTCTTTTAATTCTTTATTGTTTCGTGACATCTCTATCGGATCACTAATAACGATAAGCTTATAAAAAAAAAGTCCCAAAGAAAAGCAAAAATTACATAAAACCCAACACTTAGCCGTGACATCTGAGCATGAAAGTTAACCCACGCGTATAATATTCAACCATTACACAACGATAAGCCGCCCACAAAATTATAATACGATAAATATACACAACTGAGTGTATAGTACGTCCATTAAACGGGTGGAGAAATATAGTTCACTCACACATAACTTAGTTTTATTAGAGGTTTCAATGGAATTGATGTCTTCGTTGTGCGAATCGAAACTTGAAAGGGGTGTTCTGGAGCATGTTATCTCTGAAATAGTGGGGTGGTAAAATGGTTTTAAGGTACCGTTGGTTAGAGGTCGGGTCGTGGATGTGTTCAAAATTACTAAAGCGTTAGTATCCTAATCAACTAAGGGTGAAAAGGGGTATAAATTTGGTATGGAAAAATACAAATTATGCACATGTCAATTTGGAACCTCTCACACTCTATGTATAATCTACTAAACTAATCATTCAAAATTGAAAAGTGCTATAAATTGATTTAAAAATTTATTGCTTCCACAAACATCGTTTAAAAAAATGTCATCTTTAGTTTTTTTGAATTTAGAAAAACCGACCGAAGTTCAGATTCACTGGCGTCCATGAATCAGATTTGTTGTCGAATTTAAAAAAAAAAACCGGATAATTACGTGCCGGGTCACCCATATGCAAAGGTTACAATTAAAAGTTTTATAAACTAAAATCATGAGTTTCTTTCGAATCGATCTACGCGTCAACTTAGTTTACTACAGCTCGTGAACTAGTTGACCGTAGATAGTTGTCACAAGTTTTTTAAGTAAGTTCGTATTATGTGCTAATATTTAACAAACGTTTTAAGACGAGAACGTTTTCAGAAGCCGACATTTTAGGAAGGGGACATTTTCATACGCAGTGCTCTAATGGAGACCACCAATTCGATGCTCTAAACCTATATCCACCTCTAAATATTTGCCAGGTCGACACGAAGATGATGTTTTAGATAATATAAACATACACCGTGTTCGGCTGAACGTAGTCCAAACTTACATGTAAAGCTTAGCAAACCGAACCAAATGTTTTGAGTGAGTAAATGGCGCAAACTAAAGGTTACCGATTCTTTTAATCACTCATCTTATTATTTTTTTAAACTTTTTGTTTAGTTCGGTTAGTTCTGCTCTATAAGTTTGGACTAAGTTCAACTGGACACACGGTTTATAGAAAATTCAATTTATTGAAATGCGTTCGCCAATGTTCGTTCTCACAGACGCATTTGCTGCGTCTTTTGCACCAAGTGAGTGGGATTTAATTATTCTGTGGTACAAGCCACATTCTAAGTTGTCATACTTGCATCTTAACTAAACTTTGACTGTAATTTATTCAGATTAAAAATACTTATCAAAATATGATGCGGTACTAAATCAAGAATTAAGTGAGCGGGTGCGTGAGGGTTGAAAAATCGATGTTATCTTTGCTTACGATCACCGTGAAAATCCAAAAAATAGTAAAAAAAATAAAATATACGGGGTCGCACACGCAAATATCATTTTAAAATGCGTGGCGACGGCTACCCGGTGGGCTTCGGACTGTGGTCCTAAGGCTTAGTTTACAATGTAAAAGTGGACAAAATCTTAGATTAATAATTTCTAGCTTATACACACTGTATTTGTCATATTGTTGCATTTAGTACGCGTATCTGGTCCAGTGGGCGTTGTTCTAAAGTTTGCATATTTATGTCGAGGTCAAAATTTTGTATATTTATAGGAAACTCTTTTTAAAAAGATAGATTTTTTTTTAAATAGTAATGACAGAGATATATATACATATATATATTTATAATAAATATTTAAGTACAAGCAATGGTCGGTGGCCATACAAACTAGTGCAAAACATTGAATATCTCAGCTGTAATTATTGATGGTACGTCAGCTAGCTGCTATCAATTTTTAATAATCAAATTATTCCTTACGAAATTAGTAATAAACCTAGAGTAAATAAAGGACAATCCATAAAATATCCCTATAACGTCCAACAATTCAAGCTATCTATAAAAAAAAAATTGATTCAATCCTGATTATTATATATTCATTTGTATCATAAAATCATTGCAGGGAAGAATAGTAATTCAAAAGTATTGAAATTTGAACAACGTGATGAAACCAATACCGAGATGACATTTACGGGTATGGCAGACCGTATTTTAAAATTAGTGTGAGCTGGATATAAATTCTTAAGGTACTTGATTATAATTTTCTGTTGTTTAATACAGTATTTTATACTAATTATTAATTAATATAAATCCATAACGCTGCAGGGGCTTATTGAACTAGGAACGAACTTCTACGGTCGCCGTAAATACCCATCCCCTACATGTGACACACAAAATATCTTCCCCAAGCTGGCTTCAATACCATGCAACATCAATCCATTATGCCCCACTGCAAGAGCTTAGGCCTCCCCTCGGGATGAGGGTGCTTGGAGCTTAACCCACCACGCTGCTCCAGTGCGGGTTTGTGGATTTTTACCGGGATCGACGGCTTAACATGCTCTCCGAGGCACGGGGTCAGTGATAATAATATAATTAAATCAGAAAAACTCATTGGTACATATCCTGCGATTCGAACCACAGCCTTCTAAAACAAGAAGCGGGTTCGCTACTACTCGGCTATCACGACATGTGTATATA
Organism: Luffia ferchaultella; assembly: GCA_949709985.1. NCBI lineage: Eukaryota > Metazoa > Arthropoda > Insecta > Lepidoptera > Psychidae > Luffia > Luffia ferchaultella. Next base: position 7,244,911 of record OX453264.1, on the reverse strand, counting down.
TAGTATATATAATAACAAATTCTATTCAATAAGAACGGTAATAGTTATTTTATGCCAATTCTTAGAAGACCCGAATTTTAAAATTATATTTTATAGTAAGTCAGTGTGACAGAGTCTCAAGCTAAGCGCGGGTCACCGATCAGATAGTGTCGCGCTCCTGTTTTGCATAACACCAATATTTAGTGATGTGTTTAATGAGTTATCGACAGATATATCGTGTTTGTTCTAGTTTGGAAAATAAACGTTATTTTATAATAATACAGATATTTATTTTGATTCTGTTAGCATTTCTTTGTACGAGTAAAGCAAATTACATATTTTTATTCAAACAGTACTTTAAAAAAATTACTTTCGTAAGACGGTTCTGCTAGTAAGTTCTCATAAAAAGAGAAGGAAATCTGTACTTGCCTAGTCTTTTCCAATCCGTATCAAAGAACATGTTCCAAAAACAAAGGTACATATTAATATTCCATTCAGCCATTTCTACCATTTAAATGTTCATTTCTAGTTTAACGTTTCAGCTGAAATACTTCTTATTATATCTTTGTACATGTGTATGGGTAAATTTGCTGAGTGATTATGCCCATGACTGACCTGTTGGCTGAGTGGTTAGTGACCCTAACTGCGCAACCGAGGGCCGCGGGTTCGATTCCCGCCCGGGACAAATATTTGTGTGCATGAACATGTCTACTTGTTCCGTGTCTGGGTGTAAAAATATCTATATATGTATTTCTTATTAAAAAAAAAAATTTAAGTACGTATATCAGTGGTCTAGTACCCCATAATACAAGCATAATACTTCCTTAGTTTGGGACTAGAAGGCGCTGTGTGGAATGTCCCAGATATTATTATTATTATTATTGTAAGACAGTTATGGATTTTTTTCAAGCTCTAACATGACACCTCAAATTTACATTTTATTTTGAGTATTAATAATGTGGAATATTAACTGAGAAGAATAATTGGGTATCCATTTCTCAACTAAACGTTTTCTTATGTAAAGAAGTTGTCAAAAAAACCTTTCTGATAAGAAAACTATATTACTTTTGTTGTGTGAATATTTTATAAAGATTTTTTGATATTTGTTTGTCTGATAAAATCAATATATGTACCTACTCCGAATTTTCACTATGAAATTTTTTTATTATTTTTTATTTTACTCCCTATTTCGTGTTAGTTATTACATTGAAATAATTTTATTTTGTTGATATCTTAAAAATAATTTGAAACATCACTATTTTCTGTAGTAGTGACGTAACGCCAAAGCTCAATCACGCCAGCCTTCGAAAAAGCTCGCGCCTACCGCCGCCTACCTGGGACGGATTTAACCATGCATTTTTTAAATAAACTTTTTTAAAATATGTTATGTAAATTGTTTTAACCTACATTAGATTGAGATAATTAACTAGGTTTGTAACAGACAGATGCTAATATTAAAACAATCAAAATATTTTTATTTATTTTTTCATTCACAGTATTAAAAATATAATTTTATATTTTTGAAGAGTATATAAAAAAAATATCATAATCAAATACAAATTAAATTAATTGTAAAACAAAAAAATCCTATTCAAAAATCATTAATAAATATTACTACTAAAAAATATTAACTTCAATTTATTACTGTTTACCATTTCAGTTTTTTCCAAAATCAACTATTTCTCATTTTAGATATCTATAAAATCTCGTAGAGAATTTCTGAAGCAGTAATTTCAGAAGAAACTAGAGTCCGTTCCATTAAATAGCGAATAATTAATGCAGTAAGAAGTGGGCACCGAGGGCGACCGTATCAAAAAATATTATGAAAACTATTAGCATAATGTCGTACGACAAAATGCTAAAATATGCCGAGCGTGCGGCGTGGACACGCCACTCGGAACGGCCGTGAGGATATCGTTGCGCCCAGATATTGGAGGGTGAATAGGCAGCAATTCTTACTATTTTTAACATTAAAAATGTTTAATGGGACTGTTTGCGGTGAAAAGAAACAAACACGTTACGCGTGATTCGTGCAAAATTGTATTGTGTTTAAGAGATGTAAGGTCGATAAAAATGGGATTGGTATGACACACCAAAATTACGCATTAAATTAAAATTTAGATATTTTATTAAATTTCTGGTGTATATTCTACTCCCAAGAGTTTTAAAAAGAAGATTAAATTTTTTGTAAAAATTCTAAATTTTCTTAAATAAATAGCTCAATAGTTTTTCAGTAAAAAAAATATAAAAAACGTGTTCCAGTATAATTTAATGTTAAGTTTATTATAATTCTTCTTATAATGCATATAATTCATAATAAACCCCTTCTTGTTTAGAATCCAAAGGCAACAATGAGTTTTTTTGACCTATGTACATAACTATCACTGATTTCGTGCCTCGGAGAGCACGTCAAGCCGTCGGTCCCGGTTGCCATTAAGAGATGGCAGTCGTTAAAATCCGCTAAACCGCACTGGCGCAGCGTGGTGGATTAAACTTCAAGCCCCCTCATCCCAAAGGAAGGCCTAAGCCTGCAGTGGGGCGTTAATAGGCTGATGGTAATGTATGGTATGGTATATTATAATTGTGATTAGTTTAAATGACATCATTTTTTGTATATAATTTTATGAGTGAATTACGTAAAAACAGCTTGATTTCGAATAAAATAAACTTTGAACGCTATAATTATATACACACAGACAAGCAAAGCAAACAAGTAGCTTAATTGAGAGTTAAGCCGTGGGAGGTCCAGAGGCGTCGCCTTATGCTAATCAATTCACGGCCAGTTCTTTTTTCTTTTTTTTTCATTCAATCGCACCAACAATCAAAGGTTTTATTTTAAAAAGCGTATAATTCAACCCTGTTCCAGTTAAGATATAAACTGAATGGGTTTCTTAATTATTCCGTTTTGTTAAACTGTTGAAACGACATCACTGATTAATGGAACCAATATTAGGTGAGTTTTGTTAAAAAAAAAAAAAAACTGGGGTGACGGTCGGTAGCGTTTGTTTGTTCAACTCACAGACCAGTCAACCTATAGACCACGCTTTAATAAACGTCAGTACGAAAACGAAATCGCCAAAAAGTGGCGGGGTGCGGGGAGAGGTCGGCTAGTTTTCATTGGCTCGTTCAAAATTGACAATTTAATGGCTTCCAACGTGCTTCTAACTGACGGCTCACTAGCGACGTAGTTATGTAGTGTCACTACATAGCCTTGGCGAATGCTACTCCCTGTCAAAGCGTGGTCTATAAGGTTGACTTGTCTGTGGTTCAACTGTATGATTTGAATTTAAAGACTTCGTGAAAAAGAAAACTGCTTTTTCTTAGAGTTTCTAAAAAAAATGAAGGTTTTATTGCGTAGTATTTTTGTGAAGAAAAAACTACAGTTCTTGTGAACGCTACACTGCGCGTAAATAGAAAGTGGGTACCGATAAAGGAATGAAAACTGTCCGTTCTACAATTCCTGTTTGTAGGATAGGCATGTAACTCAAATGTTGTGGCCACAGTATTTCAGTATTCTTATGAATCCTGAAACGCATACGATCAACACGTATAGAAATTGAAGCAACCTTTCTTTGACTTTTCTTAATCATTGTTTTTATTTTTTTATTAACATTCGGTGATGAAATTAAACAATTTTTATTATTTTTAAATTTTTGTTTATAGTATATTTGTAAAGAAAAATATATTTTAATATACATATAATGTAACTTATATATAAAATCGAAATACCACTCACTCACTCATATTTAACGTCGAGCCGAAACCGCTGAAGACAATAGGTTTGTTTTCTGTAAGCATCTATTGAGAAATGATTTTTTTCGAAATTCTATCCCTAAAGGGGAAAAATAGGAGGGTTAATTTGTATAAAAAACTTAGACCTTTTAGTATTAAAATTTGAATATTCATAATGTTATTAAAATTATCAACATCAATCTGATTTTCACGGTTTTCACATCTATTGACACTCCGAGCAATGACGCAGCTGCCAGCGACACGAAAATGAGTAACGCTCTAACCTTACTCCCCACACTCAGCAGTTAGTAGTGGGGATATTTGACGCAGCTGCCAGCGACACGAAACTGAGTAACGCTCTGGCCTTACTCCCCGCACTCAGCAGTTAGTAGTGGGGATATAGGGAACAACTGGCTTCTCGTGTGAAAGCCGATTGTTCCTTATATCTCCCCCACTTATATTATTTAGCGTGACGCATTTTCGTGTCGTTTTAGGCTCACCCCATGCCATAAGAAGTGAATGCACAAAAATTGTTATTGCACGAATCCAAGAACATATCAGCTTTCCGCTACTTTTAAAATTAAATACAAGAAAATGGTATTGGATTTTACTTTGGATTGGATACTATTAATATTATATACTTTGAAGCATAAAGCGTGTTTTAAGATATTAGGAAATTTAATCCATAAAATTAGAGCATGAACATTTGTATGGGATTTCCGCCTATTTTATATTAAATGCATGGAAATTGGTATTTGGACTTTGAAGCAGTAACTAAACATGTCGTGTTTCAAGATGTTTGGAAATCAAACAGTTAAAAATAAGAAATGAACGTTTGTATGGGAATCTCGCCAATTTTGAATTTAAATATATGAAAATTGGGTATTTGGTGTTTGTGACAAAAACTTTAACTCTTAAGTCAGCCAAATAGTTGGACTCGTATATCTAAATTTTATTTTCTTACGAATCTAAAAACATGACCAAAACGTAGGTGAAAATTAAAATATTGCTGGAAATCGTAATATTTAGTAACTCCAATGAATGCTCCAATGATAAATAACATTTAGGTTGTAATTTAGGTGTTTTACTAACAAATGAGTCTTTGTTACTTGATACGAAATAATAAATAAATAAATATAATGAATTTTTAATAATTAAATAAAATAGATGTCACTAGTTCTTCTTTGAAATAAATGTTAGCTTTTAGACCGGTGTGGCCAGTGAGATGGAGATAAAATCGCGCCCATTTACATATCCCACACGCCGCGACACCAACGTGTGAGCGAACCGATACCAGCACCATATTGAAAAGTCTGTAATTAAATAATTATCACCGATTATTCTTATTTAATCCGTGTATATAACGGCTAGAGCTGGTTTTGATAAGTGCTGCCCTTAGATAACATAATAATTGGATGCCGCGTCTTATACATTGAAACGTTTGAAAACGTGAAGAAAATCTCAGAATCAGTGATCAGATAGACCATACGTTATTATCGTTTATCTAAACAAACATTTTGTTAAATTACACATGAAATGTAATTTTAGAATCTATATTTTTTTTTTACAGTACGAATTTTAGATGTCAGTCGCAGAAAATTCTTTTTAACAGCGAACATTTCAAAACATCAATTGGTGTATATTTGGTGTAAGGCGTATATTTTGTTGCTCACATTTTTATTGTCACAATGCGGTGTCTCCATGAACACGTGTGGTTTTTTCTCAGTATTATCTCTATCAAGATACAATTTTAGACAAAACTTTCAGTTTTACAAATATATATATATATATATATGGCGTGTTCGACTGAAGTTGTCCAGACTTATGAAGCGTGTAGGGCTTGCCGAACTATAATTTTTTTTGAAATAAGATGTGTTAAAAAAAATTGAAACATGTTTTTCTCGGTGCCTGTTAGTTTGCGCTGTCTGCTCATTTGAAACTTTTTGTTAAGTTCGGTAAGCTCTACATGCTCTATAAGTTTGGATTACGTTTAGCCGAACATGACATATATAAACCATGCTCGATTGATTGTAGTCCAAACTTATAGAGCGTTAAAGTTTATCGAACGAAACAAAAAGTATTTAAAAAATTTGAGACAAGTGATCAAAACAATGAAATTTGTAAAATGTTTTTCTCGGAAACCGTCAGCTTGCACCATCTGCTTTACTTGAAACTTTTATTTTAGTTTGGTAAGCTCTACCGCTCTTTAAGTTTGGACTACGATCAGCCGAAGACGGTGTATATATACAGGCATATCTATAAACGTAGTCTCTGTCTGTCTGTCTCTCTGTTCTGGCTGACCTCATAAACGGCTTAATCTATTTTGATGAAACTTCGTAGACTTGAAGAGGAGGTTGTCACGAGTACCTAGCATGCCCTATTTTTGTTTGTCTGCCTGTCTGTTTGTTCGAGTTAATTTCCAAAACGGCTCAAGCGTCTATTATTTTCGTACAGGAAATATTTATAGTTCTTGCGTAAACTTCCGAAATTGCATAAACTGTATAGAATTAAGGACAACCACACGAACGGAATCAAGGGCGGTCGCTAGTATTTGTATAAAAATGGTAGGTTTAGCTTTAAGACGTTCAAAAGTAACAGTAGGGTGTCCAACTTGAAAATAAATAAATTTTTATTTTATTTTATTTCATAATTGTAAACGATCGAAAACGTTAGCAAAATGACAGACCTTCACGGTTACCATAAATTTGAATTATTATAGCGTGTCGACCTTCGATACCGACTCGTAAGAGATTTGTATTTGGTGAGCTGTCGCTAGCGAGTGTCGACACGTTACCCAATCCAAACTCATGGTAACCGTGCTTATGACATTATCAATGTTTTAAACAAACGATTCATTAAATTTTATATGAACTATATTTTAGACTTATTTTCAGTACGAATTTTCCATGTGGGTTCCACAAAATTCACCTTCACAGTGAATATTTCAAAACGTCAACTGGTGTATATTTGCTGTACGTGGTGTATTTTTGCTAACATTTTTGTTGTCACAATTCGATATCTCTGTGGACATTCATGCACTAAGTATATTTAATTTAGTTTTTAGCACATCAATATTTATGACAATAGTAACGTATTCATCACAACAACGCCTAGACCCCAAACTAAGCATTAGCTTGTGTTTTGGGTACCAAGCGAAGACACCACATACATATAACAACCAAGACCCGGTGCCAGTATTAATATTCATCTTATAAATACTGACCCGACGTGAAAAACTAATCTGGGACTCCCAGATTCATAGGCAGGGTCGCTACCCACTAGGCCAAGCGGTCGTCAAATTTGGATATATAAAAAACTTTAAGTGTGAATTTTATTATCATCATCATCATCAGCCCATTTTTACCCCACTGCAGGGGCTTAGGCCTCCCCCAGGGTGAGGAGGGGGGCTTGGAGCTTAAGTCCACCACGTTGCTCCACTGCGGGTTGGGAACTGTAACGACCGCCATCTATTGACAGCGTCCGGGATCGACTGCTTAACGTGCCCTCCGAAGCACGGTGTCAGTGATATTGTGCACTTAAGTCAGAAAAACTCATTGGTACACGCCCGGATTCGAACCATGGCCCTGTGGGGCCTTATAAATTTAAGACAGGTTCGTTGTGCTCTGGGCTATCACGACACTATTCAATTCAATTCAATTTTATTATAGTGTGATATTAAATCGAGCTCTAATATGTTGCTAATTTCTGTTCAAACTGTCGGACAATCACAAGTGAATTACAAACAATAAAATACTTAATCGAATTTCTATTTAGCGTTAAAACTAAAATCGAGTGATGACCTGAAAAAGATTTTGGGTCGCCATTAATTACAGATGGCCAAAGATCGTGTGCTGAGATCCAGATGGAAAGCCCCTGTCCAGAAGTGGATGTTAGCGATTGGAATATGATGATGTTGAATCACTAAACCATAATAATTCTTGGGATAATACCTGGCACATCCCATACAGCGCCATCTAGTCCCAAAGTGAGGAAGTATTATGCTTGTGTTATTGGTTACTAGACAACTGATATACATACTTAAATAGTCTTTATAATATATACATATATGGATACTATTACACCCAGACACTGTAGCGTTAATAAATCATCGTTACTTAAATATTAGATTCCAAATATAATGTCGTCAGTAAAATTACTGAAATATAAAATGCGGAATAACACAATCCGTGACGTCACTTTTTTTTACCCTTGCGGTGGGAAGGCGGATTAAACTCTATAGTTACTCGCTCGGGCGCGCGAGGTACGTGGGAGTTGCACCCACTAAACAACCGCCTGAAGCAGAATAAGGACGCATGTCGTAAGCCCGAAAGCTCCAACGACTTCCGTCACGTCATATTTTGACGGTCTCAAGTAACATCTCAAGGTGCTCGTTGCGAACTTGTTCCAATTCTACTCTCGACAAAATAATATAGCGCTCGGTTATAAAACAGCTGTACAAGAGTAATTAAATTCTCTTGCGCTTCAGACTTCACGCCAAGCACACTGTCTCTTGGCTAAGCGAAGAGTGGTCTATGGCCATCACCGATTTAATTCAGACACCATAAACCTTAAACTATGTTACGAATTTCGATAGCATTTTTTCCATATCATTATTATAAATAACTTTGACGCGGCCGTGAAGCCGCGTAAAGAGTGAATTCATTTCTTAATCGTGAGGCAAATGCCACAGCGAACCTGTATAACAAAATTCATCTGAGCTCGCTGCAGATCCGCAGATCGCGTTGACCTGGAGAAGGGAGGAAAAGGTATCGACCGGAAGGGTCAAATTATATCGATCAACCACTAATTCTCTTTTAATTCGCACGCCATCCTGTCGCCCGTCTGTGCCGCCTCGAAGAGAAAAGCCTAGCAGTACATTGAGCAGCATCTCGCCGTGAACGGAACGGAACGGAAAACTGAATCGCAGAGCTCGAGATATGTCGTCGGTCATCAAGGACAGCCTGACGCAGTACCTGCGCGACAGCTCTCGGCCAGATTCAACCGACGAGCCCCGCGGCCGTCCGGGCGAAGCCTCCGAAAAATACGGTATGAAGTTAGTTCACAAGGACGCTTAGGGAATACCGCGGAGTGTCGAAAAACGACAAGTGTTCTACGTACTCAATTACATTCATTATTAACGGACAATAAGTAGAAACAGGATTATTATCTTTTATTATAGATATATTGTTGTCAAACTAAATTGCGTATTTATTTCTTATCATCCCTGAGAGCATAGATCCTTCGACATAAAGTCCACATTTTCCAACGTTACAACATGGAACAAATAAACTATTCATGCACACAAATATTTGCCCCGAGCGGGAATCGCACCCACGACCCTTGGCTCCGTAGTTAGGGTCTCTAACCACACGGCCAATCGGTCATCATTTCGGATGTTCCACACGTCTGTAGTAAGTAATTGTATGGAACGCTAACAAGCCATCGAATACGTATGATTCTTTTAATCACAAACCGCAGGCGCGAACCTGAGATGATTGGGTGTCAAATTGCCACGTACGAGCAATGATATGTCTTTTTCGCAGAGATGTTTTAATGCTCTGAAATCGATTTTTTTTTGGTCTTATCATTCTTGTGTTGATTCATGGCTTGGTCAGTTGAATATTACTGGGACAGTGAATTTTTGATACATCGAAAGCACTCGATAACTACAGGTAGATAATTGGTTTACTGATTATCAGTTTCTCGTGATTAAATCATTAGCTTTGTAATAATTATATCTGGGACATCCCACACAGCGCCATCTAGTCCCAAAGTAAGCAAGTATTATGTTCGTTTTATGGGGTACTAGACAACTGATAGACATACTTAAATATTTTTTTTATAATATATACATATATAGATACTTTTACACCTATACGCGAAATAAATAGATATGTAATGCACATAAATATTTGTCCCGGGCGGGAATTGAACCCGCAACCCTAGGCTGTGCGGTTAGGGTCTCTAAACATTCGGCCAACCGGTCAGTCAATGTTTGTAGGATGTACAGTCGTTACAGGCCACTTGTGATTCTTGCACGGTCACAACTATACGCCACAAGTATAAATTAAACAAAAAGTTCACAGATTTCGCGCTTCTCGCTACGATCGGAGGGCATTGAAAATGAACATCAAAAATAAAAATTTATAACACATTTTTGTCAAACAATTTTGTTAAATTTTTGGAAAGAAGTTATATACCAATTATCAAAAATTTGGAACCATACGATACCCCGCGAGTTCTTGCATTTCTTCACACCACTGCCTTTCGTCTACCTTTATTTATAACTTTCTGAAATATAGTCAAATCTCACTCTCCGGGGTAACTGATCTGATAATCATTCATTGAAAAGGGCACCTGCCCAGCCCACAGTTTTCAACCCATTCCAAAAAAAAAAATTCAAACCGTAAACAATCTATGTATCTTAGGATTTTCATTAATTTTTCGATATTTGCTTTCTTTTTCGAAATAATCAACCTTTGTCCGAAAAATCGGGAAAATTCGTCTTTTTTTTCCATTTTCGATTTTCCGTAAAAAGCTACGGACCTATTTTAGAAAATTTGGTGTCAGACTATGCCTCACAAGTCTCTGCTTTTTTGAGATCACTGCCTTTCGTCTACCATCATAAATTTCGGAAATTTAGCCGATTTGCACTCCCCCATACGAAGACGATCGAAATATTTGCAGTGTCAAAAGTTTTTAACCTATTCATATCTCCAAGGCGCATTCACAAATGTTCCCTCCTTTTTGTTGCGCCGTAAATTTCTCAAATCTTGAAAGTTTTAAAAATATTTCGACAGAACAAAATATAACTATTTCGTCACTTTAATATTATAATATTATTGTACTATACAATAGTCGTAGTGACGTCGTGATAGCCGAGTGATAACGAGTCCGCTTTTTGTTTAGTAGACCGTGGTTCGAATCCCAAGACATGTATGTACCAATGAGTTTTTTTTTTACTTATGTGCATAACTATCGCTGACTGTGTGCCTCGGAGAGTACGTGAAGCCGTCGGTCTTGGTTATGTCTCGGTGACTGCCGTCTATTGATGGCATTTAAAATCCACCGACTCGCACTGGAGTAGCGTGGTGGATTAAGCTCCAAACCTCCCCGTCGCTAGATGAAACCTAAGCTCACGTAGTGGGGCATTAATGGGCTAATGGTATGGTATGACATAAAATAGTTTTGTCATTAGGTATGACGCTGAAAATTTGGATTCGCCGATATAGACAATTTTGATATGATAATAATAACGTATACATCACAACAACGTCTAGGCCACAAACTAAGCATTAGCTTGTGTTTTGGGTACCAAGCGAAGACAACACATACATATAACAACCAAGACCCGGTACCAGTATCGATATTCATCATATAAATACTGATCCGACCTGGGATTCGAACCCGGGACCTCCAGCTTCGTAGGAAGGATCACTACCCACTAGGTATCAGTCGTCAATATATCGTCAAGTTTAGATACACCATTCAAAAGATTGTGCAATATACAAATAAATATCAAGGTTAATAACAGACTTAAATAAAAAATGTAGGTATTTTCGGTGGATGCAATGCTGTAGCAGATTTAGACGTTACGTATCAGACACCTGTAGATGCGAAAGCGAAAGTGAAACAAAAGGTAGGTAAAAGAATTTAAATATTAAATAAGATACAATTTTGAGCAATTTTTTTTAACAATTTAAGTTCACAAAACCTATTTCGCTTTATGAAAATAACCGTTCGGTAATCACCGAGTCGCTCTTCCCAGACTCATTATTTTTTTAATTATTGTATACCATAGACCGACTGACCGATTGGCCGAGAGAACATAACTGCAAAACCAAAAGTTACGGGTAAGATTCCCACCTGGGGCTAATATTTGTGTGCATGAATATGTCTATGTAAAATATCTATACATGTATATATTATAACGAATATTAAAGTACATACGTTGTATAGTACCCTATAATACAAGCACAATACTTGCTTACTTTGAGACTAGATGACGCTGTGTAGGATGTGCCAGATATAATTATAATTATATTTTTGGAATAGAGCAGTAAAAAGGAAAGGAATGTATCAAGTACAATTCTAAGGCGGAAGTTAGTTATTATAATGAAATTGCTTTTAGTACCTACGGAATCTTATATTTTTAATAACATCACCGTGTTGTGGTCACCGGGTATGGCGGTAACATAATGGGCGGTCCCACGCAAACAAATACCGTGACCGTGGCAAATACTAGAAAATCTGTGTACGCTTGCGTTCAAAAAAAAAACTAATAACATATTTTAAAGTATAACCTTAGAATTTACATTGTAAAATAAAAATAAAAAAAAATCACAATCATTAGAAAATATTATTGTAAAAATTAAAATAGATTTTTACTTAACTTAAAATTAAAAAAACATTATTTTTTAAACAACACACCTATATACTCTAAATTAAAATCTAATTAAAAAATATTAAAAAAATACTAAAAAATACTAATAAATACTAATAAATAAACAAATTAAAAATACTATCTAAATAATGATAAAAGAGAATATTTTAAAGAGACGACGAGTTCAAGGTGCCGCGTTGCCACGCTATATTACAACACTTGTCCTCTGAACAAGGTATAAATAAATAAATAAATCGTTTATGTATATTCAAGATAGACATTAGTCACGCTATGATTATTATAGGAGCTTTTTACCTAACTATATTGTATAGTCTATTTTTGTATTTTGTATAATATATTAATAAAATAAGAGTGTAATATATATATATATATATATACAATAATATAGTATAATATATTTAATATTAATCAAATATCCAATTAGCAGACAAAAAAGTTAAGACAATGAGGATAGAAACTAACGTTCGCTTACTTACTTCTGTCACTATTGTTGAGTGATTCCAGAGTTTGATATATAGCAATCAAATATTTTAAAATTTTACGACACGTTGTGCATCTATTAGTAGTGAAAATATAGGAACCTACGTATTTCTGAAGGATCTTGTATGTAGAAAACTGCGAAAAAAAACTCTTGAAAGGAAAGAATTTTAAACCGGATTATAATTAAAAAACAAAGTTCTTATAATTTTATTATATTTAGAAACTTATCAACGTATTAAACACTGATAAAATGCGCATATTTAATTTAAAACTAATCAACAGTAGCGACATCTGCTTCGAGCTTTCAATTTTTAAACCTATTACTATGGAGGGTAGAGTTAAGAAGAACCCACTCTGTGTTTAAAAAAGTGCCCACCATCAAGCATGAAATTACGATGGCGCTACCGGCGCTAGAGTGTAAATTGTTTTTGACTACGTAAGTATTGAGATTTTGTTTACCGTGGTTTTATTAAAACTCTGGTCGCTAAAAACAGTAAATATTTCCACTCAGCACACTTCACTCCATCTACACTCATTTTACACGAGCCTCAATTTGGCCATTTCTTGAACCTTCAATTTGACCCCCATAAAGATTCCTTACCTTTACTACAATCAATTCATATTTAGGCAACGCTTTATAACAGTTCTGTAACAGTAAGTACAGTTAAGTGACCGCAGTAAAAGCAGAAGGTAATTCACATATCTACAATCCCAAAATTCAACCTCACATGTACGCGCCGGATGGTGGCGGAAGACAATCGGCTTTCGTGGCACTCACTGCTGGATAACCAACGAAGCTTTGGTGAGATGGGGTATAACCACTCACCTACTTAGAGTACATGAGGTTACAGCAGCCTTGAGGTCCAAATAACCTATAAAAGTACTGGAGCAAAACGCAACGGGAAACCACTGCTACTATTGTTTTCATGAGCCATGGAAAAGTGTCCTATCAGACGACCCATTACCACGACTACTCCACCAGGAGTGTACGACTAAGAAAAAAAAAGAAGTACACATGATAATCTGCCTCCTAAAACCCCACCACCCGACACTGAGGCGTAATCGTTGGTGTATTATTCGAAAAAAAAATTATACGATTTAAGTCACCGATTGTACAAACACACGGGTTCATTACTTCGTTACGTCTATGTACGGCGCTAATTATGTGAACGCTTCCTTCCGTTGGCTGCCGACGTTTTTGACTTACAACAAAAAATTACAACAATGCAAAATATATTAAATTGATTTTCGGTCAGGTATTCGTTAATAATAACTAATAACTTAGTAATTTAATATTGACGGTAAAATGCTTTGTTGAGACGTTGTCATAAGTCGTCCAATTAAAATAAGATTTAAATGATTCCATAGAGAACGCCATGACTGACCGCACATAGAATTTTTATTTAGTACAATATTTCTTTTGGTGTTTCTACATTATTCAATTGTAAAGAGACGTATTTTACAATCTTTATAAAATAGAGATATAATTTTTAAAAACGTTTGAATTTAATATTTGTTTATAAGTGCCTATTCAAATAACTAACAAAAATAAAGTCAGAATAAAAAAATGCATTTAAATAAAATCATTAAATAATCGTCTAACAGCACAGAACAAAAAGTGCTCTGTGATCTTCCTAAGAAATTATTTCGTTTTTTGACACAAGTTGATATCCAAACTAGTATACGGAAAAAAATATGTGTCAACCTTAACACAGAAAATAATTTTGAGTTATTTAAGGTGTTCCAACTTTAAACTAGAAAGGTTCCTTCCTAAAATACTTCATCGTCCTTTTTTTATAATAACCACAACTTAAAGCGATAATATGTATACTGCAAAATACTTCGAATGTTATAACGTAACGAAATATTTTGCTTTTTAAAAATAAATACAATAAATCATACAATAGTATCTATAATGAAAAGTATTCACTAGTAATACAAAATCATGATGTAACACTCTCAACAATATTATTAAAAATGAAATAAAGAAATAGTAAATAATAGATGGTGCCTCTTTCGTCTGGCAACAAGGTGACGCAAAGCTCATGCTTGGCTTTTTTTGTTTATATCGATAGCTTTGTCTTAATTTTAAATGACGTATTAAAAACAAAGATTACTTAAAGACGAAAAAAAAAACAAGGAAACGTACTTTATATTGAAACGATGCATTTTAATTGAAAACTAAATCGTATTTAAACTGTATTATTCGCAGGTCATTATGAACGCGGTGGTTTGTTCTTTTAAGTTAGTCATATTTATTTGGGCGGTCGGGGGAGGGTTTCGGTATAGGTAAAATGTTCTTATAAGAAATTTAAATTCATAATTCAAAAGACTTCAAAGAAAATATCAGAAAAACAAGCATTTCTCTTTTATCTCTGAAACTACTAAAATTAAAGAAAAAAAAAACGACATATAGAGCCTCACTTTAAGTTTACAGAAAATCCTAAACGAATATTTAAATTAAGTTTTAAACGAAAAATGTCCGTGAAGCGAGACGTATAAAATGTGGAGCTTAATTTCATCAATGACTCAGTTCACTTAGTATAACGAATACTTTGGTAGGCTTACATGAATGGATATTTATACGAAGTAGTCGGGTTCAAATTCTAGTCTAAAGAGTTTAAGATTTATAAAAAAATTGTTGATATTGCGATAATACATATAATAAGGAACCCTATCTACACAACATTGACTCGCACTTAACCAGTTTTTAATACTTTTAAAGTTTGTATGCATAATGACTCAAGAATAACTTTTCGTATTTAAATCGATGGATCGTTCAACATAGAGTACTTATATACAGTGGCGAAGGGTGACCTGTAAAAAAGAAAGTGCTGTCGATAATCTAGGCGATGGACACCTATTACGATGGCCTATTCTAATATTCAGGGTTCATTCGTATATAACTTTACACAAAGAAAAAAGAATTCTGGTATCAAGAAAATATATCTACTCTTCAATATACACTTCATCTTCACTTCTTCATCACCCAATTTTCACCCCATTGCAGGGGCTTAGGCCTCCCCCAGGGTGAGGAGGGGCTTAAAGCGTAAATCCACCACGCCGCTCCACTGCGGGTTGGGGATTGTAATGATCGTCATCTATTGACAGCGCCCGGGACCGACTGCTTAACGTGCTCTCCGAGGCACGTAGTCAGTGATAGTTAATGTACTTAAGTCAGAAAGAACCCATTGGTACGCGCCCGGATTCGAACTATGGCTTGGGCTATCACGACACTTCGATATATACAAATACCGCATATTCTTGGATCAATGCAGTTTGCATTGATATAAGAAGTCTTTTTTTTTATGTGTAGGTACACAGAACAAAAAGAATTCTTAAATCAAAGCAAATTGCATTGGTCCAAGAATATGCGGTATTTGTATATATTGAAGACTATATTTTATTGATACCAGAATCCTTTTTTTTCTGTGTAGAATCATATGTTAACCCATTGTTCCCCACTGAAGGGCCTTAGGCTTCTCCTAGGAATGAAGGTGCTTGGAGCTTAATCCACCACGATGCTCTAGTGCTGCTGCCATTTGATCAATCTAACCTGCGCTCCGAGGCACGAAGTCGCAGTGATAGTTTTGTATAGTAAAACCTTGGAACAATATCTGTCTATCGAATTACCTAAGTTTTCGCGGTAGATTATTCTTTGCTACTGATGGCTACAATTGAGAACAAAACAATGATAAGAAAACTGTATGTCTTACGAAATCGATATTACAAACTGTGAAAAAAAAAGTTTCATCAAGACATGAGAAATATGCCTGTATGTGACGACCGCTTAGCCTAGTGGGTAGCGACCCTGCCTACGAAGCTTGAAATCCCGGGTTCGAATCCCAGTTCGGGCAAGTATTGATATGATGCATATTGATATTGGTACCGGGTCTTAGTTGTTATATGTATGTGGCGTCTTCGCTTGGTACCCAATATACAAGCTAATGCTTCGTTTGGGGCCTAGACGTTGTTGTGATTGTATACGTTATTATTATTATTATTATTATTATTATTATTATTATTATGTACATTGATTACATCTAAAAAATGTTGATTGTGAAAACTGCACACAGACAAAAACACTTTCAAAACGCTAAACATATATTTCCGTATAAACATAAAAATGTTTAGTAATCAAAACTCCACCTCTTACGCTTACGCACGCGTTGATGTCTTTATTAAAGGAAATTATATGCCATAGTAACTCAGCGAATACCATTTTGACCATGAACGGATTGTTTTGAAGAATTTATGATGTATAAGAATTTATGTCTTTTACTGATTTTGTACTCTATTATTTATAAAAAATGGTTTTGTTTAAATATAAAAAAAAAAAACATACAATAAGACCACTAAAGCCGCTGACTTCCAAGGTTAAAATAAATACATTTGAAACGATCCAAATTGAAAAGTTGTCTAAACTAGTAAACTCTATAAGAGTATTATATTAGGTATATGTAAATCAACTGAATTCCGCTACTTCAGTATAATATGCCGGAATGATAAATTGTGAAAAGGAGAAGAATATTCTCTCAAAATATGTAAATATATTGTTGTTGCAAGATATTTTTTGTTGGTCTCAAGAAATATTTATTTATTTTGAGAGAATATTCTTTTACAAAATACTTTTGTTTTTACTTTTGTTAGTTAAACTTTTGTCAATCGACTGTCAAATATATATTTTTTTATTTAATTTGTTTTTAATATTATCAACACGTGTAGAAGTGGCAAGATATTGTTGATTTACATACATACTGTACAAAATTAATTCATGCACTTACCACCAACTGTTTAAACAAATCTTGTACTGAATAAAATTTTCAATGTCCTGCAACACATTCAGCACTTAATGATTTTCAAAATAATAATTTCAAAAATTTACAAAAGCAGTCACTGATCGAAATCGAACAACATTTTTGATTTATTTAAATAACTGGAAAGTGATCTTCAATTAAAATTTAATCTTCAAAAAGTTAAAAAAAAAACTAGTTATTTCAAAAAGTTCAGTTTTTCCAGTTCCCGCACACTTCGAGCTTTGTATGTTATATTACGTTCCGAATTCAAATTTGGAAACTTTGCAGACACGTTTAGTGCAACTTAAACATTTTTATACAAAAAGTCCGTATACGTTCCGCTACACGCTTCAAGCTTTACACAGTAGTAAGCTCTGGGCGAACCGTAGCGCGATTGTAACGGTCGGCGGAACGCGGGATGCGCGCGCATTGGCCACGCCCATATTTAAAAGGGAGGGGCTAGAGGTAAGGGGGCAAACGGGGTGGAGCGTGACTGAGCTTCTTCACACTTAGGAATACCTACTTAGATAGGATAGGGTGTCTTGTCTATTGACATTGGAGATACCTATATCAGAGACACAAAAAAACTGCGGAAGTGCGCCATGTAAAATGGCGGAAACTTCAAAATATAAAACTAAACTAAAATATAAAACTTCAATAAAATGCACGAAATATGAAACGTCAATAAAAATTTGTTGTCGAACGTGCGCGGATTTGCTAATAACATATTTTTTCATAAAGTCCCGAATCAATCCCGATACATAAAAAAACTCAGACGGCCTCTGCGACGTTACGTATATATTTGCCACAAAAAATAACAACATTGCACACATATTACGTACTTACCATTATTCGTATCTATACTATACTCTTGATAAATCCACCTAGTGGGAGGCCGTGCCACGCTACGAAGTCCGGTTCGTGGTCGCCATTCAAGAACTTTTCTTTCCCAGCGGTTATCAGTTCTGCGAACATTATGGACTATATTAGTGACACTATTAGTACAAAAACCACTAGAGAATAAAATCAATAAATACCTAGTCCTGGAATTCCAAGCTATACAATGTCAGCCTTAACCAAAGCATAGATTTAAGATTAAATTCTACCTATTTAAAAAACTTTAAAATATTTTTAACATATGATTATTTTTTAAATTGCGATTTTTTGGTTACCTGCTAATGCGCGAAATGTGGTCGACAACAATTTCATTCTAATTTAAAAATTGCTGAATTATACATGCTTTTATAATGCCAAAGAATTTCTGTTATGTATTTGATGAACGTTGTTATATACATCGACACAATATTAAGAGAATTGTGTAGTGACAAATCTCCATACAAACGGCGTTAATGGTTGCGCCCCATTAAACTTTAACCTATTGGCACAAAAAAAATATGGTATTCAGATCAATAAAAATATTTTTTTTAATATTTTAATACACCATAAAAAAAAACTGAAATGCGCGGGATTTTTTTAGGATTTATTTGCATTGCATTTTCACATCGTATCAAAATTCATATTTTTTTTTGAATTTTCGCATGTTGTGAAAACGCAATTACCTACTTTCCTAAATCCCGCGCATTTAAGTTTTCTTTTTGTTTTTAAGTTTTGTACCTACCAAAATATTTTAAAAATTAAAAACGTATAAACTTAGTTTTTGGTGATATGAATTCCATTTTTTTTTGCGCTAATCGGTTAAAGTTTAATGGGGTGCAACCGCGTTTACGTCGTTTGTACCTATGGAAATCCGCTACTACATGACCACTACACAATGCTCTTAAAATAATTAGTGAAATAGACGCACCTGTTCTAAATACGCTCCACGAATGACCACAGGCTTTGATGAATCTCACACTATGGCCAGGTCCTTGCATTTAGTCGCACTTATTTTGCATCTAAACTCTATATAGGTTGGAACGGGACTATAGGACATTCCTACCTCTCTACATATGAACTGTGTAAATAGGTAGTAAGGTATATCAAATTATATTTTTTTTTGAACTTATTTTTTTTTACAGATCTATGTTAAAAACTTTGTTCAAATTCTTTAAATGAATAAAGAAAAAATTAAGAATGTTTTTTCAAATTTCTTTTATTTGTACCTAATCGTTTTGCCGTCCCTAACGCGTTCTACCACACGGTTAGTTACCTTAGGCACTTGTCATTTGATTACGGGCCAAATTCCTTGAAACCATTTCCTCGAAAATGGTATACAGATATGATAAAAAAGGGGCTTAAAAAGAATAGTATACTAACTACTGTTAAAGAGATTCAGTATGTTACTGTATATGCTGTGTGTAAAACGAAGGATTTTGTTGTGTCAATTATATATATATAAATTTTATGACAATACCTATTCGCGTGGCAATAGTTACGCAGTTCGGTTTGGATGTGTGTGTTTGGTACAGAAATGAGCCATTATTATTTGAGGGAGGGATTTGAAGTCGGGGGTCAAAAGGGGTGGAGCGTGACTGAGTTTTCTTAAGACCTGCTAAATAGTGGATTTATTTCGTCATACGTATTCCATGTAGGATGTGTAAAGGATGATCTTTGATTATTGGTATACATCTCTAAATAGAGATTCAGCGTAGAAATACGTAGATCAAATATCACCTAACAGTTCGGTGATGATACGTAAAGACGGTGAGTACATGGTAAATATTGTGTGGCGAGAATATGTTGTCTGTTTAGATACACTATGTTATGAATACCTATATGCTAAGTCGGAATTTCGTATATTTTCTTTAATATCTTTTAAACAATGCATTTTAAAAAAATAGAAAAATATATATGCATATCAACCAAAACAAGCTCTTTTATTTAATATATAACATAATTCCTACAAAAAAGTTTTTTAATTTGTATTTTGCCCCCCTATAACTAACCGTTAAAATGAGAATCCGTTTATCACTTAAGTATAGGTTTTTCTGTGAAATACAAATGATGGCCTAGGTATATTCTTTTTTTTTTCAAAATTTTATGTTCAGCCATTTCGGAGATAAGAATGGGGGGATGGAAAATTTTCTTATAATTTCTGTAATATATTGTGAACCATGAATTTAAAAAGATTAATAAAATACTATAGTATTTGTCTTTAATCACAAGCACTTTTATTTAATATGTCACACAATGCTCTTTTTTTTTTATTTTCTCATTTACCTCAAAATTAACCTCCAAAATTTGTTTGATAGGGTTGATAGACGAGTTCTCGAATGGAGGCCACGTACCGGAAAGCGAAGCGTCGGACGCCCCCCGGCTAGGTGGACAGATGACCTGAAGCATCATACCGGGGGTAGTTGGCTGCGAAAGGCAGAGGACGGTGTGTGGTGGTGAGCCTTGGGAGAGGCCTATATCCTGCAGTGGAGAGACAAGGGCTGATGATGATGATGAGGGTTGATAGGGTTTCTAAACTTTGTATGTGTACTGCATTCACACTTTTTTGTCTAGTAAATTTGCATAATAGGCTACAACAGATAGACAGACTGACAGACAGACTCCAGAGTGATCCTATAATCTTTGTCCCTGGCGGGAATCGAACCCACAACTATTGACTCTGCAGTTAGGGTCTCTAACCACTCGGCCAACCGGTCATATAGTCTTGAATGAAATAACTGATTTCCGCCTGAAATCAAAGTCTGTGATTTTTCTAATGATATTAAGAATTCATTGTTAGAAATTAATAACTTATCGTCGTTCTAATGCACAATTTATCTAATCAATTCACACAATAGGCTGGGTAATATTCGGGGTAAAGCCGTGTTTCATTGACCCATTGTGTAAATTAAAATTCAGTAAACCACTTGTGTATATCGCTTTAAGGCGGTAGGCTTCCCATAAAAAAAAAGGTCCAGCCTGTGTCTGTTCCTGATCCCATAACTAATTTCTACAGAAAAAATATATTTCATAGGAGAAATCTTATTACAGGGAGGGTATGTTTTAGTTTTTGCGACATCTCGTTTAGTTGTTTTATAATCATCATCATCATCATCATCAGCCCAATTTTACCCCACTGCAGGGGCTTAGGCCTCCACCAGGGTGAGGAGGGGGCTATGAGCTTAAGTCCACCACGCTGCTTCACTGCGGGTTGGGAACTGTAACGACGACCGCCATCTATTGACAGCGTCCGGGACCGACTGCTTAACGTGCCCTCCGAAGCACGATGTCAGTGATATTGTGTACTTAGGTCAGAAAAACTCATTGGTACACGCCCGGATTCGAACCATGGCCCTAAGGGGCCTTATAAATTTGAGACAGGTTCGTTGCGCTCTGGACTATCACGACATTTAACGTTTTATAATAAATTTTACAAAAACATTTCGTATTTTTGTCAGAAAGTAATGATCCGTAAATTCTATATCAAAACGATTTTCAAAAAAAGGAAAACACACCGCCCTAGGGACGGCTTTTCTTAATAATACTGCGAATTTTGGTTTCAAAACATACTTATTTCGGGGCTGGAAACAGACACGGCCCGCAAGCTGTTTCGAGGAGCATTTTGTAGGTATTTTTGGGAATTGGCTCCTGTTATCTCTGGCACTGAGGAACGGGTCGGGGAAAAGGGATCGAAATGGAGATAGAGACACCAAATCGAAGCCGCGAAGAGAAAGACTATCCCCTTAAAGTACTAATTCATCGTCTTTGTTTAATAATCAGTGATTGTTATAACCTCACAAGTCACAATTTTTTCAGTATCCATTATATTGTTTTTTGTTTAATTTTATATGCCTTTGTAGAGTTGAGCATTTTAACACTACAATCACGTAGCGCCTTCTCTAATAAAAAAAAACACCCAAAATACTATTTATTGTTAAAACATCACATTCACTTGTAAAAGTATTCATTATATATAATATATATAAAAACGCCTTTAATATAAAAAACACAACAAATTCTACCGTCAGACTATTATACTCAATTTGTTAACAGTATTTGTAACACATATTATATATATATTTTAGCTTTTGGCACGTGAGAACCTTTTTCAAATAAACCTTACCTATGTCAAATCTCACACGCCTCCTAAAAGGGGTACAAAGTTTTCTCTTCACGTATGGATAAGATTATCAAATCAAGTGGTTTAATTCTCTGTTAAAGTAACAGATATTTCGAAATGTGAAAATGCAGTTTTTACTTTCTCAGAAATCGACTTCATGACTCCTTTGATCATTTTTCGCTATTTCTCATAGTTTAGAATTTGAAAATGAAAGTCATTTCCAATGACAAAAGTCATTTTCAATGACAAAAAATTAAGAAATAATGCGTTTCAATTACCGGGACAATCTATATTGACGTATCGATACATTCAATCCCTAAACAAAAATTTACAACAAACCATACATAATCATTTAGTCTATAATAACATCTCACTCATTACGTAACGGACTGTAATTTTGTTGTAAACGGAAACGCGTGTAAAGGAATACACATTTTGGGTGCATGTCTTTCAGTGCATGCCCATTTACCTCGTATTCCAGGTGTGAACAATTAGAACGATGTCCCGAACACGCGTCCTGTGCGAGGGGTCGATCCCGAAAAAAGTGAACGATTTTTTGTCATTGTAACCGCGAACGACTGCATACGATGAGAATGTGAAGGATAATATTTTGAGTGGGACTGACCTGAGCTGAGAGTAGTTGCGGGACGCCACGCTGCCGGTCTGGCGCCGGCGGGTCGCGTCTTCCGGGATGATAGTTCTTTATTTTGTGTTTATAGTCTATCCGTTATATTAGACCTCGGTACACCGAAAGGCAAAGCATGAACGAAATAGACAAATTAAAATATATTTATTTAGAGGAAACCAAAACTTATCACATTCGCTGCACACGAAACAAAAACTTATGACATTTTTCATCACTCGACGTATCCTTCGAATCACCACCTGTGTTTATAATAAAACATTCTATTTTGTCATTTACTTACTCAGTGAAGTGTCGATGTAAACTAATAAATTTTCGCTGAAACTGTACGCCGTACGTGTAAGCCGTCGGTTTCTTTGTTACGACCGGCACGTGTGGCGGTTTTCTTTTTGTGAATTTTTTGTCTGAGTGCTTTCGCGGCGTCTCAAAGGATTCGGGTTAAAATGATGGATATATTTTACGCACTGTTGACTAATTGTTTTTAAAAAGGGCTGTTGGGATCCCACTGTATTGAACTAATTCAGCATCAAATATGCAATTTATTTACGTCGTAGTTGTAGTGTCGTGAGCCATTTGGTCAGTGCGTTTACGGATATCGCCGCCGCCGGCGCATCTCATCCGGGTCAAGCCTTTCCTATTGGCTTGAACAGTCATGATATGGGTGACAGTCTTTGCTTTAATTTTCGTCTGTCTAGTTGTTTATCTGGGACACGGCTGAATCAATTTTGATAGAACTTTTACTGGCAGGAAGGATTAAAAAACGTTATAAGATATACTTTTTATTCCAGAAATATTCAAGGTTCCAATGTAAAATTGAAAAACTATAGAAATTATGAAAACAACCCGAACAAAGTTGCGGGCGTTCGCTTGTATTAAATAAATTTTTGTCACAATCGCCAGTATACGGAGGGTGAGAAATATACGTTTGGATGCGACGTAATCCGACTGGCCAATTGGCCGAGTTGCTAGCAACTCGAACTGCGGAGTCAAGGGTCGCGGGTTTGATTCCCGCCCGAAACAAATTAATATTTGCGTGCATATGGCGTGCATAAACATGTCTATTTGTTACGTGGCTGAGTTTAAACTATCTATATATGTATATATTATAAATAATATTTGAGTATGTATATCAGTTGTCTGGTACTCATAATACAAGCTTTGCTTAGTTTGACACTAGATGGCCCTGTGTGTGACGTCTCATGTATTATTATGCATTATTATTATTATAAAGAGACATCTGTAATACAATGTTTTAATTGAGTGTCTTTGACCCTTGCATTGTTACCTCCATATGGCGTAGCACAAAATCAGTCATAAATCCATGCCTTAAGAATAGGTATAGTTCGCCTCAAACTTAATGGCGGATCGGAATACAACACTATACCTATGCGTGTTTGCGCAAGTGCAGTCATATACCCCTCGCTCCACTGCCTCCTGCTACACCTAAAACTGGTTACTGCGACGCGACTTGTGCCTATGTTCACATCCGCTATAAAGTTTGATTAGAACTTATATTACATATCAGTTTAAACACGTACATCAATACAAAATCGCAGTACTACGAGTAATTTGTAGCAGATAACCTATAGGTGTAGGTACACACTAACATTTCTGTCTCTTTACACTAACATTGTGTAAAAAAATAAAATGTAAAATTATTACTAAAAAGACATATAAAAAACCGGCCGTATCACCATATACAGTATAAAAAAAAACACGTTTCTTGTATCGGGACCCCCTTTAATTATTAACTTTATTTTATTTTATTATTTTTTGTTAAGGCGGCTGCAGTAAGGCCACAGACAAGTCAACCTGATAGACCACGCTTTGACAGGGAGTAGCATTCGCCAAGGCTATGTAGTGACACTACATAACTACGTCACTAGTGAGCCGTCAATTGGAAGCACGTCGGAAGCCATTAAATTGTCAATTTTGAACGAGCCAATGAAAACTAGCCGACCTCTCCCCGCAACCCGCCACTTTTTGGCGATTTCGTTTTCCTACTGACATTTATTAAAGCGTGGTCTAAAGGTTCACTTGTCTGTGAGTAAGACACACCCCATGAAAATTTCAAGCGTAAGCAATAATCTCACAACCACCAACCACCAAAAACGTCGAATGAACCCGTTTCTTGTATGGGGACCCCTTTCATTTTTAATTTTATTTGATTTTTATGATTTTTTGTTATAGCGGTTTGTGAAAATACTTTGTGAAAATTTCAAGTGTTTACCTATATATTAAGGTTCAAACGATACATCCCTTTGTCAGACGTACGTACGGACAGCGAAGCATTAGTAATAGAGTTTCTGTTGATACCCTTAAGGTACATAACCCTTAAAAAAGCATATTCCTTATTAGAAAAGAATTAGGTGTGTGTATTATAAGGTAACAATTTTTCATGTAAACTTTAACGAAAAAAATATTTCGTTAACGATCTATAGGAAATTGAAACTGCTGAAAAAAAAACGAACTTTCACATAATACGACCCCAGGGTGCTATCTTGGTGTCTGAATCTCGGTAATTTTTCGCCAACCGAGCACCCATACCCAAATTATGGGGAATTACGGCAATGGTATTTTAAAATCGCATCTGCCTTCATATAATTATAACGACTAAAAATGACAGGCAATTCAAATGATGTCTGTTTGCGTGATAATATTGTTTGTGATTTGAAGATGAAATGGTTTATCGAACTAAAATAACTTCTTTTGGATATATACTAAAAAAACCACCAAGAGCGAACCGGGCTGACAGAAAAAGTAAATGTTTTTTTTTGTTATTTAGTACGTAGGTACCTATTAACCCTGAGAATATAAAAATTTTAAGTTACTTAATTTTATTGTATATATAAATAAATAAAAAAAAATACACTTAAAAAAATTTTTTTTTTTAAATTGTGATAGTAATAGGTAGTTATCGATTTACTTATAAAAATCTTTTTTTTCAGAATTTTCGTCTATTTGTCTGTATGTATAAATGTATGTATAAATGCACGCATCACACAAGAACTACTAGACAAATTTTGAGGTAATTTACTACCTGAGTCAACATATAGGATATTTTTACAGCGAGGAAATCTGTTATTCCTACAGGAAATTATAAAAACTGGCTCCAGACAAAAAATACGCACAAACCCACTCAACGTTGAGGTAGACGTCTAGTCTACGCAGGCAAAGTCACGAGCGGCCGCTAGTCTTAAATAAAAAGTAAATAAAATTACAAAAAATATGATTGATAACGCAACATTTATTTTCTTTATTTTTTTCATGAAAATTTGATAGGACATACGGATCTAACTGACTAATTGACTTTTGTGCCTCATGATTAGCTATTGAAATTAATATACTTAATTATTTTCTGGAAAAGTACATGATATTATGGTAATAAATAATGCATAATAATAAATAAATCGAATATTAATTTATTAAATTCAATGAATCAAAATACGTCGAAAATACATATAACAAATTTATTTTTAGCTATTTAGAAAAGATGTATGGTACAGAAAAGAGACAATTTACTTACGACTTACAAATACTAAATAAAATATTCAAGGTATGACAACGATGATAAAAACTCGAGGTACGAAATGTACGCATTGGAAAGAGACGACGATCTTTTCTCAATTCGTCGGGTAAAGGCGTGTCTAGTTATCTCCTAGAACATGTTTTCGCATTTTATGGAGAATCGTTTTCGTCTATGGCGAATAAATTGAAAAACTTTTTAATTGGATACGAAGGTCGACTGTTATAATTTTTCTTTTTACGATATTTTTACGTAAAAAGAAAAATTATACGTTACGTTATAATATTAATATTATTAAATTAAATAAAAAAATATAAATAAATTTATAGAAATTGACGATAACAACATAGTTTTGTCTGCTGCTAAATAGCATTATTATAATTAAAGCGATTTTTTTTTCATGTATAAGCATTATTTAGTTTACGTAGGTATTTCATTTCTGTAGGTAATCTAACAAAGTAGATACTTAGATGTCAGTAAAAAATACTTTTCCTTAGTTTTTATTATATAGCATGGACGCACATAGAGACCACAATAACCACAACAATATGACCATAAAAATATACGCCACATTCTAGATATACGCTATATAGCGCTATGACATATTCGTTATAGTGAAAAAACAACGATTCTGAAATTATATTCATAATTTATTGAAATATATAAATCAGACAATGATAATGGCTTGTTCTAATCTCTGAGTCTGTCTTTTCACTCGGGTTTTTTGAAGTATGACACGCTCAATCTTGATGATTCTGCTATCTAAGATCTATTTTGACTGACCGAGTGGTTAGAGATCCTAACTGCGGAGCCGAGGGTCGCGGGTTCGATTCCCGCCCGGGACAAATATTTGTGTGCATGAACATGTCCATTTGTTCCGTGTCTGGTTGTAAAAGTATTTATATAAGTATATATAATTAGGTATGGTCTAAGCATCTGCGATGCCATGCAACTTACACCTTCACCGGCTCTAGTCGCCTAGATAAATAAATTCTATAATCAAAATTTTTAACCTTTTGGCGGCATGTTTAGGGTTTCATCGTCAAATGACAAAAACCAATCATTTATATATTCTTTTTTAATAATAATACCTTGGACATTATCCTCAACGCCATCTAGTCACAAATTAAGCAGAGCTTGTATTATGGGTACTAAACAACTGGTAGGCACACATTCTTAACTATTTTTTTATAATAATAAATAAATTTAATAATAAATAAATAAAAATGTAAATAAATTTATAAAAATAATTAATAAACATTCTGTTCCGTCGTCAATGAACAAAGAAAATGTATATTTAGATATATTTATTAACGTCGTGTCTTTTGGAAAAATCGTCTGTCTGATTATTGTCAAAGTTAAGTTCTTTTTTGTCATGTTTAAAAACAGCCAGTCAGTCTATGGTCAGTCGCCGTCACCGCGACACATTCTTTATAGCAAATCCAAAAAAAACAGATAATAATAAAATAAAATGCAATATAGAGGCATACAATTGGCAGCTTACAACTAAAAAGTAATCTTTTCATGATGATATTTTTTTTGGGTGATAAGAAATGAATGAACATTAAGCGATAAGTGCACTAGTAATATTAATATATGCAAATGTACATAATTAAATATAATAAATATATCTACACATAAATAGATACATATTTATAATAATAATAATAATAATAAAATCATTTATTGCCAAAAACCAAAAAAGCAGTTACAGAAATTCTTAAAAAAAGCTTATTCTTTACGAAGCTTACAAAATTGGTGGCAAACGGAATCGACTCAGCCTAATGATGGTCAGCCGCTGGCGAACATGACCATCGCTGATATTCTGCCGATCCCGAAAATAAATATCTTAGAAATAAAAATATACATACTATAACTACATACTATGCAAACAATGAAATATTTTATAAGAAATTAAAAATAATATAAAATACAAACTTAAATACTAATTACATATAAAAAAATCGTATATCTCGTGAAGATTTGCTTACTGAATCGCGCATACATAGAAGGGAGCAAGATACGGGTCCCATCATGGCTCAGTGAGTCCGAGGCAGGGCCGGGTAGAGGTCAGATTACGACCCACAGAGTTCAACTACAATAACTCAAGTCCGAAATTTTATTGAAACCACACATTTTAATGCAATTTAGCAGCTTGTGAGATCTTTTTTTTGAATATCCAATAAGTGAGCCTTAACAATTCGTCTAAAAACATATAGTGAACTGGCGTTTCTCGCTGGTGGGGGTAAATTATTCCAGCATTTCGATGACGCATATTTAAAGCTACCCCTGAAAGTAGCTAACCTAAAAGACCGAACTATAGAAATATTGTTTCTTTTTATGGCCGTCCTAGCTCGTGTTTCCTGGGCCCAGGCAATTTTTTCAGCAAGGTACGGAGGGCAACCAGTTTTACGGAGGTTAAACATAATGATAGCCAGTTTAAGAGTTCGTCTGTTTAGCATATTTAGGATATTTTTTTCATTCAGGATTGGCGTAATCTGAGCTCTGCGCGCCACGTGCTGACGAAAACGAATGCAAGAGTTTTGTACGCGCTGCACACTCTTTTGCGTTTTTTTAAGTAGACATGGGCCATACACTACATCACCATATTCCAAATGCGAAAGTACCAACGAGTCGCATAACTTATTGCGAACGCTGGGGCATAAAAACGGGCGGAGCTTGTAAATAGTCCTAAGAGCGGCATAACATTTTGATACCTTATTTCTAACGTGAGCTTCAAACTTCAATTGACTATCTAATATAAATCCGAGATTTCGTACTTCTAGCGACTCTAATATTGGTCGATCTGCCACCACTATACTGTCGAGGAATTTACGAATCGTCTGGGCTTGAGATTTGGTACCGAGAACTATGTACATACTTTTAGTAGGATTGATCATTAAGCTATGCTTGTTCGACCAGTCTACGATAGCTTTTAAGTCTGCATTGATATTACGTACGGCTTTATTAATTGACTCGACGTTTGGCAACATGTGCATATACAGCTGGGTGTCATCCGCGTACATATGGGCAAAACTATGAGAAACAGTAGTAAGTAGGTCAGCTGTGTATATTGAATACAGTAGTGGACCTAGTATTGACCCCTGAATTACACCCCTTGTAAGTTTTAACGGTTTAGACTGCACCAAATTACCTTTGTCATTGAGACATTCAACTATCTGCTTCCTGTTATTAAAGTAGTTAACGAACCACTTACACGAGTCTTCAGTAAAACCGTAGTACGACAGTTTTGCTATGAGTACAGGTATACTCAAGCAGTCAAATGCCCGCGAGTAATCCAGCATAACCAGGACCGTTCCCATTCCCTGATCAGCCGCGGAGAGCACGTCATCAACGATGTGTAACAGTGTAGTAGTAGTGCTATGATTTTTCCGAAAACCAGATTGGTTTATAGGAAATATATTATGAACCTGAAAGTATTCTGTAATCTGCATGTGCACCGCCTTCTCTAATATTTTAGATAGTGCCGGAAGTATACTGATGGGTCGCAAATCGGCGAAACTTTCTATTTTACCTTTCTTTGGGATGGGTTTAACAATCGAACAGCGCCAGGATGACGGAAAAATGCCGGTAGATAATGAAGCATTAATTATGGTAGTAATCGCCTCAAGAGAGTAAGGAAGAGTTAATTTAATCATCTCAATAGATATTTTATCGCATCCCACCGCATTGGACTTGATAGAGTTTATTATAGAGAGTATCGACTCAGGTCGTAACAAGGCAAACTGGAATGAGTCACTAATAAACTTAGAAGATTGATATGATTTTAGGATTTCATTATCTCCCGCACATCGTGGTATCGATGTGATGAAAAAGTTGTTCATACCGTCGGCATCACGGAGATGTATGGGAAGAGGTTGTTCGTCAGAAAGTGCAAGAAATGAATTCAGAGAACGCCACATTTTTCGAGAATCGCGTTCGTTTTTGTTTACATAGTTATTCAGGTAAGTCTGCTTTTCTTTGCGTATTATGGATGAAATGCGATTTCGCAACATGCGATAAAACTGAATATTTTCGGGCTTCCCCGTTTTCTTGGCATGAGAACAAGCCCGATCACGCTCCCTCATAAGACACCTCACACTATCTGTTAACCAGGGAGCGGGAGGAGAATTAAATATACGCGTTCGTTCCGGAATGAAATGATCAAATAGACCCAAGATAAAATAATTAAAATATTGAACCATATCGTCAACGTCTTCAAGTTCCGTGACAAGGTACCACGGGGTAATAGAAGAAGCAAACCTATAGGTATCCGCATCAAACTCATTAAATGGTCTATAAGTTACAATTTTGGGGCCAGGTCGAGATATTTTAAACAAAAATTCTGCGAGTATAAATGCATGATCACTAAGATCATCATTATGCTTTACACTAAGTTTTTTAGGCGCACGATTAGCTCGACAGCAGATAACATCCAACAATGACTTAGAACGGTCTGTAATACGTGTTGCCTCATTGACTACCTGAACTAAGCCGTGTTCTATTAAGAAGGAGCCAAATAGTTCGTATTCGCGACTTTTAATCGTTAACAGGTCTACATTCAAATCGCCCATTACAAATACATCATCATAGCAAGAATTGTATGCCGCCAATGAATCGCCCAAATCATCCAAGAAAGGGACCAATCCAACGCCAGGAGGCCTGTAAAAACAGCCGAAAATAATGTTGTGCTTATTGACTTTGACCTCCAACCATATCCGCTCGAACTCACCCGAGCCATGCTCAAGCTGACGCACTCGTAAATCAGACCGCACATACGCACCCACTCCCCCACCACGACCACATCGCGGTATGTGAAACAATCGGTAGCCGGGAACACAGTAATGACTAACATCAGACGACGAGCTCAGCCAAGTTTCGGTCAAACAAACAATGTCCGGTTGTAATTTACTTATAGTTTCCAAAAGTTCATCGCGGCCAGTATTTAGCGAAAGACAATTCAGCAGACCAATTTTAAAATTCTCTTTCTTACTTTTCTTATGTCGTGAATACATAGCAAAAACAAAAATTAATTAGATTAACACTTTGCATTACACTTATAATAAGATTCAAATAAATAATCTGTACATTGGTTGCCGAATTCAAACACTTATTTAACCGAACATAAACCAAGCATTCAATATTTGTCACTATCCACTCCCCATAATAACCATCACCCTTTCGTAAGACATTTATATGGTGACGACTATCCGCATGTACGCTTACACACAAAAATAAAATAATTAAAAATGTCCTTAAACATATCAAGTGTACAAACCTTCCGTCATATAACAAAAATGTGTTGATAAATATGAAAAATAGAAAAAACATACAATATAATAATATTAAATACAAGAAAACGGTGCGTTTAAATTGAGGGTAGCTATAATTAAAGTCTAAAGAATAAACACCACAGATTGAGCAATGGTATAGAACCGCAAACTCGTAATACGTATTAGTCCGTACCTTATAAGTTATCAAGGTCTGCGACTGAACGGATGCGCAAGATTTTACTGTTTTGCTCCTTGCGAATATGTACCGCTCCACTTGAGGTCCATGCAAACCTATACTTCGCCTCCTTTGATCTTTTCCGCGCCTCCCGAAATAATTGACGATTAGCCCATGAGAGTCTTTCATTTATGTAAATTTTATGAGGGGGGCCCGAGAGTTCTAAGGCCGCTGTGGTCAATCCACGCCTTACCCTGACTTGTCTCAGAATTTCAATTTTAGTAGAATATCTACAAAACCTGACAACCACGGGACGATCTCGAGACTGCTCGCTTTGCGTCTTGTCCTTCAATGGGTACTTAGGCCCAGCACGACCTACCCAGTCGATGTCCCCCGCCTCCAATTCAATCCCCAATTGACGTCCCACAAGCATCACCGTGTGAGTAAGATTAATAATTAATTAATAATTAATATCTAATAAGAGTAACAGGAACAAAATGAGCAAAAAGGAAAGGATCATGGGGAAAGATAGTTTGCTGTGATCTGACTTTTAAAAGAACGTATATGGAAGGAGCTAGTCGGAAAGAAGTAGGTAGATAAGGAGTTCCACAGCAGTGCTAATTAACCTATTCGCAATTCGTTAACCATATTTGGTCAGATTGAAGGACACGGCCCATTTAATTAATAGAGACAATTGATTGATAACGATGGATGGCTAGTTAAAAGGTTAAACTCCGTGCTGCCTGAACTGTTAGGGAAATACCTACAATAGAAGTGAAATGAGTGGGATGGGATGTCAAGACAAAGGGTTTCAATACAATGAAGATATCGGCCATGTGCACATAGAAACTGGAACTGTTCTTTGAGATAATCAGGTGCATTTGGAGTGAACAGCACGTACAGGTACGTACGTACGTAGGGAAGGGTGAGATATGAGTATTTCGGCGAAGGCGAACGACGTGTCTAATCATCGTCATCATTTCAGCTTTTACCTGTCCACTGTTGAACATAAGCTTCCTCCATGCCACGCCAAGCGACGTGATTCTCCGCTTGCTGCATCCAACGGCGATCCGCCGTCTTCTTCAGGTCATCGGTCCATCATCGAGTCAGGGGGCGCCCGACGCTACGCTTTCCCGTGCATCGGTCTCCACTCGAAAACCTTTTTGCCCCATCGTGTACCTACATACAAGTATACAGAAATTACACACCCAGATACATGATAATGGCATGTACAAGCACACAAATATTTATTCCGGGCGGGCGGGAAACAAATCCGCGTCCCTTGGCTCAGTAGTTACTCTCTAACCATTAGGCTAATGTCCCAGGTATAAATATTGTTAAATCACAATATAAGTGTTACATAGGCAATGACTTAGTAATAAATGTATAGTGGGAACACTTTTGGTAAATATCACTTTTACGTATCAACGACCGCTTGGCCTAGTGGGTAGCGACCCTGCCTACGAAGCTGGAGGTCCCGGGTTCGAATCCCAGGTCAGTATTTAATGATGAATATCGATACTGGTACCGGATCTTGGTTGTTATATGTATTTAGTGTCTTCGTTTGGTACCCAAAACACAAGCTAATGCTTAGTTTGGGGCCTAGACGTTGTTGTGATGTATACGTTATTATTATTCAAAAAAGCCTCTTTTTGCCATATTCCCCCACTTTATTGTTGAATGGCAAAACACTGAAACAAACAAAATATACATATTTTTCAGTCGCGGCATTTAAAAACTAAGTATCTCAATTTATTTAGAGCATCTCGTAGGCTTTTCTAATGAACATTTATTATCAAATAACTATCTTAATTATGTCCATTACTTGTACCGAACGATCAAACTAGATAATTTGACCTTTTAATGCCGATTTAAGAGTTAAAAAGCTTTACTGTGTTATCAAAAGATAAGATGTTAAATAGATACCTATTCTATACCTATAAGATAATAAGGTAATTGACTTAAATGGAAAATATTTTATTTATCAAGAAAATATAACAATAGACTTTATACGATAACAAAATTTATAAACAAAATTATATTCCGTTGAAGAAAATGGAAATTATTAGCTATTAAAATTTTATTTCTGTCTCTTTCTTGCAAAACGAAATTTAAAATTATTTTACATGGCCTGACGTCACACATAGGTACTGTTAGGATGGCTCTGGGTAGGCCCTTTTTAAAAAAAGAATTTTATTAACCTGAAACTTTTAATATGATAGTTTACACAAGTTTACACGAGTGCTTCGAACAGTTGTCACAGATTGACTGGCGGCTCGCATATGAGCGTCGCCTTATATAAAATATGAGATTACATACGTCAGCATTTACTGCTAAATAAAATGGGATATAACATCTCCCCCGTTAAGACGAAAGTTATCTTTTGAGATAACGAAGTACTAACATCTAAATGAAATAACAAAAGATTAATCAATCATATAAGTATTAAAACAAACACAAGTTAAACATGATATAAAATAAAAATCTTAACTGCTAAAGAAAATATTAATTAAATACATTTAAACAATTTGAATATGACGATAAGATACAGAATTAATAATTACTGACATTTCTATTTGATGAATTTCGGAACAACACTTTATTTTTATTCATTTCTACTTCTGGTAGACTCTTAACAGATTTCTTATCGCATTCAAGTTCGTCAGATTCGTCAGTTATTTCAATCGATGTATTCAATCTCGTATTATGAGTATTTAATTTTCGATTATGACATTGATTGTATATTTGGATACAGCAAGCTGTCTGACAGTTGGAAAATAGTTTTTTATATAATTTATAAATGATGGTGCAAATTATAATTACAATTATGATGTAGGTTAGAGCTGAATAATAATGTCCGTATTTCACAATATGGGACTGATTTTCGGCTATAAATATTTGATCTTTCAAGTTATCCAATTTGTGCGATGCTAACTTTAAAGAATCTAAGTCGACATCTGTTAGGGTTATAGGTGAAATTAAATTATGTTCACTAGAATTGACGATTTGGTAGTTACAACAATCATCTTCCAAAATATTAAAATCAATTGACAATTGATTAGGTAAAGTTGTTTTAAAATTACGGGAAGTGCGAAATTGCATGGTTTGAAAATAAGCTATACAATTATAATTTAAGGATAAAATTCCAGTACCTTGTAAAGTATATTCCTTAATATCGTCGATATTTTCACATTTAATTGTTAATTTGTTAGGATTTGATTGTACAAATATAAACTTATCATTATGAAGCTTATGCCATAAATTAATATTACCATAGATTACTTTAGAGTCACAAGTTTCGGGAAGAGATAATGTTACTTCCGTTAATAATTTTGTTTCGCAAGTAGGATTATTGACGGTAGACAATATGTAGGGTAAAGGACATATTTTATAATCATACTTTATATTATTACATTCACTTAGACTATCTAATAATGCATAGTTCAATCTATCATCCGTTACAGCTATGTAAGACTTCGAAGGGCGGATAAGGACATAGGCCTTAAAATTAAGTTCTTCTCGTGGTGTTGGTAGCGGTAACACCTTGTAGATATTAAACTTGGTAGGGTTAATTAATGGTATTTGAATAATGAATATTATTTTATTGTTGTAATAGTATGAAGTTAATTTGGATACATCTATGATGCTATGCATGTTCTCTAATGACAGAGATATGGGGAAATCTAAATTATTACGAGGTAATCTATTACTAGATAATTCGTTGTATAATTTGGTAGGTGTTAGGACATAAGGATGTAAAATATTAGTTTTGGCAAATAAGATTGAATTTAGTGTTGTATCTAGAATAACAGAGACTGATAGTAGAGATCCTTCGATTATAGAGAAAATCGAATTTATCTTCGAAATGTTAATAATATTTTCGTTTAGTTTAGAATTTTGCGTAATAGCATAGTTTAATTTTTCGATTTGATTATTTAATTTTATCTCGTTGTTATTTAGTTGTCTAATAGAAGTATTGAAGTTACTGATTGTGGATTGGACTACGTGAATGTTGTCCTTCATAAGGGAAAATATTTTATTTTCGTTTTGTTGGCATGACGTAATCGCTTCGTCGTAGTTTCGAGCGTCGTCGGCGTCTAATGTGCCAAAGAAAAATTTGAGGATCTGACCTCCGAATTCGAGAGATCGTTTCTCTCGGTTATGAGGTTTTTCGGAAATGAGGTGGGACAAAGAATTATATTTTAGGTAGTTAGTGTTAATTAGAATTTCCAGCGGATTTAAATTATCTTTACAATGTATATCGATTGCAAAATTCTGTGCCTTTTCGCAGAAGTCGGTTAGTTTTGAAATTGATTGGTGGATTTTATCGAGATAAGGTTTGATCGGTACAATTTCTATGTGAGTGATTACTCTCCAGTAATCGTTGTAAAAGTACGCAATAGTAGTTGGATCAAAATATAGTCCAGGACTATGTGAAATTTGTTCGATCGGTTCCGAATGGTTCGGTCGAAGAGTAGATCTGAAACAATAATATTTTTACGCTGGTTTTATTTCGTTAACGTGGTGTTTTACGTGTTTTCTATTAATACATATAGTGACATTGTTTTTGTTATTGACCTTGATGATTTTGAAAGGGCCTTTCCAAATTGGAGACAGGGCCTTGCGTGATTTATGATGTTGTTTTACATACACAAGATCTCCGGACTTATACTTCGGTTTTCGAGCGGAAATATCGTAGTATCGTTTTGAAGCTTCTTTACTTGAAGTTATATTTTGCAAAGCTTTTTCGCGAGAACATTTCATTCTGTATTGTAAAGCACGGATATATTCTGGATAAGTTGTGTCATTACTAAAATCATAAACACTACTCGGAATGGTCGGTTTAAAGCCGTATAGTAGTTCAAACGGAGTAAAGTTTGTCGTGGTGTGCGGAGTTGTGTTGTAAGATAATATGGCAGGTGCTAGGTAGCAATGCCAGTCGTCTTGATTTTCGTTAACGAAAGATTTTAAATATTCTTTAAGGGTTGCGTGACTCCGTTCAAGGGCTCCATTTGTTTGAGGGTGATATGGTGAAGAAAATAGGTTTTTTATTTTTAATATATCGGTTAGTTGTTTAAACAGTTCGGATGTAAAGTAAGTTCCCAAATCGGTAAGAATCATTTTTGGGATTCCGAAGAGTGAGAAGAAATGGATTAAGCTTCGCGCGATTTCTTCCGTTGTGGATGTGAGCATAGGATAAGCATTTGAGAATTTAGTTAAGTCGTCTTGGAGTGTTAATATGAATTTAAATTTTTGAAAACCGGCCTCGGGTAGAGGGCCGATGACGTCCAGTGCTAGCCTTTCAAATGGTTTGGTACTCGAGGACGTTATAACCATTGGAGCTTTGTTTGAAAGTCTTAGAGGTTTGTTTATTTTACATAAATTACAGTCGTTTACGAAACGTTCTATGTCGGAACGCATACCTTTCCAATAGTAAGACGTTTTAATCCTTTTATACATACGTGAAATGCCTGGATGACCAGCCATTGTACTACCATGATTTTCTTTTAAAATGTTAGGGATTTCGGCAGGGGTAGGGTACTGTATTTGATCTTTATAGATATGTACTTTAATATTCGTACCGTGAAAAACATAAGATATCATATTATAGATTTTAGTATATACTAGTCTGGTAAACGGTTCTGAAAAGTTTGAAATGGCTATTTCTTTCTCATAGTCAGTTTTTGAAATAATTTGATCCCGCAATTTAAGTAATATGTTGTATATAGATTTATAAGAGGTTTCGTCATAATGGTGAATCTTTGTAAATAAGAAATAAATTGTTTTTTTATTCGCGTCGATTGCTTGTACGGTGTCTGGTTCGCGTTCGGCAGATAACAGTTCACCGGAATTGTTTATATTAGATAACAGTTCTTCGCAATGAGGCATAGAGTAATCAAAGTCTAGAGAAACTGGGCAAGCGATTATTTTTTCTTTCGCGGAAGTTAAATTTTGGTTGTGTTCTTCAATTTCGGTATCGTTAGAAGTTTGTGCTGTAAATTGTTTTTTGAAGTATTGTTCGTATGTACTTTTATTTATTTGGGAATGAGTGACGGAGTTTACAGGGTTGCGAGATAATGCATCTGCGTTAGAATTTATACGACCGGGTTTATAAACGATTTCATAATCGTATTCTTCGAGTTTTAATCGCCATCTTAGTAATCTTCCGCCGGGATCTTTGGCGTTAAAAAGCCATGTAAGGGGTCGATGGTCTGTAACGATTTGAAACTTATAGCCATATAAGTAAGGACGGAAGGTATTTACACCGAAAAGTATGGCGAGTAGCTCTTTCTCCGTTGTAGAGTAGTTACCTTCGCTTCTGTTCAAAGTACGGGACGCATAAGCGATTGGTTTATCTTTACCAATTTCGCCTTGAGATAAAACCGCGCCGACGGCGTAATTAGATGCGTCTGTGGTTACAACGAAAGGTTGAGAGAAATCTGGGTATTGTAATAACGGAGCCGTAGTTAGTTTTTGTTTCAAAAGGTTAAAAGCTGCTTCTTGTTCTTGAGACCATTGGAACGTGGTATCCTTTTTTAATAAGGATGTAAGAGGTTTGGTTATATGGGAAAAGTTTTCAACGAAACGGCGATAGTAACCTACTAATCCGAGAAAAGATTTTACGTCTTTAGGGTTCATCGGAGTAGGGAATTCAGAAATGGCTTTTACCTTGTCGGGATTAGGTGAAACGCCTTTGTCGGTGATGACATGCCCTAGATATGCGACTTCACGTCTCAGGAACTCGCATTTATCGGGTTGTAATTTAAGATTTGCTTCTCTGAATTTAG
Organism: Luffia ferchaultella; assembly: GCA_949709985.1. NCBI lineage: Eukaryota > Metazoa > Arthropoda > Insecta > Lepidoptera > Psychidae > Luffia > Luffia ferchaultella. The sequence goes on along the minus strand of OX453264.1, from coordinate 7,206,122 downwards.
AAAAAATAAGTTCGAGTTTGGTTAAATGAGATTCGAGGTCGTGAGAGTAACATATGCAGTCATCTAAGTAAATATAGCAATGTATACCTTGCAGTCCCGTGAGGACGGTGTTCATGAGCCGTTGGAACGTGGAGGGAGCGTTTTTCAAGCCAAATGGCATTCTCATGAACTCAAAGTGACCGGAAATACTGTTGGTTGTGACACTGAATCCCGTTTTTTCTGTATCTTTGGGATCAAGACAAATTTGGTGAAAACCAGAAGCTAAATCAAGCGTACTAAAATATTTAGAATGACCAAGTTGGTCTAAGATGTCAGTTATAAGCGGCAAGGGATAAATTTCTGAAACGGTGACGTCATTCAGACGTCGAAAATCAATCACTATTCTCCATTTTTGTTTGCCGGAAGCATCAAGTTTTTTGGGGACCACCCAGACGGGTGCATTCCAAGGAGAGTTTGAAGGGCGAATTATGTTTTGGTCGAGCATTTTCTTTACTTGTTGTTCGACTTCGTTTTTATGAATTTCTGGGAAGCGATACGACTTAACATGAATAGGAGCTGCGTTTCCAGTGTTGATGGAATGTCGAATTGCGTTTGTGTGAGATAAGTATTCGCCATCAAGATGGAATATATCGGTATATTTTGAAATGCAGTTTATTAACGATTTTTTTTTCTTGAGGATTTAGATGAGAGCATCGGATTTGTTCGAGGACTTTGTCACAAAGGTTGATTTTTGGTGATTCGATTTGATGTATGAGAGTTTGTTGCGTATCACAATTTGACGATGAAATTTCGTATGGAGTCAAATGAATTTTATAATTATCGACTTCAACTTCCGATTCGGTTGAATTTAAAACGGAGACGTTGACTCTATTGTTAGATTTTAATGTTGTTATGCAATTGGCTATGTATACACCTTCGGATATGGTTTGATCTAAAACTAAAGCTTCCTTCTGATTGGAAAATTCGGGAAGGTTGTCGACTTGGCACTCAATGATCATTTCTGATCTGGGTGGTATGACGAACAGAGGTTTGCTAAAACAAATCGGTATTACTTGACCTTCTAAAATAAGGGAGCTAGTAGTATATTGGATATCAATATTAAAATGTTTAATGAGGTCGTTGCCTATTATGCCATCGTAAGAGAGACTTATTTTATCTGAGATTGTATGAAATTTAAACCCGAAATTAATTTTAGTTTTTGGAGAGGTTTGATGTTCAAGATTGAGATAAGTTGATCCGAGAGACTTGCATGTGGAGTCGTTGTCGCTTAAACCCTTTAATGTAATAATATCGGTTCCTAAATCTGGTTTTGTAAGGCTCGAAAGTTTGACAATGCTAATGCTGGAGCCCGTATCGATTAAGAAACATAGGGGTTTGGAATTTAAGTGAGTTTTTAAATAGACGTGAGGAAGTGAAATTTTAGTGTTAATATTGTCTATAGTATAGAATCCTTCACGTGAAATATCTTTGTGTGAATCAGAGACATAAGACTTATCTTTAAATTTAAGAGTCTCTGAATTTTCATTGCTCTGTGTCGAGGAAAATTTAAGGACACGTGCTTTAATTTTTAATTCGTTAGAATTCGGTTGAGATGAAGGTGCATAAAAATCCTGTGCAAGCGGAACTTCACTACAGGGACGACCTTGAATTTGTAGCTTAACCGAATTTTGTCCCATTTTCGATGATTGTGCTTGGGGAAATTTAAGAGCACGTTCATCAAAAGATCGGGGAGATTTCGTGTCGTTTGAACCGTTAATACGTTTCGGCAGACACGGTACCGAAACATTTATTAGTTTAAATCGTCATTAGGTTCGGTAGAATCTACAAGATGCATAGTAGCACGGTTATGCGTTGCACTTGCGCGACGGACGGGTCAGTGCGCTTATCGCTATTTTTATATTTTAATTTGCGTAACTCGTCGATGGAATGACCGCGATGTTTACAATAAGCACAACTTTTATTTGGATCGAATGTGGAAACGGGTCGATTAGGTTGAGTATCCGAATTTATGTGATGAAACTTATTAATCGTTTTTTGTTTATTCCTGTAGCATTCTAATGACGTATGACCTGTTCTTTGACAAGTAGAACATTGTTTAATAGAATGTTGTTTAATTTTTGTTAAATTATATAATTTTTCTTCTTCAATTGCGTATGATATCGCGTCAGATAATGTTTTAGGATTTTTGCAACGTACAATGTGAGAAAAGTTGGTATTCATTCCTAGTAAAAATGTATTTAGAGCTAAATCTTCCATAGCAGCTAATCTGCCGGGGAGTTCTTCTTCGATATCGCAGCTGTAATGGATGTCGGACTGAATTCGAATGAGGCACGACTCTATTCTAAGAGAATATTGTGTCACATCCTCGGAAGGCAATTGTTTACAATTTTGTAAATCGAACAAAAGGTGGGTTGAATGTTTTTTCTCCCCAAATGTGGATTTAAGAAAGGATTTTATTTCCTTCCAACTATTAAATTTCTTTAGACAACAAGCTAGTTGCGCTTTGCCTTCGAGTTGTGATAAAATAAATTTACATAAGACGTTCTGTTGATCTGTATTTGCTAGTGTGATTGCATTTTCACAATTTGTTAAAAACGCGGGCAATGATTCTCGGTCACCTTTGTAGGGTTTGACAAACTTCAGTAACACAGAAAGTGAAATTTTTTCGGTCATTTTGATTTTACTTAGTGGTTGGTCTGATTCAGAACCAGACTCTTCATCAACGTTTTGTTTTACTTGTTTGTAAGGCATTTACTTGAAATTGCAGTACAGATCCTCAGAATAACAATTACAACAAAGAAATAAGTAAAAATATAGTTATTATTATTAATATGTGAATCGCAAAATAATATAAGAGTTATAGATCACTTTCACTGAATTTCACTTGAACTTTGGTATTATTCGAATTTGAATGACAAAAATATAACTCACAGTATAATGACGACACACGTGGAAAGTTTGTAGAACATCTTCTGATGATGTTGCAGTTAAATAAACACGTCGTTTCGCAGCGTGCTTATCGCGGGTAGCAACGGTGATGTCACGTAGACGGCTGTACTCGGGACTCGTCGAGTGTGGGAAATTAGCCACGTGGTGTTGTTGGTGGCGAGTCAATCTATATGGTGATGCAGCTTACCCTCAGGAGTCCAGACAAACTGTCGACCAGGTTTTGATGGTGCGGGCTCAGGCTTATGCCTAAGGCTGATCGTCGACCAGGAGATAGATGGTGCGGGCTCAGGCTTATGCCTAAGGCTGATCGTCGACCGGAACTACTCCTTATTCTTCTTAAAGGCCAGGCCAAACGTTAATCGAGAGCGTAGCGCGGCGCGTAACACTTCGATTTACTTGTTTTATAGATATCCAGGAATATCGGTAATTATCCCTGAATATCCCACTTCTGACACCAATTTCTTAGGATGGCTCTGGGTAGGCCCTTTTTAAAAAAAGAATTTTATTAACCTGAAACTTTTAATATGATAGTTTACACAAGTTTACACGAGTGCTTCGAACAGTTGTCACAGATTGACTGGCGGCTCGCATATGAGCGTCGCCTTATATAAAATATGAGATTACATATGTCAGCATTTACTGCTAAATAAAATGGGATATAACAGTACGTCATGCGGTATTGCCCTCTCTGTCTAACAGGACATTTTAAACATTTATAACTTTGTTAATGCACACAATTATTACGAACCATTTATTATTTACTACACAAAAATAATAATAATAAAACTTTGTTAATAATGATTTAATTTTTATAATTTTTTCCCTGTTATGATGTATTTAGAAAACTCTTTCATATAAAATAATTTAAAAAAATATAGTCATCTAGCCTATTGCGAATACTTTACCCGTTCTTTTCTATGTTTAATTTTGAGAAAATCTTAACACAGACCCTAACTACAAAAAATTACAGTTGCTTGCATAATAGGTATGGAAAAAAAATCTAAAAAGCTCTGCTCTACGTGTATACTTAAAAAATATTTACTGACTATGGACATCGTGTTGTTTTTACCAATTAAAATTGATTAATGGATCTTTGATTAACTTTATATAAAGTAATACTTCATTTTACAAATTACGACAAAAAATATAACACATTAGGAATCGGCGTTTTCGGGGCACGCGCTTGAAACTAATAAAAAATTGGTCAAGTCACGTATCAAAGCCAGGTTGTAAGGTTCCGTAAGTAGGTACCTATTTAAAAATCTAAATAAGATTTTTCTTTGAGAATTTTAAATATTAATAATTATTAGCCCTAAACCAGGTAGGTGGACCCTGTAATATGGATTCTAGACAATTGATATACATACTTAAATAGGTAGGTATTCTTTATTTATGTATATATATAGATACCTTCGTATTTTACACCCAGCCACAGAACAAACAGACATGTTCATGCACACAAATATTTGGCCCGGACGTGAATCGAATCCGCGACCTTTGTTCTGCAGTTAGGATATTCCTACCAATGATACTATTATAAGTTTTTGTATTGAGCATCCTTGTAATTTCAATATGTCGATTTTACTCAGTTCATTTTCTGCTGCGCTAGTTTTTGTGTGTGTAATCCACACACTATTTAGTTTTGACGACCCCTTAGCCTAGTGGGTAGCGACCCTGCCTACGAAACTGGAGGTCCCGGGTTCGAATCCCAGCTCGGGTCTTGGTTGTTATATGTATGTCTTGTCTTCGCTTGGTACCCAAAACACAAGCTAATGCTTAGTTTGGGGCCTAGACGTTGTAGTTATGTATACGTTATTATTATTATTATTATTATTATTATAGTTTATGTACACTTCCCATTTTAATTTAATTGCCCAGGTAATGTAAACCATCTTTAGCTAGTGATCCGTAGGCATTTTTCACTATTTGACAAAAACACACTATAAGAATGGTTCGCTCTGATTAACTAGGTAACCCCAAAAACTGCATCAAAGGACACCTTTAGCGACCGGGTGCTCAGTAATTGATTATAAATTATATGTCGTAGATAATGCATGGGTGCTTTGACGATTTTTTTGAAACGCTATTGAAAAACCGTTACAAAAGAAATACACTAATTCCACACGAATACATTGTCTTATAGCCTAAGAAAATTGTCTTTTTAAAGTGAAATCCGTCATAACCAGCTGAAAATTTGCATACGTACTCATAATACTACCTCATATAATATATCAAAACTCCCCATCACTCCGACGCTTGCGTTTGGAGATATAGCCCCGCGCATGCGCTCACTGCGCTTCGTGATATAGTTCTCCTTAAACTTTATGGCTGGTCGCAATACAATACTATAAGCGTGCTTGCACAGGTACCGTCATATACCCCTCGCTCCACTGCGTCCTGCTACACCTAAAACCGGTTACTGCGACGCGACTTGAGCCTATGTTCGCATCCGCCATAAAGTTTGATTGGAAATGTACACGGCGCTAGTGCGCGCAGTAGGCCGTGGGCTTAATTCATACGTGTTACCTTTTTAGGCCACGCAGCGTTCATCTAGAGATCCCGAGGCCCGCTACAAGTAAATATAAGTTAGTAAACAAGTGTTTACGCAGCATGACATATTGTTTGAATTATGAAAAATTCAGCATAACAGTATTTGACGGTTGCAGAGGAGAGAGAGCACAAAAATTGAGGAACAAAAATGCCGATCTGCAGGTATGTCGAAATTTACTTACCAATTGTGACGGGAAGAGATGAATTTGTTTGTACTTCTCAAAACAAAGCACAATTTATTGATTTATTGACACAAAAGTTGCAGGCTAATCAAATGGTCGTACACCAAGCTGAAGCAGTCACAGATACTCTGAGCGCTGAAACAGCGATTAGTTTGTCTTTAAATAATACATCCGTTACGGTTGTCGCTTTAAATACCTACTGATATTTTAACAAAATTGATAGCAAGATCCGATGATGAAAATCAAAGAATGGAAATACTGAAAAATTTAAAATGCTAAAACCTGGAAGTCATCTGAGGCCCAGTAAATACTATGATATTGCAGAAATTCGCCAAAAAATGAGTCCTTTGAAAGATGTATTACTTTTTGCACATGCAATGTCAGGTTGTTATACAATATCGGCTTTTTTCAGAAAAGGAAAAGTAAAAACTTACGACTGCTTAAGGGATGTAGAGTTGAGGAAAACCGTTTCGATATTCAACGATCCTCGAGCCGAACGTGACAACATCGCAAAAGCTGGGGAAGAATTAGTTTTGAAAGTTATTAACAAACTGACCTCAAACTGGATTTAAATAAGCTAAAGTTCTATTTATATAAACAAACAGTTGCCAAGCAAACCATGAACGATAACTTAAACTGTCGACACTGCCACCTATTAAAGACGCAACTCGGCAACACTCGTTTCGATTTATTTAGAAGTGCAGCGCTGGTTGGGAAATCATATGTCACCCTATGAATGGGGTGGGAAAAAGCGTGGACAAACATTAGTTCCAGTTGTAAAAAAGGGTGTGAACGTTGGTGCGAGTGCTCTTTAGAAAAGCAGATCTGATGTGTTCGGCAATGTGTAGCCAATGTCTTGGCCTATCATGTGAAAATGTTCCTGAACCAATGGAACATGACGACGATTGTTTATTTTTTTGTTAATATATGTTTTCTTGTTTTTTCACCTTTTTTATTTATTTAAATTCCTCTAAAGTTTGCTTATTTATAAAAGAGTTTTCAATTTTTTTGCCCCCTTACACCCTGTATATCTCAGAACGCATGCGGTGGAGGAAGGGAGAGTTTCACATAGTTATTGATATATATATCTACAGATTCACCATTCCGAATTTCAGCTGCTTATGTTCAGAGAAATAACTGAAATTTAATAAAATTTCAGTTATTTGCAAAGATTTTCTCAAATTTTTCAAATTTTTCCATTTTCCCTTACATCCTGTTTCTCAGGACGTAAGCGGCGAAGGAATAGGGAGTTTCACGTAGTCATTGGTGTATATCTACAGATTCACTATTCTGAATTTCAGCTGGTTATGTTACATTTCATTTATTTGCAAAGGTTTTCGCTAATTTTTTATTTTTTTTCTATTTTTCCCTTACACCCTGTATATCCCAGGACGCAAGCGGCGGAGGAATGGGGAGTTTCACATAGATGTTGGTGTATATCTACAGATTCATCTTACCAAATTCCAGCTGGTTATGTTACATTTCACTTATTTGCCAAAATTTTGTCTAATATTCTTAGACTATTAGCTGTTTTTATTGGATACATTTTATGACATGAGAAAAAAAACAATTTTTTTTAGTTCGCAGAGTAGATCAAAATACTTGCCTATGGTCATGCCTTTGGTAAATCCATTGAGTACCTAAATAATTTGACAGCAAATGGGTAGATCGCTGTTTGTATATACCCTATGTTTGTCTGGCCAGGGGTTAGAACTTTCGAAACTGTCTAGTTACTGAAGAAACATCTATTAGTTACTTAAGTAACATGTATAGAATACAGTTTAAACTACACCTGCTCGAAAAGCGGTGTAAAACTTTTTAAAGAAGAAGGCAGAAAGCCCTTGTTTATTCCCGTGGGAGACAAAAATGTATGAAAATCCCTTATTATTATTATTACTGCCACTGTATTTTCTAATATTAGAATACGAATTTTTTATATGAAGACGCAAAACGATACTAACCAATTACTTTTTATTCTAAATAAAAATTTAAAAGAAAGCAAACTAACGTCAAAGCCGTCAAACTGCATCAATCTGAATGAAAAACGAGCAGATTTCTTTTGGTGATTTAAAATTGCTTAATTCACATAATAATTGTACTGTAAATAATAATAATAATAACGTACATGTACATCACAACAACGTCTAGGCCCCAAACTAAGCATTAGCTTGTGTTTTGGGTACCAAGCGAAGACACCACATACATTTAACAACCAAGACCCGGTACCAGTATCAATATTCATCATATAAATACTGACCCGACCTGGGATTCGAACCCGGGACCCTAGCTCCTTAGGCAAGGTCACTTCCCACTGGGCCAAGCGGTCGTCAATGTCTTCTAGAAGCGGTAGTGACGATTTGATGACTCCAATAGAATTAAAAGAAACTGCTCGAGCTGTTATTAACAACTTTTTGGAACGGGGGAAAAGCATTGCTGTAAGTTTTAATAATTGTAATAATTTCAATATTGACTTTGATTCATAAACATATTATTTCTCGTAGGTGTAGTATAAAGTAGTATGTAGTATAAAGTAGCAGTAGGCAAAACGTAGAGCAGATGCGGTAGAAATAATAAATAAATATAACAATTTATGTAAAGTCAAAGCTCTTCTAAAGACATGGGCTTAGCGCCTATGGAAATGTGTAGTAAATAAGAAAAAAAAAAAAAAGTAGTATGTGTGACTCTGGAAGAAGGGCGATTCCCGTTTCGTGTGTTTAAGGCCCTCCGCTTGCGGCGTCGAGCCTCAAATGCACACTCGAAGGTAAACGGTCATTTTCTTCCCTCGGTGAACAATCTACTAGATTTTACTATGACGGAAGTACAATTATAATTCATTAAAGTTTAAAGGTTTAGGTGGAGAATTTAAAGGTGGAAATAGACAACGTGATTTCTGATATTATTCCGAAGAATATATAAGAAAATCACGCATTAATTATTAGTTAATAAATTACCGGTTACCTGCAAAAGCCATGACGACCCAAACTTTATAGTAGCCCATCATTCCTACCTGCGTTAGACGCATGCGCTGACAAACTTTCAGCTTTAATGAAATATGGAAGGTCTGGCATTGACGAGCTTTTAGACTATAACTTAAGTTATATATGCCAAATTGCCAAATGCCAAAAATATATGACTTAAGTTATACATGCCAAATCTTACATGTCTAGGTCATGAAGTCTTGGAAAAGACATTTTATAGACATCAGTCGTGGTAGCCCAAAACGCAACGAACCTGTCTCAAATTTATAAGGCCATAGGGCCATGGTTTGAATCTGAATGGGTACCAATGAGTTTTTCTGACTTAAGTACATAACTATCACTGACTCCGTGCCTCGGAGAGCACGTTAAGCAGTCGGTCCCGGGCGCTGTCAATAGATGGCGGTCGTTACAATCCCCAACCCGCAGTGGAGCAGCGTGGTGGATTTAAGCTCCAAGCCCCCGTCCCTCACCCTGGGGGAAACCTAAGTTCCTGCAGTGGGGTAAAACATGGGCTAATGAAGTGAAGTGATTTCTTATTAATAGAAAGGTTCTATAAGAGTCTTTTAACCAGTTTCGGCACGAAACTCCGAAAACGACTAAACGCTTTATTATAATCATCAGCAAAACCAACATTGATTGAGTAATCATCGAAAAATTATCGACCCGAGGCGAAACTTTGCCATTAATTTTAGGGGTTACGTTCCATTTACGTTTCACAAGTTAACAAAATATAAGCTTAACAAGGTAACTAAGTAGTATCAGATTCGATGCTGCGTTTGTCTGTTTTTAGTAATGAATTATTGTTTATAATAATAATATCTGCAACATCCCACACAGCGCCCAAACTAAGCAAGTATTATGTTTGTATTATGGGGTACTAGACACCTGATATACATACTTAAATTATCTTCATAATATATACATATCTAGACACTTTTACACCCTTACACGGAACAAATAGACATGTTCACGCACACAAACATTTGTCCCGAATAGAACCTGCGACCTTTGGCCCCGGATTACGTACCCATCGTAGAATTCAGACTGACAAAAATAACTGAAAAAAATTACTCGATTTCCAGATGATGTTGTAACTAAGTTACACCCATCCAGATCTAGAACCAGCCATCGAGTTCGATTTGACATCCTTCTGGAGTGTTTTTGTTTGCGGAGTTATTCAAAACTGAACTTTGCATGCATATTCATTTCTTTATTATTTGCATGGTATTTAAATAACGTTAACAAACACGGACAGAGCGTATAAGCTGCGATTTAGTGTTCGAATGTCTATCTATTTCGCCGGACACGGAAACATGACCAAACAGGACTGGCATATTCTAATATACTTCTTAAAAGCATAATAAAGTGTTTTAAGGCATTAAATATCGGTAAAGGATTCAGATACCCGTAAAACAAACCCCAAATTTTTGCATGTCTTGTTGGTAATGCTGTAGATATGTTTGGTCATAGTTTTAAGCCTAGAATTACACCTAAGTCATGTATTGATTATCCTAATTGGGCTCCCATAGCAGCTAAAGTAGTGAAAAAGACGTAAATCGCGCTTGCGGGCCACTACAGTAAGGTGGGGGAATCAGTTTGCTTAAAGCATGCAGGTGACAATGTTAAGAGTTGTTGGTGAGATGCACTTTTCTATTCCCCCGTGTCGACCATTTTGGATATGAGATATGAGAGCAGACGTCTGTAGGTACACATATTTTATGGTTTTCGTTTTAAGACTAAAAACATTTTTTATAATATATAGACATTTTACACCCGGACAGTAGACACGGAACAAATAGATATGTTCACGCACACAAATATTTGTCTAGGGTGGGTATCGAAACCCGCGACCCTTGGCTACCACATCTAACCACTCGGCTAATCGGTCAGTTGATAGCTTTACATTTTTGTCGTATAAAATATATATATTTTTAATAAAATTAATAAAATATAGTACGCCTTGTCCTCCTTGAGTCCTTGCCTTGAGTATAGTTCCAATTAAACTTTATGGCAGATCGGAATACAACGCTCTACGCGTGCTTGCGCAAGTTCAGTCATATGCCCCTCGCTCCACTGCGTCCAGTCCAGCTACACCTAAAACTGGTTACTGCGACGTGACTTGTGCCTATGTTCACATCCGCCATAAGGTTTGATTGGAACTGTACTCGGATAAAAAACTAAAAATTTACGAGTGAAGATTTTAAATAAGATGTATCGCCATCACAATTTTAATATATGCAACGCTAACTTTCCATTAGGTATTACGTAAATACTGGCCTGTTAACTAAAGCCTGTCTTTGAAGGTACCATTTTACCCCACCATAATTTTAAGTTGCCAAAGAATTAAAATAACTTTTATAAAGTAGACGATGGCACGTGCGTACGTTGTGAAGCTCACTTATTTATAACTAGCTTTTGATACGGCTTCAGCCGTAGGATTTTTGTAACTTTAAATGGAAATATTTTTAAACCATATATTTTAACACATAACAGGATCAACACTTGCTATCTAATGTATTAATACACATGCCACAATGAATAACATAAAAAGAACAAATAAAACGCAATAATAATAACCACAAACGACAAAGGCGTATTGAGTGGTAAGAAAATCTGGTTTCCAGCAAGTCCCGCTCCAAGTTAAAAGTCAATTCTCGCTGATACACTCGAGTAAATAATAGAAGAACAACAAAAATATATTGACACTATTGTATATAATTAAAAAAATAATTACAATAAACCACCATGCCATCAGCTCATTAATACTACACTGCGGGGCTTAAGCCTCCCCTCGGGATGAAAGGACTTGAAGCGTAATCCACCACGGTGTTCCAGTGCGAGTTGGTGAATTTTAATTTCTGCCATTTACCGGCAATCGGGACCGACGCGGCGGCTTGACGTGCTTTCCGAGGCACAGTCAGTGATAGTTGTGTACATAAATAAGTAAAAACTCATTCGTACATACAGGCCTTGGGGTTCGAACCGCGGCCTTCTAAACAAGTAGCAGGCTTGCTACCACTCGGTTATGACGACATCTAAAATGAAAGAAACTAAAATAAACAATTACTACTAATTATCTAAAACATCGACGACAAAATGCGCAAGAGTGTTGGTCTTCTGGGACGTACTCGTTGTTAAAAGAAGTGGCAGATCGTTTTTTTTTTATATAACACCCACGTGTAGATAACGTCTCTATAATCGTGTTTTACCGTCCGTTGAAATCTTTTTCTTCGCTTCTTAAATTCTATTTCCACGACTGGTCACAGAATGAATAATAGTTACAGGCGCAGAAGGTTAACTCCGCAAAAACATTTAAATAATTAATGACTCACTGCACGTTGCAACAAAGCGCAATGCAGTTAAGACAGTTCTATTTGCATAGAAACTGAATTCACCTACAAGTGTATACAAGCCGCCGTTTTTTCTACAGCATAACTTTCTCTGTGCTACTAAATACTCGCTGGTACGGCCCGTCAATGCCCTTGTGGCTTCTTAGGTAAGGCACAGATGAAGGTGCAGAGTACGCCAGGCCTGCCCAAAAGAAATTTTGACCAGAATAAATACTAACCTATGGTACTTCATCTCTTCGAGTATCTGCTAGAAACCGTGTTGTTTTGTTGCCCTTAGCACAATGAATATAGGACAAACAAACAAATGAATAATGTAGTAACTTTTCGCATTTGTAATATTACTTATTAGCTTTCCGAACCCGACTTCGCTCGTTACCCAGGACTACACAGTTGTACCGGGTCTGGATAAAAAGTAGCCTATAGGTTTTAAACAGTAGTTTAAATTCTGAACACCTGTTTATCGTTGAATACGGCTCTTAGTATATAGTAGAGATAGAGCAGGCGTGGTAAATGACTCGTCGAAGAGCACGACTCATAGACGCCCCGCGCGAAAAAAAGTTACATTTTTTCACGTTGACCGCTCTGCAGCTTCAACCGCTCGACCGATTTCTAAAATTTTAGACTTATTCGACAGCCAACTAAAATTTTTTTTTTTTTCATTTTGTCGCTATCGGTTTTCGTTTTTGAGATAATCGATTCGGAAGTTTGAGATTTGAGCAAATTTTCGCCATTTTTTTCGTTTTACGAAAAAATTTCGAAAACTACCCAACCGATTTTCAAAATTTTGATGTCAATCGATAGCTCTTGTAATTCCGCGTCACTAGAGTTTTCTTTGAGTCTCCTATCCCTAAATTTAGCACCATGAGCGCGATGTTGCACTATCCCGCAAAACCAAGTCTTAGCCCAGAATGATTTGAATAGCATTTTCCAATGCTAAGAAACTATAGCAGTCCCGGGACAACTGTGTAGTCCACGCGAGTGGAATCGCGGACAAAAAGCTAGTTTGAAAATAAAATATAACCAGTATACTTGCTAATAATGTAGCTTTCTATAGGTGAAAGGTTTTTAAAATCAATCAAGTAGTGTTTAAGTTTATCCGCAACAAACAAACAAAATATCAAACCTTTCCTATTTATAATATTTAGTATAGATAATATTTTTACAAGTACGACTATATGCTCATGTTAACACGTATCCCCACTTTAGCAGCTTAAGACATCGTCAGTCGTTGCTTTTAAACAAATCTTTTCCGTCATAATTAACATGGTCGTCTAGTCCAGATTTCTAGACTTTATACGCTTTGGGTTTTCCGCCGCGGCTTGGCCAAAACTTTATTCATAGTTGCGCCGATGGTCATTAAATTAGAAAGGAATAAGGTCACTGAAAACCTCTCAAAATATCAATTTGATATTTGTGAAAATTCATCTGGTGTTAGAATTGTCCTTATGACTAGCTTGTGACATCATCTGGGCGGTTGAGCTTATTCCGCTACTTACCATAGTAAAAAACTAAAGCAAAAAGAAAATATTGAATATTAAGGTAAAGTCACTCAAATTCTAATCATCATGAATTAATCAAAATATTATGACTTCATTTAGTGTAAGATAAAGCAAATAATATATATATCGTCCAGATGACGTCACAATTTTACTAGTCAGATTTTGGGAAAAAACTACTAGGGAAATTGTAGATTCATTTTTTAAAATTTGAGAGTAAGTTAGTGTATATTTTGAGAATATTGGCCTATATTTTCGGAAAAAAACATAAAAATGATATGTCAAAAAATTTAATCCAAACCTATTCTCTGTGAGACATGAGGTGAGTGGGGTTTTAGAAAAATGTAATTAAGATGAAAAAAAAAATCATCCATAGAGAAAATGCGTTGTGAAATGTAGTAAGTCACACGCAGCGTCAGATTGCTTTGAAATAAAATAAAATGAATATAATTCGAAAGCGAAAAAGAAAAAGCACATCTACTTATATATCTACTTAAAACTAAGCTCGTAGGGTATGAAAATATTACTACAGTTTGGGCAAAATTCAAAAGACTGTTACAAATAATATCTAAGAAGGTAGAAATAATTCTTTTTTCACAATGCACAATGCACCTGACTAATACTTAGGCAATTTGTGCATTCGTTTTATCTCCCCCAAACAATTTGTCAAATACTGACCTAATTGGTTTCAAATCAAACTTCACTAAAAAGTTATAAACGCATGCCGAAATTACAAACTTTTGAATTCTCCATCGACAGGTGAATGAGATATAAAATGACTTTGTCGAGTTTGTCCGTCTGTACGTTTTATTGAGGTAACAAGACTAGAGATTAGCCGCTTTTACAATAAATACATATTCTACCTTCATTACTTTCGTTAAAACTTGTCAATAAAATGAGTTCACCGAAATAGTTTCACAATAACGAAATATATACTAAAGCGAGGCAAAAAAATCCAAAAATTTGACATCCACACATAATATATTTATATGAATAATTTTGAGCAAAACTTGCATCTGATAGGTCGCCGTTTGTAGTACAGACGCTTGCGATCAAATCTAAACACTTTGAATTTTGATAAATTTTAAATAGAAGCTAAAATCGTGAAAAAAGACATAAACCACGCATGGTGGCCTCCACAGTAAAACGAGGGGTTTCTGTCTGTCTGCTGCAACTAATGTGCAGGTTGAGAATGGTGAACTTGTGACGCAATTCCCTATTCACCCGTTGACCGTTTTGGACGGGGTTCAGATATAAGTACAGGCAGACGTCTGTACCTATTTGGACGGTGTTCAGATATAAATACAGGCAGACGTCTGTACCTATTTGGACGGTGTTCAGATATAAGTACAGGCAGACGTCTATACCTATTTGGACGGTGTTCAGATATAAGTACAGGCAGACGTCTGTACCTATTTGGACGGTGTTCAGATATAAGTACAGGCAGACGTCTATACCTATTTGGACGGTGTTCAGATATAAGTACAGGCAGACGTCTGTACCTATTTGGATGGTGTTCAGATATAAGTACAGGCGTCTGTACCTACCGAATATGGACTTCATTTTTTTCTGTACCATGCGCTTACAATTTTCACTTGCTCTCGCTCCTTCTGGGCCTGTTCATGATTTCAAAGTCAATAAGGAAGATTATTATAACGATTTATTTGGAACTTATCTGTATTTGAATACCAATATATTTTTATGTTTATCAAACTATTTTCGAATGAAGCTCGGCAACCCTATAAAAGAAACGACACACGTGCACATATGTGTGCATATGTGGGTCCTAGTGCAATTAGGGTTGCGTGTTCATTTGTATACAAACACACTTAAGAGTGTGCACTTATAGCACACATTCAAATTATCGTAAAACCAAATACGCTCTTATAGAACGGCTGAAGCCATTTTACTAATGTCGGCAGATTCTAAAACCCTTCCAATCATCAAATGTGCCCGCCTTTTTTTCTGTTAAGGAATATTTAGGAAGTTACGCCATTTCGAAATGCCGTCTGGAGTAAAAAAATACTAATTTGGTCGGATTACTACTTGTTCTCAAAACAGACAAGCCTCAATTTTTGAATAAAGTGCTCCGATTTGTTCTCAATTTTTGGGGTAGGAATCAGAGAGTTAAGAAATGATAATTTTATAACATTTAATTACTTTTTTACTTTTTAGGAAATTTTTTATATTGCATTAATTCCTACATCTTCCTTAAGAGAGAGAAAAACATGTTGATGGCAGGCAGGTTTCACATATTAGAAAACCGTCATCGGCTGACGGTCTATAATAAATTTTGGACGAAATTTAAAGCGATACACGGAGGCAGCGTTGTAAAGTTTCTTCCCAAAAGGCGTCCGTAACAACCCATAATGACTATTTATTTGTACAAAGTATGTCTAATGACGTCGAAATACTCGAATTAAGAATAATCCGTGCTTTTATTTAAACTGCGGTTGAGTAACAAAAAATACGCCGCTGGCTGGTTTTATTTGACCCGAAATGTAAGTTAATTTTATTACAAAGTATGAATTCACTTTAACAATGTTATCTAATATAAAAAATTAGATATGAAATTAAAGTCCAAATAACAACGGCGAGTCCCCATACATGTGGTGTACCTGAATTTATTTTAAGTTGTGAAATTATAACAAAAATTTCTTTGTGTTAAAGACACTAGTCAAAGAACATATAGCTTACTAATTTACCTGTACAACTTGACCCTGATTAGATAATTACTAAAATGTTCGAGGAGAAGTTCTTTATCAACACTGTAAACTTCATATTATCTGTCAAATACCACACTAGATTTTACTGTTGTGTTAATGCAGTAAAAAACTTAAACATGATTTAATATTTTTCAGTGCCACATCTAGGAATTTTCAAAATCAAACAATCAAACGTCTAACTATTGGTAAAGGTTTCATAATTTCACAATCCAAGGTACGAACTTGCCATCCATCTTTCCCACTTTCATCTATGATTTCATCACATGCAACTGCGTCATATCGACGCTACGCAATACCTAAACGTTCACACAAGATTACTGACTGTGAAACACATCCGGTAACACTTTGAATAGAGGTGAAATTAATTTTACAAAAATAAAAATTATTTTAATTTATTTTGGAGCATAAATTTTTTGCAAATATGTAATCTGAGCTTAAATATTTTTTTTTGTAATAAAATAAAATAATAAAAAAAATTAAAACTCACGTACCTATAGTGTTAATCTATTTATTTTCAAATAATGTAATATGAAAACTAAACAACTTAAAACTTAAAGCAAATATTTATACATTGCCACATATGCCACGCCCATATTAATAAATACAAGTTTTTTGAAATTTGACAATTTTCAGGGCCCACTTACAGGCTGCAATTATCAACCGATTTCCAAAATGTTTTCACCATTCGTTAGGCAATTTAGTTCCTCAGATACATTTTTAATCAATTTTCGATAACTCAAATATGTTCGAAAATATTCATATTCTTGTAAAAAAGGATACCCAAAAATCCTCATTTGTTCAGACGTTTTTTCAATTTTCGAAAAAAATTAGCAACCGATTTTCAAAAATCCAACGGATATAGGTGTCCAGATAAATTCTACAA
Source organism: Luffia ferchaultella (assembly GCA_949709985.1). Classification (NCBI taxonomy): domain Eukaryota; kingdom Metazoa; phylum Arthropoda; class Insecta; order Lepidoptera; family Psychidae; genus Luffia; species Luffia ferchaultella. Next base: position 7,189,008 of record OX453264.1, on the reverse strand, counting down.
CTTTTGAAATCTCTATAACTCCAATCCAACCGTTATCCTCGAATTATATAGCCAAATTTACGTCTCACAGGAAAAGGATCTGATAACCATTTTCAATGGTAAAACCGATCAAGTGCGAGTCGGATTTGCGCTGTCAGAGTTCTACACAGTTATAAACTTATTTTGACGTGTTTATCTGTACTCGCCGCCAGAATACCACGTAAATGGATGTTTCCATTTAAAACATAAAAACTCTTTTTTATGTGTTATAACCATAGAGAATCGAGTAGGTTAGAGGTGCCATGTGACGGTATTTGTTTTGAGACACGTGCCCCAAAAATAATTACTCATGCAACGATATAAATGAAATATTACGCAAACGTAGTTTTTTTATCAGATTTATATCATTTTAGAACGCGTTCACCCCTTTCACTAATCTTAGTTTTAATTTAATGTCGCATTTTAGAGTTTAGGTTATGAAATCTATCTTAAGTGTGCAATATACTGCATACTTGAAGGGGATAGCGTATCCGCCTATCATAGACATAAATGCCGCCTATATACATACCAACTCTAACCTCTTCTAATGCTCTGTGGTTATAACTTTAAAACAACGATTTTCGGATTTATTTCTTTACTTGTGCTATAAGACCTTCTTGCCAAAAATGATTGTAGGTCAACGGTAAGTACTTTATACGTTTTGGTTTACTTCCAAGTGTCAAAATGTGCTATAGGTTTTGTACCTACAGCATATTTTGACACTCGCAAGTAATCCAATTTTTTATTGGGTTGAAGTAAAAGTTGTATTTCTTTTTACAGCTCCTAAGACCGTAGACCTAAGCACTAGAAATTTCATTTTGGTATTTCTACGCGATAAAAAGGGTCTTGAAAGACAGACAAACATACGGACAGCGAAGTGATCCTTTAAGGCATCCTTTTTTCCCTTTTGAAGTACGAAGCTCTAGAAAGCTCTGTTCATGTATCATTTCAATTAGGTATTGCAAATAATATATGAAAGGAAAAAACAATTATTAATACATTTTAAAATATATGAAAGAAATATATATCATTTCTGGAATTTAACTAAACACTGAAGTTGTTGAAATTGTCCTTACTTTATTAATGAATAAAATAATTCGAGAAAAAAAAGCTGCGCATGCGTCGAGATAAACCACGTCCTTTAATTATATATAGACGATATTATACTATCATCTAACCTTCTCTGTAATTGATAAATTCCTACCCATAAATGTTCAATAAAATTTTGTCCATGATAAAACAGGGCTCAATCAATAAAAGGACGAGTTTTGAGTCAAATTACAAACTCTGTGAGGAACATGTTACAAGACACGCGTCCGCCACGCGACCTGTTGGAGAGCTATTAATGTAAGGAAAGGTCCATGATTTCTTAATAAACTGCAGTTTTTGTGGATCGAGCTTGCCAATATTATTAAAAGGTTATTTAAATTAAAAAAATAACATAATTACTATTCGCTATTATATAGGTACTGTATTAGCAAACACGTGCACTAGAAGCCCTTTTCTGCGATTACCGTCTAACCACTCCTACTCTAGTTAGCTGGTGTAAGATGGCGAGTTTCAGTGCACGAGGTCCCCGCGCGCCGGTCTTCAACCCCGAGAAATTGAGTAATGTCACTTCAATACTGTGAAGTAACATTTATGACTCTATAACCAAACGCTGCCGTCAAATTAATTTACTCATAGAGCAAATACTTAATACACAGGAGATGTAAAAAAAAAAACTTTACAAATTACGAACTACCAGACCAGCGCAGTGGTTTTTTATTTTTCTTTTATTAGTGAGTTGTCTTAGTAAGCCGAATAAAATTATTTATGAATTATTTATGATTTTCTCATTAGAGAATCTAAGAGACAGTAATAAAGTTGAGCTGCTGTCAACTTCATATATTTATTTACTTAATAAATAAATAATTAACAAACAAATAAAACAGCAGTTTATAATAATAATAACGTATACATCACAACAACGTGTAGAGCCCAACCTAAGCATTAGCATGTGTTTTGGGTACCAAGCGAAGACACAACATACATACAACAACCAAGACCCGGTACCAGTATCAATATTCATCATATAAATACTGACCCGACCTGGGATTCGAACCCGGGACCCCCAGCTTCGTAGGCAGGGTCGCTACCCACTAGGCCAAGCGGTCGTTAGCGGTCGTATGATATCATAGAGTATTTGTTGTCTGTTTTAGGCATGGAGTGAGAGCACCACAGCATTTGAATGCAGGCACATAGGGATCGCGAGACGACTCTGTCCTCAAGTCGTCATGATAGTTGCCGTCAAGCATGAGTGATATGGTCAAGCAATAGATGTGATACCTCTGTCAAAGCTCGCGATTTATAGAACTACGAACTCGACGATAACAAAATATATTATTTGAAAGTCATGTCCATACTAAGCACGCGTGTTAAAAATTTACGAGTGGATATTACGTCAAATTATATAAATCGGGGAAGAATAATTGCTAGTAATTCGTCCCGAAATTCATTATTTTATTGGACGGGTCGAACCGCCATTTTAAATATTCATTTTCGTTTCTCGTTTACCGAATGATGGATCTACATTAGCGAAAGCTTATCAAAGTTTATTTTAAGGTTCCGTGTGTGATGAAGCAAAATCCTCGGAATCGTGTGAATTTAATTGTCTATGGTTGCGTAATCTGGAAATTCGGTGCACAGTAAAAATTTGGTGATCCACGGTTGATGAAATAAAAAAAAACGGCTAATTACAAGTCGGATTTGCACACAATGGGTTCCGTACCACAGTACAATACTAAAAAAAGTTTCTTGTATGGCGACCCATTTAATTAACTTTATTTTAGTTTTATTCTTTGTTATTATAGCGGCTATAATAGTGCATGCTTCATGAAAACACCAATCATCAAAAAAGGCGAAAAATAACGTTTTTTATATGGGGACCCCCTTTAATTTTTGTCTTTACTTTTTGTTGTATAGCATAGTGGTCACAGTAATACACACTGTGAAAATTGGTTCAGACGATACAGCCCTGTAACCACCGACCTGTAACAGATGGACGGACGGACAGCGGAGCTTTGCTAATAGGTTGGTTACGTGACAACGTCAATATAATAATAATAATACATGGGACTTCCCACACAGCGCCATCTAGTCCCAAAGTAAGCAAGTATTATGCTTGTGTTATGGGTTACTAGACAACTGATATACATACTTAAATATTCTTTATAATATATACTTATATAATTTTTTTTTTTTAAATATATAACAACCAAGACCCGGTACCAGTATCAATATTCATCATATTAATACTGACCCGACCTGGGATTCGAACCCGGGACCTCTAGCCCCGTAGGCAGGGTCGCTACCCACTAGGCTAAGCGGTCGTCGTGATCGTGAATATGTAGTGAGACAGAAACAAACAATACACAATTTATTCGTAATAGATTGATGTGGCTGAATCGAACTTTTAGTGTAGATTTTATCTTGTTCAACATGTAGTCAATACTTATAAGCAGTGTCTTTTTCGTTTAACCGGTATTTTTTAACAAAACTGTTCAAATGGTATTTTATTAATAATGAAAATATTATATTTAACATGAAAATACAAAAATAAATTTTCGATCAAATCAAAAACCGTCTAGTCCATCCACGAGGTCGAAGGTACGGGCGGAGAGCGAGAAAAAAAAGGTTTTTTTGCTTTTTTTTTACAACTTTTTTACTACACTGGACATCGAATTCCCCTCAAATGGCAGTGAAGCACCAAACGCTTCTGATAATATCATTTAATCTACATTTACTACCAATAACATCTACACCCAAACATATTTGGAAGCGAGATAATGCAATACCATACTCATTCGTCTGAAGCGTATAACACACTTTGTGTAAGGGTCACTACACACGTAAGATAATAGTGAACACAGTCGCGCGTGAAATCCGATTGGGGTTGCATTTTCTCACGCGAGCCAGTGTGACACCACCCTAATCCGAGAAAACGCCTCGTGCTTGTTGTCATAACAAGCTTTTGATACTTTGTAGGGTGCTTTTGATATCAATAAATGTTCAGCAATGAATAAAATAAAGCAGTAAAATAAAAGTGTCGTAATAACTGTGTCGTGGTGAGCTCGCTTCTTGTTTAGAAGGTCGTGGTTCAAATCCCAGGCCATGTACCAATGAACATTTTCTTACTTAAGTATATAACTATCACTGACTCCGTGCCTCGGAGAACACGTTAAGCCGTCGCTCCCGGTTAAAATTCACCAACACGCACTAGAGCAGCGTGGTGGTTTTGAGAGGAGAGGCCTAAGCCCTTGCAGTGGGGAATAAGCCATTGCAGTGGGGTATAAGCCCCTGCAGTGGCTGATATGGATATGTACGGAATAAGTAAAATGTAAAAAACATGCTCTGTACGAGCTGTTTTTTTTTTTTTTTTGAGAAAGGCCATAATAATATATTACAAGAATAAAATATTTAAAAAAAAGTTGATGGTCAACATATTTTTTTTTCTAATATAAAGGTTATCATATAAATAACTCCTGTATGGCAAGTAGACGCCGACGCGGACGACCTGAACAATAATCTATTTCAGATTACAAATCAAAACGTTCCATACTTCAGAAAACTTATAACACTACACAAACGGACTCAGCATCATGTTCATTCAAAAAATACAGTCCTTTCCTCCTGGTCGTGTACATAACCCTAAAAACTAAATTCCTATGCGTAACGAAACGCAACTGAACTAATAAATCATATAAATTCAGTCGATGTTCGAAGAGAAGAAAGAGTGAACCGAAAAACCGGTTACTTGAATAACCGATTGGCGGAGTGGTTAGATACCCTAACTGCGGAGCCAAGGGTCGCGGGTTCGATTCCCACCCGGGACAAATATTTGTGTGCATCAACATGTCTATTTGTTCCGTGTCTGACTGTAAAATATCTACATTTGTATATGTTATAAAGAATATTTAAGTATCAGTATATCAACTGTCTAGTATCCATAACACAAGCTTAATACTTGCTTACTTTGTGACTAGATGGTGCTGTGTGGAATCTCGTAGGTATTATTATTATTATTTCAATCATAGAACATTTGTGACATTTTATCGCATTTTGTTTATTGTACCCAATGGACCCCAGGCCTATACGACTAGCTACACGACCCTAGGCTTTGGCTCTTTCTCTGATAGAACCGTATCTAAGTAACACGTACAAAACCATTACAAAACACCAGTTTTTTGACGAAACTATGAGCCTATGATTCTAGCAGAAACGTAGCTGAAGCCAAATCAGAGTCGTAGAGACAAAGTTTTTCGATCGGTGCCACTGTATAGCGTTGTACGACACTCGAGTGTATGTTAGAATTACATTTGACGTTTGGCATCAAATTTACTCTCCATAAGGCCATGGTTCGAATCCGGGCGTGTACCAATGAGTTTTTCTGACTTAAGTACACAATATCACTGACACCGTGCTTCGGAGGGCACGTTAAGCAGTCGGTCCCGAACGCTGTCAATAGATACAGGCCGTTACAGTTCCCAACCCGCAGTGGAGCAGCGTGGTGGACTTAAGCTCCAAGCCCCCACTCCTCACCCTGGGAAAGGCCTAAGCCCCTGCAGTGGGGTAAAAATGGGCTGATGATGATGATGATCAAATTTACCCAGGTGTGACGTATGTAGTCTATTCGAGAATAATAATAATTGAAGAAGAATAAATAGTTTTACATAATTTTATCCAGAAAATTACTTTTTTTACCACAAAAGGATATCAGTGTAATAATACGTACGTATGATTTGCTTGACGCCCTTAGGGCAAACACCCGCACGCGAGCCGCCCAATTATTCGCATGCAATTGGTTAGATACGGGAAATCCGGGGTTCGATTCCGTTTGCTGTCTTCAAGTAGTTAACGTACATATAATGATTATTTTAAAGTATCCTATGATATCGATTTTTTTATTTAATCAAATAGTTTAGTACAATCGAGTTTCTGTGAAGATTTTAAGTGTTTACTATGACGGTGCAGACGATACAGCCCTGTGACAGTCAAACGGATTGACGGACGAACCGACAGTGGATGCTTAGTAATAAGGTTCCCTATGGTGTCCTTTGGGTACGGAACCGTAAAAAACAAGTCAATTTAAGTTTCTTGCAGTGTTCTTCTTAGAGTGGTCGCTTATATGAATTTGCTTAGAATAAGGTTCTAAAGTGACAGCCGAGTACCCTACTTGAATATATATAGTTCTCTCATTTATTATTTTTATGCATTTTATTAACAAAATTAAAAACTGTGTTTTAATTATAATTATTAGCATGTTGTATTATAACAATGGTAATTCGGTAATCCTTTGTTTTCGGTAATCCCAGCAAGCAAGGTAAGCAGTTCTTACCGTACTTACCATACCATACTACATATTACAATACATACCATCAGCCAGTGAACGGACCATCAGCCCCACAGATTAATGCCCAACTGCAGGGGCTTAGGCCGCCCCGGCGATAAGGGAGCTTGGAGCTTAATCCACCACGCTGCTCCAGTGCGGGTTGGTGGATTTTGACGACTGCCATTTATTGATGACAACCGGGGCCGACGGCTTAACGTGCTCTTCGAGGTACAGAGTCAGTAGTACACAGTGTAGTTATGTATATAAGTTAGAAAAACCTTATTGGTATATGCCCTAGGATTCGAACCATTACCTTATAAATAAGATACTAGCTAGCACTCGGCTGTCACGACTTCTTCTTCACGTCTTCGCGACCCGCAGTTCTTAAAATTGTATAATGTCATTATTTGACCTCAAGTTTGACCTCCACTAAATTATTAAAAGTCAACTCAATTCTTACTAAAATGGAGAGTCTTTTAAAAAATATCACCCGACAGATCCGAATCCGGTTTTCGAGAACTTAGTATTCAGTTCAATCTCAACATCTGCTCCGGTTTTCGGGAGCTGGCATTTTTTAACAAAAACGTCCGTCACGGAAACAAACATTTTTCGACAATTATCCCTTTTAGGGTACCTTATCTATTTCGAAAAATTAAACCTTCGAATAGTCTATCGAGATATTAATCCAAATGCGTTAAACAATAAATAAATCGTAGATTCCTTTAGGTATTTCACATACCTGCCTTTAAAAATATTTTGTACTTATTACTAGCAGGATTTATTTCGTACATTTAAACTAAGGAGTTAATTTTTTTTCAATTAAATTTTTAATTTAAAAAAATTGAGTTTGTCTTATATTATCTAATGTTATGTAACTTTTAAATATAATTTAAATTAGATACTTTAATTAATCTGACAATTTAAAATACATAAAATACAATCTTAAAATAAAAAATATATATAAATGATGATAAAATACTTTAATAGAAAACAGTATACAGCAGAAAATTTATTTTGCATAGTTTGTGAAAAGAAGTAACAGCCAATCACAGCGCAAATCACGGGTTCCGTGTGATTGAAAATATTCAATTTTCACAATTTCTTATGACATTTTTCACAATTTTATCCATTATATTATCCGTTGCATATAAATACTTACCATTAGGTATATACATTAACTTAATCGCTTAAAACAAATAAAACTGTAATGTCTGTAAATTTTTAAAAGAGTTGTTTAAAGGGATAGTCTTTCTCTCCACGGCTTCGATTTGGCGTTGCTATGTCCATTTCAATCCCTTTTCGCCGACCCGTTTCTGAGTGACAACAGGCGCAAATTTCCAAAAATACCTATAAAAGCTCCTCGGAACAGCTTATAGTTTGTGTTTGTTTCCACTCCCGAAATTAGTATTTTCTAAAACCAAAATTGGCAGTGTTATTAATACTATGAACTCAGCGTCGCTAGGGCAGTGTGTTTTCCTTTTTTTTTTTTGAAAATTCTAATAATATAGAATTTACGAATCATTACATTCTGACTGAAAAAATCGAAAACTTTCTTGTTTTTCTAAAATTTATTATAAAACAACTAACCGAGATGTCAAAAAAAAAAATACCGCCTTGTAACATGGTTCCACCTATTACATATATATTTTGTGTACAAATCAGTAACCAGGCGAGAAACAGACATGGCTGGAACCTCTGCTTTATATGAGAAACCTACCGCCTTAACAAATGCTCCGAAATCTATTATTGAAACTTACAGTTCGCTTTCCACATTTGCCGCCAACAGGCTATTCAAATTTTGTTGCCTCTACCGACATATATAAATTGATACCATGTTCACAATCATATATTTTTTTTTTTTCAATGAAATTGTATCATAATGATTTGTGCACTATAGATCGTCCTCATTACACCACTTTTTTCCATAATTAATATAATCATTTCCTAGATAATTTATTAGATAATAGAACGATTTAGTTAAGATTGCATAAAAAATAGTTTATAAAAATATATATCTTTTTAATTTCACCAGGCTATTATACCCCATTGCAGGGGCTTAGGTCTCCCCCAGGGTGAGGGAGGCTTGGAGCTTAATCTATTACGCTGTAGACAGTAACCGAGACCGACTGCTTAACGTGCTTTCCGAGGCATGGAGTCAGTGATAGTTATGTACTTAAGTCAGAAAAACTCATTGGTACACGCTCGAATTCAAACCACGGCCTCACGACCTTATAAATTTGAAACAAGTTTGCTGCGCTCGGGCAATCATGACACATCTTTTTAATTACTATACGACATTAAAAATCCACAGATCTTGCAGTCCCCGCAACCATCGGTTTCATTGAAAATGAACCTACCCAAACCCGATTTTCACAGATTACTTTATTTTATTGCCACGAAAACGTGGCACTATTCTTTTCAACTCTTTAAACTCAGAAATAAATCAACGAAAAAATTCTCTGCTACCCGTGCGAAGCCGGGGCGGGTCGCTAGTTCAACATATTTGAAACATTTACATTTTAAACTGCAGCCTCTGATATCCTTAAACGTTCTGAACTCGATAATTAAGCATTCGAACGAATACAGGCCGAAAGGCGATGACCGTAATGTTAACAAGTTCCCGAACGTCCATAAAATCTAACATGTGATGTCAAATTTCTTGTTCGATTTCCAACCGATTTCCAAAATTTTGGTTTCATACTGTAGCTACCGACGCCTTCTAACCTTTGGTATAACACTTTGAAGCAATCCGACGAATACCCTCTGAAATATAGTAACTTATATCCACAAACACAAGCGATCGACCAAAAAATCTCATCTTTCGGAAATAATTTCTCTTACAAATACCAACCGATTTCCAAAAACTTGGTCTTAAATCGTAGCTACGTTAATGGCCGAGATACTATTTTTTTTTATTTTCGATATCGGTTCCCGTTCTTGAAATATTTTGGATTTAGTAAAAAACAATCCGAAAAAATCCCGATTTTATTACATTTTCCAATTTTTTTCAAAAACTACTTAACCGATTTCCAAAATTTTGTTGTCATACAATGCACAACTGAATTTTTAATCTTTTAAAACCTTAAAATCTTGGCTAGACGCCATACCCTTGGAGTTATGGCCAAAAATGCGTCTCCCGTGAAATGGATATGATAGTCATTTTCAATGACAAAAAATGGCGCCTTTACCGCCCTTAAAATCTGCCGCCCTAGGCTCCAGCCTACTCAGCCTGCTGGTAAATCCACCACTGCGCGCTTGACTGTTTTTTTATTTTCAAAAAGCGCGTTTAGTCCGAACCCAGTCGAAAGGTGTTAGCCGACATGTGTGAAAATATAATAATTTACAACACGCGACGCAATTTTAGTCTCATTTCGATGTTTTAACGTAATAACCGTGCTTTTAGATTTGTCTTCCTTTGTATGTATTCTGCTGCCGAAGTCATTTGCAGTAGTGAGTCAATTTAACTGGACGCTTCTGAGGTTTTGGGCAGCGTCGCAGTTAAGGGGCCTCATTGCAAAGCACCGAACTCAATTGCGCGCCAGCGTGAACGATTGTTGTTTCATCTGACGTCATCGTTCGTCTAAATGAAGCGAAACGGCTTTCACTAGTTCCATGATTGTGAAAAGTGTATTTTGAATAAGAAATTGAAGTAAATTTATTTTGAAACTAAGTGAATTTATCAGTTTAATTAAATTAAATAAATTAAATTTCTATGACCAATAACTTTTAGATAAAATTGATGCCTGTAAAAATTTTGGTCCATTACACGTATAATGCTTATTTAAAATTTATCACTACAACCAATAGTTACTGAGTAATCATGATATTAGGATTCTATGGAGTTAGGCTGACTAGTAAACTCAGGCTGGAAATAATTTTGTATCTTAATTTTTGACTAAATTGTTTATTTACACTACATAGTTATTCAATATTACAATCGTCATCATCATCATCAGTCCGTGTCTCTCCACACACGATCCTCCATCTTCCACCTACCGCCGGTATGGTGCTTCAGATTGTATGGTCGGGGAGCGTCCAACGCTTCGCTTCTCGGTACATGGCCTCCAGTCGAGAACTCGTCTGCCCCATCGGTTATCAGTTCTATGGCAAAAGTGGCTGGCCCAATGCCATTTCAGCTTGCTGATCGCTTCGGCTATGTCGACCAAATCAAATCAAATCAAAATATCTTCATTTCGTAGTTATGTAACATAATCTTGAAATACGTCTTAAGAGTGAATTTCATTACTTTGTGGAAAAACGTCACCACAAAGGCGCATTCAAAAATGCTGGTTCCTCTCAGAAGAATACGCAAGAAACTGAGGGACGCTCTTTTTAACAAAAATATTTAAAAAAAAAAATTTAACAATAAGTGCTTAAAGAATGATATTATTGAAACAAACTGATAGGCGAGCGGCTTACACCCATGGATTTTTATCATTTAAGTAGTCTGATACTTTATAATAAGCTTTTGCATAAAGCTTTCGTTTTATTGTAGTTTTAAACTTATTAAGGGGTAGATCTTGAATGTCAGCTGGGATCTTATTGTAAAAGCGTATACATTGCCCTTTAAAAGATTTCGTGATTTTATTGAGGCGGCTGACATGATTAGCAAGTTTATCTTTGTTTCTTGTTAATACAATATTATATAAGCACCGTTTATCTCGTTTACAATATGCGGATCACTATTTTTTTTAAATAATGTAATATTTTTTTTACGTACATAATGTTTTCAAATATGTACTGAGATGGCAATGTCATTATATTAATTTCCTTAAACTTTTCTCTAAGTGATACTTTAGATCCCAGTTTATAAATTGCTCGAACAGCTCGCTTCTGCAACACGAAGATTGTATTAACATTAGCAGCGTGTCCCCACAGCAGAATGCCATAAGTCATTAAACTATGGAAACCACTGAAATACACCAACCTCGCGGTATCTATGTCCGAAAGGAAACGAATCCTTTTTACAGCGTAAGCTGCAGAACCGACCACTTTGGTTCTTCGACGAATTTCAGTGTTTCTGATTTAACCCATCAAACAAATATCGAGCATAGTCCGCTCCATAGTACACTGAGCGACTTTACCAACACTTAAATGTTCATTATATGTACATTTATAACTAAAGTAAATTTTCCAAACCTTTTTCACACCCCATTGGAAGGGCTTAAGTCTCCCTTCAAAATGAGGGGGCTTGGAGCTTAAATTCACCCAGCAACCGGGACCGACTGCTTAACGTGCTCTCCGTGGCACGGAGTCAGTGATAGTTAATGTGGTTAAATCAGGATTCGAACGCCTGGATTCGAACCACGGCCACATGGTCTTATAAATTTGAAACAGATTTGCTGCGTTGGGGCTATCACGACACGAAAGTAAATTTTAATATTAAATAACTATGTGATTTATGTGCCGCCTCATATATATTTTCTTACGACTCTATTACCAAAAGGAAAAATATATAGTTCGTACTGATCGCCCGACCAAGTAACACGCTTTTATGTCTCAAGGATCTATCCCTTAACTTGCTCACTCGATCATCATAATTTTTACGTCTTTATTTCCCTACCACCAGCCCATTATACCCCACTACAGGGGCTTAGGCCGCCCCTCGAAATGAGGTGTCTTGGAGCTTAATCCACTATACTGCTCCAGTGCGGGTTGGTGGATAATATCATTATCTTTATTTAGCACAGTAGAATATATTTCATTTTAATAAGTAACTTAAATATTACATACATAAGTGTACCCACATACTAAGTGTACGTACGTACATAGGTACATATAAAATAAGTGTACCTATGATTAGTTCCTACTATTGTAACAACACGTGGTAGAAATAAAACATTGTTGAACTCAGCCTGTCTATAGGCTAACCTAATCGAGATACTTACGAGTCGAAATAGCCCCACAAAATAATAACAAATATACAAACAGAGGCACCTTCGCATTTATAATATTGGTCAGAATTTATATAAAAAAAAACGTTTTCCATATTTTTACTCAAATCGCAGAAAGGACGCACGGCGGTAAATAAATTTCTCGGTTAATAAAACATTCTCAATATCGCGGGCACATTATAAATCGCTTTGCCAATAAGGTGACCATGTTTTTGACGGGAAAAAATTGTTGAAAAAACCTTTGTATTTGAAGTATTAGTTGTTCTCGGTACCACTAGAGGCGCTATACTAGTTCACCATACAAATATTTCACGCGGTCGCTAGCTAGCGAACTACTTGAAATTCAAAGTAGTATTCAATTGTAAATGCTCATTATACTCACTAACTGTACAATTTTATATGGTAAATATAAGTAACCAGTATTTTTAACTCACAAATTGGAGACTTAAATGTAGTAAAACGTACTATTTAAGGGCAGGTAAACGTTCGAAATGTATTTTCTCCAAACAAACTTAACTGAATTCTAGTAATGATTAGAACTTTTTTTTTCAATAACTAAGAATTTAATCTCTTTTTCCAATCCTAGTTTCTCTAGCTGGTCTAAACTCAAAACCTTAAGATTTGCTCTCTTATTGCTGATGTGTATATTTTATTATATCATGTTTATTTATTTTAAATTTTGTATTATATTTATGTGTGTGCATTTTATACATTATTTTATACTTACGTACCTACCTTAATTGTGTAACGGAAAACAAGATTCCCTAGCACATGCATCATATCATACGTAAAAGCGAGTTCTCAATAATTAGCGATAAGAAATAATTTGTAGTTTTATGTGACATAAATATCTTTTTTATTTTCATATTTCATGGTCACCCTATCCGACACCAGCGGCGCGCGACCGTACTTCGGCTGACTTTTTACTTTAGACAACTCACAATCGAAATTCTGTAATGCACAAAAAGCGTCCGAATCAACATTCCGCCAGCGAATCGATCTTTTATTTATGACCAGACGTTAACAACCGTAATTTTTTCCGGTAAACAATCGGTTTTGTGCCAAAAATCCCGAAACCGGGAGTGAGACATAAAAACGTAGAGGGAAACGGGTGCTGTATTACTTGTTTTTTTTTTATTATTATTATTCCTGTTTTCTCAAACTCATAAATAACCGAATATGATTCGGCGCATCGAGCGTAAATATTTAAAAATTTCTTGTGATACTTTTCGAAGCGAAGCGACACGTAATTACGTCGGACTTTTGGTGTTTTTGTCACAGAATCCGCGAATACGCCACCAAAGTATAGGAAACGTGAAAGTACGACGGCATCGTACAAATACGCCGCCGGTCACGGGTGCTACCGAATTTTGAATATAGCAGACTAGAAGACGCACGCTTACTATATTGAGCAACTCAAGGCGGACAAATTTAATCAACTTTTTTGAAGTGCAACTTCTTATAGCACGGTGTGAGCTTAAAACGACACGAAAATGCGTCACGCTAAATAATATAAGTGGGGGAAATATAAGAAACAATCGGCTTTCACACGAGAAGCCGGTTGTTCCCTATAACCCCACTACTAACTGCTGAGTGTGGAGGGTAAGGCCAGAGCGTTACTCAATTTCGTGTCGCTGGCAGCTGCGTCATATATCCCCACTACTAAGTGCTGAGTGTGGGGAGTAAGGCCAGAAGTTACTCAGTTTCGTGTCGCTGGCAGCTGCGTCATATATCCCCACTACTAACTGCTGAGTGTGGGGAGTAAGGCCAGAAGTTACTCAGTTTCGTGTCGCTGGCAGCTGCGTCATATATCCCCACTACTAACTGCTGAGTGTGGGGAGTAAGGCCAGAAGTTACTCAGTTTCGTGTCGCTGGCAGCTGCGTCATATATCCCCACTAGGTACTAACTGCTGAGTGTGGGGAGTAAGGCCAGAAGTTACTCAGTTTCGTGTCGCTGGCAGCTGCGTCATTGCTCGGAGTGTCAATAGATGTGAAAACCGTGAAAACCAGATTGATGTTGATAATTTTCGTAACATTATGAAAATTCAAATTTTGATACTAAAAGTTCAAAGTTTTCACTTCTGTCGGCAGTTTCTATGACTGACAATCAGTTTTTATTTTAATTTTTTTTTATCCATATCGGCCTTTCATTTTATAGTATGTAACTAGTTTTGGCGGGAAATACACACTTAGAGCAAGCAATTGAGTGGGCCATACGTTTGGCCGAGTGGTCAGAGACCCTATTTCTAGAGCCAAGGGTCGTTGGTTCCTTTCTCGGGACAAATATTTGTGTGCACGAACATGTCTATTTGTTTCGTGTCTGGGTGTAAAATATATGTATATATTACAAAGCATATGAAGTATGTACATCAGTTGCCTGGTACCCATAATACAAACTTTGCTTAGTTTGGGACCAGATGGCGCTGTGTGGAATATTCTAGGTATTATTATTATTATCCCGCGTCCCGTCCGTGTCCCTTCCTCACCCTATCACGAGTAAACAGCATTATTCCTCTATTGAACTAATTCATAGCTCAGTGGGACTAGTCCATATTATGAACTTCGAGTTTGGCTTTACTTAGCTGATACGCCAAGTACTACCAAATGTATCCCACAAATATCCAACAGCCTCCCACACTATGGAAAATTTGTGAACTTAAGGCCAAGGTGTGCGCTGCGCCGCCTTACTGGCACAAGTAGAGTATTGAGTGTGTGTCATAATTATTAATGTAAGCATTTCGTTCTTGGCGATATATTATAACAATCTCCACTGGTCTCTAGTTTTAGCATGACATATTGTTTCAGCCTTAATCTGATACGACATCTAGTTCTTCTCCTATTTCTCCTTCTTTCTATTTATTCTTTTATAATGTATATTCCTTTTGAATAGGGCCAAAAATAGAGCTTGGTATAACATAACATACATATACATCACAATAACGCTTAGACCCCAAACTAAGCATTAGCTTGTGTTTTGGGTACCAAGCGAAGACACCACTTACATATAACAACCAAGACCCGGTACTACTCGTAGTTGCAATATTCATCATATAAATACTGACCCGACCTGGGATTCGAACCCGGGACGTCCAGTTTCGTAGACAGGGTCGCTACCCAGGCTAAGCGGTCGTCTATATATATGTCTATATATGAATATGTATAAACTCATAGTCAAAGTAAATTCAATTTAGAAAATATTAGAATGTTTTATTTAATTCTTGGCAATCACGACTTAAAGCCTTCGTAGCATTCTAACCTTCTGGCACGCTATACTATACTTAGTACCATACCATATCCCGCTTCAAAACACAGACATTTCGTTACTGTTTTGCAATAGTACAAACGGATTGGTTTTTTTTTTCAATTATAAGTAGCCGAATTCATTCAAACCCAGCCGAAGTCACACGAAGAGACCCGAGGCGCGCGCTTGTGATCGTCAGCGCCTGAGTCGCTATCATCTCATTAATGATTAGTTCCGTTCGTCGTCTGCCGCCGGCAGCGCTGCCTTCGCTAAAATAACATGGAAATGGTTCCTAAATAAACTCAGAGATAAAAATCCAATCGTTTTCTTTCCTAGAAGTCATTATAGTTACGACGAGCGGTGTATGATTTGTCATTTGAGTGATAGATGCGAACACTAGATTGGACATCACTGTATGTACAAAGCGACATCAAAATACGTGCACTTTTACTATTAACTTTTTAAAAAAGCTATAGGTACCAAACAAGCAATGAACGGCTTGCTTTACAATGTCCGACGTAGTTTTTATCTCAAATCGGCCTTGTTTGAAGTGCCGTCTCTTACATCGTTTGTATAGTTTTAAAGTTTGAGTGTCGTGATAGCCCGAGCGCAGGGAACCTGTTTCAAATTTATAAGGCTGTAAGGCCGTGGTTCCAATCCAGGCGTGTACTAATAAGTTTTCTGACGTAAGTATACATAACTATCACTTACTCCGTGTTTCGGAGAGCACGTTGAGCAGTCGGTCCTGGTTGCTGTCAATAGATGGAGGTCGTTACAATCCACCAACCCGCACTGAAGCAGCGTGGTGGATTTAAGATCCAAGCCCCCTCACCTCGGGGGAGGCCTAAGCCTCTGCAGTGGGGTATAATGGGCTGACTGAATGGAAAAATAGTTTTAAATAAACATTGTAATTATAAATATACATACTAATAAACATACCAACACATAGTTGGTATGTTTATTGATCCTTTAAAAAGTGAAATATAAACTGCGCAGTTTTTTTGGCGCATCTACATTGTATTCTTGCATTGGTGGAATGGACACAGTTCTTCTCAAAAAAAAATGAATTGTCGTATGACCTGTGTTGCCCGCGCTATATATAACTACTACAAAGAAATAAAGCAAATACATTGTTTTTTTACTCCTTACTTAACTTGAAACATAAACGTAATTATTTTCGTCATAAATATAAATACATAAATTGAGTTACTTATATAAAATGTTAAGCTGTTTTGAAAGTAGGCACCTTGAATAAGAGGATAACACTTCTATTATAAGGTATCACAGCCTCTTCCACACTTTCTGAGCGCTCATTCCAAACCAAATCATACCAAACAGTATCACATAATGGCAGTCAAAGGTGCATCATTCCCTTATTAATAAATTGGAAGTATACGTCCCTTAACTTGTCCCTTAAGGGGACAACACCCACATATTAAGGTCTCTTTAATTTAAAAACTACTTTTACTAATCGACGGGTGTCGGACATAAATCGTTTTTATTAATGTCTACCCGACGCCATCAGGTCTTGAGAGAGTGCTGACTGCTGAGTCTTTTAAAAATAATAAAAACAAATAATTTCAACTTTTATTTGAATCAGTAATAATTGAAAGCAATTCAGAACATACATGAAATACGTACTTTTATTAAACAATAAATGGGTTTTGTATAGTGATGGATGTACCAGCAAGCTGACCAGGCTCGCGTCTAGGGCGGCAGATTTTATTGTAATGTCTTGCAGACATTAAAAAGATTTCTATATGGGTACCTAAAAGTTATTCGATTTACACATGTAATAATTAATACACGTATGTTTCAAAACTTAGATATTTTTTTCTACAGTTTGCGCAGTCGTGTTTTGAATAGCCTCTGGCGGTAAATCTGTGAATACACCCCAGCACTGGTTTCGCTATTAAGTAAACATTTGAGGCAGAAACGCTACTTAAGCCAACACCTACTTAAGTAAGGTATTAACTAATCACGTTTTTTTTTCAATTTGATTAATAAAAACAAAGTTTGTCGCAACGACGTGACCTCAGTGCAACACGACTAATAAAATAAAGGCGTTCCGTGTGATCTACATAAGCATTGTCAACAGACTTATCACTACATATTATAAATCCGCGTGTCTGTCTGTCTGTCTGTCTGTCTGAACGCGATAAACTCAAAAACTACCGAGCGGATTGGCAAATACACCAATTGATGGAGTGATTCAAGATGAAGGTTTATGTGTATAATTTATTAATGTTTTCTAGAAATTTGTTGAAATATGACGATTATTGTTAAAGAAGTCGGAAAAAAATCAAGCCGGCCGGGACTTTTCATTGAAAACGCTGCCTAATCCCTTTGAGATATAACAAAATAATGTATGGAGGAATTGTGTCTCTTTTATAAGACTAAAAAAAAGTCCACGATGGCATATGTCTATCTTTTATGGATAGCTTACTATACTGATTTTTATGTTTAAAAAATGGTGTCATATGATAAGGTGAATGGAAAGCAATTTATATGGATACATTATTAATCCTAATCAAATTAAATACGTTATTTACCTTCAGAATTTCATGCAGATTATGATTGTTGTTTACACTATACAATTTAAATTGATATCTTAGGAGCTATCGCGAAGTAAAAATATCGCCAGACAAGCAACGAACTCCGCCGCGCGCTGCGCCAGCCGACCATACCGTGTAAAATTAGGCAGAAGTTATCAATGTTGTATACAAATATTGTAATATTGTAGTTTGTTTTTATGAATTTATTCTTTACTTTTTTAATTATTTATAGAATTGGAAATAAAATACTTTAAAAATACTCCAAGTAGAATAAACTTACGTTACATTTAAATCTAATTAAATCCAATCCACATATTCGACGCAACAAGCTCATACGACACTACGACAGAAAAAAACATTACGGCTTATGTGCTTTGCTACCCGTGAGAAGCCGGGGCGGGTCGCTAGTATTGACTGAGTGAAGTGGTTACAGGCTGTAACTGTGGAGACAAGGATAGAGAGTTCGATCCCGCCCGAGACAACTATCTGTGTGCATGAACTTGTTTATTTCGTTTCGTATCTGGGTGTAAAATATTGTTAATAATATAACAGTTGTCGAGCAACTTGCTTACTTTGAGACTAGATGGCGCTATGTGGGATGTTCCATGTATTTAATATTGTAAGTATATAGTACATTAATTACCCTACAACACTTAACGTGACAGATATAATAAAAACCAGCCAAAACAATTTTTCGGTTATGACTTGCCTGTTGTTCTAGGGTTGTACTGCCAGTTGGTCCACGGAGGATTTTTTGTCGATAGTCCAACTATTGTATAATTGCTTGTACAACGGGAGACGGCCGGTTTTTTTTGGTTCCTATGGCGACTCTATGCCTAGTGTTATAAATATTTTGGCAATTCTAGGAGTGGAATATATTTCTTAAACAAGTGAATTGACAATCAGTCAAATGGTAATTAAAAAAAAATTTCCTTTTATCTAAATCATTCATAACTGAAAACTAATAAACGCCTGGAGTTTCGCCTGCGTTGACTACGCTTTTGTAAATATTATTTCAGTTTTGATACTTACAAAGCTACTTTTTATCTTGCATAGAAGAACGAATTGACTAGAAGCCCTCTTCCGCGTTTATCGTCTAACCACTCATACTCTACTTAGCTGGCGCAAGATGGAGAGTTTCAGTCCACGAGGTCCGCGCGCGCCGATCTTCAGTCGTCATCCCTGCGAAATCGCGTTTGGTATTTTCTACACTGTGAAGTGACATTTATGACTCTATTAATACTAAACGCTGCTGTTTTACTTATTTACTCTATGTTGTCTTGCTTTTGTCGAAACTGAAAAGGGAAGTTTTAGTATTAAGCAATTTTGTGCATGCCAAGATTTTTTCAACAGTACACTAAACTTATTTTTCGGTTTCGCCATCTTTGAGAAAAAGTTTCACTCAAGAAACATCCCTTAATAATCATGTATTATAATTAACTGACATACACGTGAAACTTATTTAATAAAACAATTTTATTGTTGCGTTTGGTGTTTGTTTTTTTCTAGTACCTCTATTACTTATCGTATTAATAAATCTGACTTATAACGGCCTTTTATCTTACACAGCAGTACACCCCATTTCGACCCCAATGTATCTGTCGGCGCGGACCACCCTTGGGACATCCACTAATCCGAATTAAACTATTATAAAAACTACACCCGCTGTGCGTGCGCGCAGATAACGGTGTACGTCAGCTTGAATAGATCACTGCGCAAATATGACGACCGCTTAGCCTAGTGGGTAGCGACCCTGCCTACGAAGCTGGAGGTCCCGGGTTCGAATCCCAGGTCGGGTCAGTATTAATATGATGAATATTGATACTGGTACCGGGTCTTGGTTGTTATATATATAAAAAAAAAATATATATAATTATATATTATAAAGAATATTTAAGTATGTATATCAGTTGTCTAGTAACCCATAACACAAGCATAATACTTGCTTACTTTGGGACTAGATGACGCTGTGTGGGAAGTCCCATGTATTATTATTAAGTCCCATGTATTATTATTAAATATAGTAAGTTTTGAAGTTACTACTCGTACCTTCCGGTTATCGATTTGTATGTAAAAGTAATAAAACTGTCATTTTCTCTCTTCCGAGAACATTACTGTTGAGTGTTCCTAGAGTTTGAGATATAGTTGTTAAATACTTAAGGATTTTAAAAGTTAAACTTTTTTTATAGATACTTTTTAAAATTGCCCGTTGTGAGGCTATTGATTATAAAAATATTGAAACTCACGCATAAGTCACGTATTTCTGAAGGCATCTGTAGGTAGAAACCTGTGGAAAAAGCTCCTCGAAAGAAAAATTTAAAATTAAATATACGTCGAAGTAATATGGAAATTACAAAAGAAACTTATGCACTGCGGTAAGTCTTTTAAGGGTTATTTTTTATTACCTTTAGAAACTTATCTATTTTTTGTACACTGACAAGTGACCGACAAAAAAAATTGTCAGAATTTAGGGCAACTTAACAGTAGCAAAACATTTTTCGAGCTTTCATTTTTTAATCCTATCACACTTGTCTTGTGTTTAGTACCTTTTAAGAGAAGTGTGTACTGGCAAATTTCCATACAGCCGACAACATATTGTGAATAAAAAAAATCGAAAATTTGCACACAAAGATTATTTTTCTTATGGTTCTTATTTTCTTATGGTATTTATCGTATTTTTAACTTATCAAATTATTTAAAAATTAAAAAGTATAAATTTAGTTTTTGTTAATCTGAATACAATTTGGGGGCACTCGGTTAAACTTTTATGGGATGCAACCTTTACGACGTTTGCCTGGAAATTTGTCAATATACATTCCCCTTAGTATATTGTTAGAAGCGAACTATATAGAAATGCCAAACTGATATCTGTAGTGAAACATATGTCAACAATTGGCCTGATTTATTGTCCATGTGCAATATATTTCACTATTATTATAATAATGTAAAATATGTGGGGTCAGACTAATTACACACACTTGAAATAATGATATACTTTTTATTTTTATTTTCCTTTTGCTTGTATGTTTGTACGTTCATAACTCAAAACACATAACCAATTGTTATGGAATTATGAGATTTGTGTAGATGTGAACTGTTTTAAAACCAATAATAGTATTATCAAAATTTTAAACCTGTATCGATAGGAAATCATCGATATTTTTAATTTTGGCTTTATATTACGTTTTGTAAATATCTTAGTATTAACGTTTAAAATACATTATTATTATTATTTATTATTTTTTTATTATTAACTACAAAAATTCATTTGCTTAAAATTAAATGTAAACATTTTTTTTCACTTGGGTTGAAAAAATCCAGTCTGCCTCGTGCAGCTATCGAGCGTGAAGAGTATATTGTTTTGTGCTCTAAAATTTTTATTTTTATTGATTTGATGAGTGGTATGAGGTATGAAACGACCCTAACGTTGATTTTTTGTTTGTTGGATAATCCTCTTAATAACTTCTAAAATTCTAATACGTTATAGTTAATAGTTAAAATTCTAATACTAAATTAGAACTGTCAATTTCTTGTACAAGTGCAAACGACGAAAAAAATTATTTCTTTCCATTGCGAAACAAACAAAATAATGCGATTTAATTCGTATACCAAAGAAAATTGTTATTTGACTTAAAGATAAACTTTAAAAAAATACGCACTAAAATCATATGTAAATAATATAAAATTTTAGATTGAACCTGTAAATACAATCCGACAGAGTCCAATTTATATAAATTTCGACAGCCCAGTGATTTTAATTTCACTATAGAAAATTTAATAAGTGGTCGCTCTAAGCTAACGCACTACAAACAACACCCGCTTTTCGCCGGATTACACAAAGTTAATTTGGTCGCGTGTCTAGCCTTTGTCGCTTATCATTTCAATTTTTTTTGTCAAACACTTCCGTCAATCAAAATTGTCTCAAAACGTTTTGCGACCAATCGAAAGGGGGCGTTAAGATAACACTAATAATCCGAATATAAAATTAGAAGGTATTAATGGGTTTTAGTGATTTTATTAAATTAGTAATGAGTATTATTTTCATATATTATACTACAATAACATAAATATGTAATAAATTACATGTGTTAAAATATAACTAAAAAATAACGTTTTCAGAAGCCGTTGTTAACGTTTTATAAAATATTAAAAACAAATAAATTTTATTTGATCAAAAGCAACTAATAAAGTAGAATCGCAAAACGTAATATTTTATGAATGCACTTTTATCTGTAATTTAAATGTAAAAATATAAGTAGTGAAGTAATGTGTTCATAGGTGTACCATCTGAATACCGCAATGTGACCACAAAATTGAGAGCGAAAATATACGCCACAGACCGAAAATACACCATTTAGAGCGACGCACATCCAACGTTTTATCGCAAAATTTGTATACACAAATAAAGTTTTTGAAAGTACATACATTATGTGTGATTTAACAAAATGTTTTAAAAAATATTCTGGTAATAATCTGGTCAGTCTAATTTTTTAGTGTCATTTTGCTCTGATTTTCGATAACTTCAAATTATGACACGCAATATGTTAATAATTATGGTACCGTATACTGTATCTATGCATTTTATAATTTGAGTCAATCAGCTTTTAACCTACAGATCTTCCAAATCATGCAAGTTCCTAAAAAATAAAACAACGTCAAAAAAAAGATATAGATAGTAACTGGAGCTTTAGAAAGGATGAATAACAAAAGCGAATATGTATGACGAAAGGGTCGGTAGGGGACGCCGAAACAACCAATACCGACGAACCGGAGCGGCGTGTAAAAATTTATAAAAATAGGTTATATTATTTTTACGGGAAAAAGACACAAAAAACACCATCGGTGATGTCATAATTACACTGTCTCGGATAAAAGTCTCCAAACAAAAAACAGACTTAATAAAATCATAATTTTAATATAAAAAATATATCAAACTATTGTTCGTGTACTCAATCAAACAGCACGAACGTTGTTAACATATGATCAGAATTTTGCGATCACATCTGTTCACTTGTGATCATCACACATAAATAATCACATAATTGGCCCCTCCAATCACAACACTGCGGTTTCGGTGCCCTTGCGAACTCGATCATTATATTAGGGGCATACGTTGGATTCATATGGATATGCATATACTTTTCTGTATCGATAAAATAAAATTATAGAGCTATTATGAAATTAAATTACCATAAACTATAAACCAGGTAGTAGAAAAAATAGCCTATGTCGCTCTTCAGCACAACTGGGTAGTCCAGCGACAAAAACGACTGTATAGCGTCAGTTATAACGCCCGTGAAGAGTTAATTACATAATATTTTTTTTTATTTTAAGAACATTTTTAAAAACATTTCTATATTCCCAATACAATTCTAGTAAGATACGTAAATATGCATAAATAAATTGGAATATCCACAATTTTAATTGTAACCATAGACTACAGATCATAGCGTCTAATGGCTTTTCCCCGGTGTGTACACACCCTAACAGCTCATTATTCAACTTGTCCGACACACTTGTTATTTCGTTGCGCATTTAATGTGGTCAACGCATTGTATTGTATCAATATTTATTTGTATCATTGCGGTTCGCTCGATTCAGAGGTAGTCAGATGCTTCATTGTCCTATAATAGATATTATCCTTACTTATAAACACGAAAGTTTGTATGTATGTTTGTTGCTTTCTTACGTAAAATCTACAGAACGGATTTAAATGAAACTTTACAATAATATAGCATATATATCAGAATAACACATAGGCTATAATTTATAAAGATACTACCTTTCTGCCCAAAACTCCGCTCGCGTGGACTACACAGCTGTACACAGATTTTAAAAAGCCTTTCACCTATATAAATCTACATTATCAGCGAGTAAAATGGGCTAGATTTCAAACTAGCTTTCCGCCTGCGCCCCCGCTCGCGTGAACTACACAACTGTACCGGAGCCGCCATGATTTTTTCCATAGATATTGCTTATAAGCTGAAGAGTGACTAGGCTACTTTTTCCTGGAAAAAGGGGTCCCGGTACAACTATGTAGTCCACGCGAGCGGAGCCGCGGGCGGAAAGCTAGTAAGTAAATAAAATAGGTGAAGTGCATGTTCAAATATGTAAAATAATTTTCCAAGAAAATTGACTGACGGACGAATATGACAAAATTACGAAGATTTCTTGAATAAGGGGTCGACGACCGCTTAGCCTAGTGGACAGCGACCCTGCCTGCGAAGCTGGAGGTCCCGGGTTCGAATCTCAGGTCGGGTCAGTATTTATATGATGAATATTAATACTGGCACCGGGTCTTGGTTGTTATATGTATGTGGTGTCTTCGCTTGATACCCAAAATACAAGCTAATGCTTAGTTTGGGACCTAGACGTTGTTGTGATTGTGTGTGTTATAAAAAAAAAAAGAAGAAGTTATTCCTTCTATAAAGTCTCTTTTTGAAATTACATTTTGATAATTTTTTTTTATTTGTACAATATTAAATCCATTACTGTGTATTTTTTTTTAGAACCGAACGATGTAAAATTTTAACTCGAATTATTAAATTATAATTAAAATTAGTCCACTTCCAAAATGTATAACTAATTAGGAATACTTTTTTGCTGTCTGTATCTTTTTATTCTGTAATTGATTAAACTGAAAGTAATTTTACTACACTGCATTTCCTTTGAAGAAAGTGTGTGGATATATGTATTTTTTTAATTATAAACACGAACGAATTAATGAATTACGATTGAATTATTTTGTTGTATTTTTATAAGTTGCTCTAAATTGTACACATATATTATAAACTGGCTGTTGGCAGTTAAAATAGACGAAGTTCCTTTGTAATTTTATTTGTTTTAACATTTATTTATCGAGATTTCAATACGGGCCTTAAAAGCGTAAAATTTCAGGATCCCATAAATCTAAATAAATCGTCGGTTTTGTCCCAATGGCTTCATTTGACCGACGGTAGCGCTCCCCGCGGTGAAGCGACAAAAAAAGGTACCAAGACATCTGCCCAAAAAAGTTGGAATCAAAGAGCGATAAATTAGAATAAGCGCCGAAAGATTTTAAAGCGAATTAAGATACAGAAGTCTTATGATGAGATGTTTTATGAGAGAAGTATGTTTATACCCTATTACTGAGATTTCGCTGTCCGTCCGTCTGTCGTATAGTTGTATCATTGTCGTAGGTAGACACTTGAAATTTTCACAGAGTATGTCTTACTATGGCGACTACAACAACAAACCATTAAAATAAAATAAAGTTAAAAATTGAAGGGGGTCCCCTTAAAAGAAACTTTTTTCTCGTCGTTTTTTTTGTGTTTGGTCATGGAATATAATTATTTGTATATGTAACTGTAACCAAAAGTACATGTTTTTTTTTATTCAATGATTGTCGAAAATCACTGCATATTTATATAAAAAAAAATGAAACAATTTTAAAAAATAAATATTTTTCTTGTAAATTTGAGAGGTTCACTGTTTATTTTAAAACAGTATCGCAATAATAATATGAGTTAATTCTGTGACTACATCATAGACTAAATAAATTTGACAGCAGCGTTTGGGACTACACCAATAAATAATGAAATGAATATTTAAAAATCGATTTTTTTTTTCTTAATTAGTAGGTATTTTATGTAAAACGCAGTTTATTTTATAAAAGCCTGCATTTAGAATTATTAAATTAATAAATTTCTTCCATAGTGGATTTTTTATTGTCCCACTTTAAAACCAAACCACAGCGACTTTAAAATTTATTTGTTTATTTTATTCAGGTTAACATACCGCCATTACATCAATTGATTTAAAAATATTTACTAATAGGCCTAGAATAATATTCCATTAAAATGTGTATTTATAAAAAAATACATTTAATTTTTTTTAAGTTACTTTTTATGTAAATCAAAACTAAGTTTTATATAATAATAACAATAATAATAATAGTATTGTACTTTATGTAAAATATTTGTTAATCTATTCGTAGAAGTAGGTAATAATCTTTTTAAACAGACAGGCTCATAATAAAAGTTCATTTTCGCACTGTCAAACGAAACAGTCGGTAATTAAAAAACATTTCAATCAACCTCAGCACTCGAGGGTCGAATACGGTTAAATAAAATTGAATAAATCGTTGGGTTTTGTGCGGCGACAGTTCACAGCGGGTAGCGTTGCGGCGGCCCTCACACTGCGACAATGCGGTTAAAAGTTCCTTTGTCCATGCCAATAATGTTTATTTTTGGTTTATTGAGTTTTCGTGGCACGTTCGAGCTGGTTTAGAGTTAAAATTTAATTAATCAATCAAAATAAGTAGATTTACGCAAGTACTATTTTGAACCGTTGAGATTTACAGTTACAGTTAATCTTACTTTTTAGTTACTATCGAGTCATAATGTAGCTTCTACTGAGAATAACCGAGAAGAAACTCAACAGTTACTTTTTTTCAAAATCTTATTAGTATGAACAAATAGCAAAAGATGGATGGCAAGTTCGTACCTTGGATTGTGAAATTATGATACCTTTACCAATAGTTAGACGTTTGATTTTGAAAATTCCTAGATGTGGCACTGAAAAATATTAAATCATGTTTAAGTTTTTTACTGCATTAACACAACAACAGTAGAATCTAGTGTGGTATTTGACAGATAATATAATAATAATAATAATAACAACACACAATCACAACAACGTCTAGGTCCTAAACTAAGCATTAGCTTGTATTTTGAATACCAAGCGAAGACACCACATACATATAACAACCAAGACCCGGTGCCAGTATTAATATTCATCATATAAATACTGACCCGACCTGGGATTCGAACTCGGGACCTCCAGCATCGCTGGCAGGGTCGCTGCCCACTAGGCTAAGCGGTCGTCAAATATGAAGTTTACAGTGCTGATAAAGAACTTCTCCTCGAACATTTTCGTAATTATCTAATCAGGGTCAAGTTGTACAGGTAAATTAGTTAGCTATATGTTCTTTAACTAGTGTCTTTAACACAAAGAAATTTTTGTTATAATTTCACAGCTTAAAATAAATTCAGGTACACCACATGTATGGGGACTCGCCGTTGTTATTTTTACACTTCGCAAAATTAAGAAAAAATCACAAAGCAAAAGAAAATGAAAACAAGCCAACTTTTTATGTTGACGTCCGGCCAGACATCACTTAAATAATAATCTACTGTGTGATAGCCTTTTCCAATTATTTCTTTCTTTTTAACTCGTTTTTCCTTTGCATTTTATGAAATTAATCACATTGTTTTGTTTATAAGTTTGTTGAATTGTTTTATATGAAAAAGTTAAGAAAAGAAATTCGTTCTCGTTTTAGTATTTGTTTTTGATTTTTCCAGGTTACTTATATTAGTAAAATTTGCTTTCGGAAATAAACTGAAATGCAAAAGATTTTAAAATATTTGGTTTTACGTACTGCGCCTATCTATAAATATTACCGCAAATATGTTCACACAGTGAAAGCTCCGCGAACAGCTTTAAATTTTGCATATTCATCAATCCGTGTGCACAAGATTGCTAAATCTATATAAGGACCTAATAAATAGGATGAAAATTATATAAAAATTTGTATGGATAAATTATGAACAATACGGATTACGACGTTGCATCTCGTCTAAATAATGTACTAATTTAACGATCAAACACGTGTTTTACTAATTTTTGAAATGGTTTCAAGACTTATATAAGGGTATTGACCGCTTATACTAAGGTCCAAATCGGCGACCTCGATTTCGCAACAGTTTCCCTTCATTTTTCGTTATCATCAAAAAAAAAAAACAATGAAATTTAATTAAATTAAATCTAAGAACCTATAATTTTAAATTATATAAAAAGTAAAACTAAAAGTATTTACAAATTAAAAAATACTATGTAAATTATGATAAATGACAAAATTTTAAAGAGACGATGGGTTCTGGGTACCAAGGATGCTTGCCGCGTTGCCGCGCTGTATTGCGACACTGATCCTCTGAACAAAGTATTGCTTGCACATAGGATCCCCTGTCAACAGACACAGCGCGACACCCAAATCGTGGACAAATGATTATTTGATATCATCAAATAATTTGAAAAGCAATATTTCTCGCTGACACAACACACCGGTTATTGTACCGCCTGAATACTTAGGACTTCGAAAGCCACAAACTGTTTTCTGATTGGCCAAAATACTAAAATGTCAAATATATTTAAGCCGGAATTAATCAATAGTAATGGTGTCTTTCATTACGGTAACGCTTGACCTCACACATCTTTAGGCACTCAGAAAAAATTAAGATAGTTCGGCTGGGAGGTGTTGATGCATCCGCCATATAGCCCTGACTTTGCACCTTCAGATTTCCACCTGTTTCGGTCCCTTCAGAATTTTTTAGACAGTATCAGGTTAACATCAAGAGAGGACTGCCAAAACTACTTATCGCGTTTTTTTTGATCAGAAGTCCCAAAATTTCTACAGCAACGGGATCATGTCACTATCTACAAAATGGCAGACAGTCATCGAACAAAATGGCACATATATATGTATTGTTATTAAATGTAAAAAACTTTGAAAAAAAAATGTGTTGAGTTTTCATATAAAATGCGAAAAAACTTTTTCCCTGACCCAATATTATACTACCCTATTTATCTGACCCTTATACTTATGTAGAAAAAAATAATAAACTGGTGTTTTGGCATTTTCAAAGTTCAATGTTTGACAGATTAAAAACGGGTGTTTAAAATTTGTAAATCGACACATATCCTGAACCGCTAGAGATCTAGAAACTTGAAATTTCGCTCAGAACTTCTTATAAAACGATGTAAACAGAATAGGTTTTACAAGATTGTTCGAGTGAATGAAAAATCTTTAAATTCATACACACAGCTTAAACCGATGCGTCTAGAAATTTGAAGTTTTGAGAAGGAATACTTTAATGAATACCATCAGTGCCTCTCCTTCAGCCAGTTATGCAACTGAAAGGGATAAATCCCCATATACCGAATGAGGCGTGGTTATGGGAGGGAGTGTAGGTCGTCGCAGCTTGGAAGGGGATTGAAGGGATTTTTTTATTTATCGACCGATTTACATGCAACCTGTAGCCAGAGAAATTAAACGGGAGGGGTTGATAAATATTATACTGTGACATATATAAATGGTGAGATAATAATAATAATAATAATAATAACACACACAATCACAACAACGTCTAGGTCCCAAACTAAGCATTAACTTGTATTTTGGGTACCAAGCGAAGACACCACATACATATAACAACCAAGACCCGGTGCCAGTATTAATATTCATCATATAAATACTGACCCGACCTGGGATTCGAACCCGGGACCTCCAGCTTCGCAGGCGGGGTCGCTGCTCACTAGGCTAAGCGGTCGTCATGATGATGAAGCTGCATTTATTGTCCTTTCTCAGACGTTTCGCTCTCTGTCTCCAGAAGTTTATATATTTAGCTACTGCTTCTTTTATTATTTGTCTATCTCCTGCTAGCCTGATGCAATTCCGATGGCTACGCTCGTAGTACTGCATGTCTCGGTCCAGAGAATACCTCCAGGTGAATATTGGTCTGCCTTTTTTTTCCCGTCGTATACTCAAGTGCTGCATTGAGTATGCGTTTTCTTTTTGCTTGCGAACCAAGTGTCCGTCCGTAGTAACATGTAGAGGATGGGTTAGTATTTACTGCAATTGTGGGAGTTAGTTTCTTCGGGGCTGCGATCGTTAACTAAGTGTATTGGATTTCGGGGTTTGACTCTGTATTCGTTGCTATTATTTTTTAGGGTTGTTCTGTTCGCCGCGGTTCTTTTCCTGTGTTACTTGTCGTAGTTAATCTAGTCATCGATGTCATGGTTTAGAGACCATTTCCATGTGGAAGCACCCTGTGAAAAAAGATTTATTTTTAATTCAAATACTATGAGCGAGAAAAATGGTGCTTAAATTTGTATAGAATAAACATAAATAAAGCACATATCAATTTGAGATCTAACATAAATATATTATTAAAGAAATAACTAAACACGTAATTCCGTATTTTTAACTTTTAACTAATTGTAATGGGCTGAAAAGGATGTTTTATATGTTAAAACACGACGTGTCAAAACTAGCGGGTCCCCGTTGATTATAAATGGAAAAACGATTGTAGGGGGAGGCCTCATATATTCCTAAAAATATATAAGGTCGCACTATGGATCAGCTGGAGCCGCTCCGGAGTTTGCTGCCGCCAGAAAACGAGTCAAATACTCTACTCTGGAAAGTAAATACTTGTTCGTCCCTCTCGCGTTGGAAGTTGGTGGCTGTTGGGGGAGTGAAGCCAAACGTTTCATCGCGGGCATCGGCCGTCGTTTAAGGGAAAGGGGCTTCGACCTCCGCTGTTCCTTCCTGGTGCAAAGATTGCCATTGCTGTTCAGGGCGGCAATGCAATGAGTATCATGGACACCTTTGCGTTGGGGGTCACGAGTGGTGGATTATTGGATTAATTTTATTTGTAGGTTTAATTATTTGCTTTTATTTTTAAATATTAATTACTGGTTATTAGTTTGTATTTACGTGTACTATTTATATAATATTGTATATTAATAAAATATCACTACACACTCTCCTGTCAATTCTTTTGAATTGGGAATCGAACCCAATACTATTTAAGAACAAAAACCTATCGAGATTTTTTTATCTCAATAGATTTTAGTTTTATACTGTCGCTAAATTTTATCAGTTAGACCTCCCTCATAGACAAAGGGACCGAAAGCGAAAACTTAATACCTTTCAAAGTTTACACTAAAAGGTGAACCGCTAGAACATTATAATTCGTTAACTTAAAAACCGTGTCGTATAAGTTTAATAGATATCGACAGATAATATATATATTAATACTTAAAGGTAAATCGAGTTCGATTATTGATAGATCTTTAATTTATCGAATTGACCATTCTCAAATTTTTGAACTAAAGTCCGTTATATTATTTTACGAAAGAATAAGCAATTTTAAGAAACTGATTTGATTTTTTTTGGTTTTAGATCGGTATTTACGTAGTTATATTATTTTGAAAATTCTTATAGCGTGACGTCACAGGGTGGAGTTATAAGGTCAGCCAATGCCTTTGCATATTTATAAAAATTATTTCACTCTCAGAGTGTTGGAATAATAACACCTAGTTTCCACCAAGTATAATACACTGTATGATACAGTGATACAGTAAGGATATGACAGTATAATACAGTGTATTATACTTGGTGGAAACGAGGTGTGACAGTTCATGGAACAAATAATGACAGTTGATGACATGACAGCTATAAGAATTTTCAAAATGATATAACTACGTAAATACCATAAAGGTATATATACTAGCGTAAGAGAGGAACACAGTGTGCGAATGACATCCAGCTCTTTGCGGAAATCCTACATGCGAGAAAGAAATGCAAGAAAATCTGACATAAAACCTCTTTGAACACATTTAGTCTTCTTTACTCACTTGTCAAAATAAGGTCCAGCTTTGTTTTCTATTTTGTGTTATAATCGTTTTGAATTCTACAAAAATTAATTCTTGTGATAAAAATGGTGTAGTGTTCAGTTTTAAATTGCACTGTAACATATGTTAATAATCCAAATAAAGAGACATTTCACCGGTAAGTACTGCCAATAACATACTGTTATCTTAATGCTTATTTTTATAAAAAGCAATCCTAAATTTACTTGGTTATACATCAGTAGTATACGGTAAATACTTTATTTTGTAAATAATTTGTTATTTTAAACAATTATGTGTACGATACAAAAATATTGTGTAAAATTACAATCAAACAATGAAGCATAGGGATTGCACAAAATGTATCGATATGTCGATATTTTCAAATATAAATATTTTGTAAATTTGATATTACCTAATTGCACCTGTTCCACTGGAATGATGTCGTTAACTGTTTTTAAACATATTGTGAGGTTTATTTAGCCTAGCAGCACATTGTAAGGGAAATTATGACATCTATACATATATACTACACATAGGGTATATATGTAAATACAAGACTTTTTCAAATGAAAATATAAGATATATACACAATTAATTTTAATCGTTATTTATTTATGATTTAAAATCTGATGCTCTATTTAATTTTAATCGTTATTTATTTATGATTTAAAGTCTGACGTTCTATCTGTTCTCTGATTATGAACGTCGTAAATACTTAAACTTTGAATGACAAAACTACTGTATACAATAGTTTAACCTCATTTTCCTCCAAGAAACTGCGGTGTTAAAAAATGCTTCCTGATAATGATGACTATTTCATAATATCCAGGTTTCCTGTAAACACGGTTAGCATAGAACAATGGAAAAAAATGTTAAATAGAACAGGTGGGACTCCTCGAAAACATTCTTTGGTTTGCAGTAGACATTTTACGGATAACTGTTTTGTCTAACTAAATCACCGACGACTTTTGAAGAAAGGATCTATACCTACTGAATTTGTGCCGTTAGGGGTTTCTTTTTTTTTCATATGTGCTTACTAAGTATATTAAGTAATATACTAATAATACTTAATATCTAAAGTCAGAGCATTTATGCCAACTGTAATTTCTGTACAGGTCAATCTGAAGACCAAGCGATCGGTGTCAGCGTACGTTTACCGGGATATGTCACCAGGACCTTCAACTTTAGAGCCTAAACCTTTATTTCAGCACTAATATAAAATGGATTTGAAGAAAAGTCCATCACAGTGAAAATATCAATTTTAGGCAAATTATCACTATGTCTTTTACAAAAACTTGTTCCTTTATATTCAAATAAAACTTAATTACCTATTACACAAAGAAACAAAAGATATTATAGACTAGTCCAAGGCATCCAAGGCATAATTTGTGGTGTAGTGAGACGACGCGACACTCAATCGAGTAGACAATGTGACGTCATGGGCAGTAAGAATCCACCAGTCAAACCGCACGAAAATACATAATAATAATAATAATAATAACGTGCACATTACAACGTCGTGGCCCCAAACTAAGCATTAGATTGTGTTTTGCGTACCAAGCGAAGACATCACATACATATAACAACCAAGACCCGGTACCAGTATCGATATTCATCATATAAATACTGACCCGACCTGGGATTCGAACCCGGGACCTCCAGCTTCGTAGGCAGGGTCGCTACCCACTAGGCTAAGCGGTCGTCAAATTAATAAATACCAATAATTTATTTCTCAGTCATTTATTGACGAATTTGAAAAAAACTTTCATTATTAGTTTTGGTTTATCTTTCAATTCTATCGAGTTAAATTGTATATTTTGAACATCATGAACTTCTCTATTGTAAATGTTTTTGTTTTGTACATTCTCATTTTTTTGTTTACAAAGAGTTAAAATTTTGTTGTTATGCGTTGCAACGTGACGTATTGTAATTAAAAATAAAAATCGTTTATTTATATTGTTTTATTTATTACTTGGCTTGTATTCAACTAAATATTAACATTTCCATAATGATGTTAACGCTTTCTTTACTTCTGCAAATTTTTTATTATCAACTGTTAACAAAAAAAAATATTTATTGTAGTAAAGGAAATGGCATTTGAATTGACTGATTGATGATTTGTCATTTTAAAAAACTAAAAGTTAGGAAAAGTAACTCAAAACAAAAATTATGTAGTATAGCAGATTCAAAATAATAAATAGGATTGCCGATTTCGACTTATGATATCGCGGTAAATTCAACGACACATTATCATGAAAGTACTACGTGCTATCGATAATATAAAAAACACCCATGTACATCACTAAAACTGGCTCAACCACATGTGAATTTTGCACACATACTCATTTCCGTTTCGGTCATGCGATGTTTAGATGTCAGTTGGTCTCCTACGCTAGTATATATATGTCTATGGTAAATACCGACCTAAAACAAAAAAAAAATCAAATTAGTTTCTTAAAATTGCTCATTCTTTTAAAAATAAAATAACAGACTTTAGTTCAAAAATTTGAGAATGGTCAATTCATCATTTAATAAATAAAAATAATTTCCAGGAGTTATCATCATACATTTATTTTAAAACTTTTTAAGTTTTTTAATACTATTTCAATGATTAAGTTTAAGCAATTTAACACCGCATTTTGAATGTAGCAGACTAGAAGGCGCACGCTTCCTAAGCTCAATGACTCGAAGCCGACTTTTGTATGCTTCATTTATCTTCAAATTTTTTTATCGGTATCGGCCTTTCATTTAATAGTACGCAAACACAAAGTCTTAGACACAACACAAACGTCATGACAGACCGTTTGCCGAGTGGTTAGAGACCCTAACTGCGGAGCCAAGGGTTGCGGGTTCGATTCCCGCCCGGGACAAACAATTGTGTGCATGAACATATCTAATTTGTTCCATGTCTGGGTGTAAAAAGTATACCTATATGTATATGTATACATATATTTTAAAGAAGAATATTTAAGTTATCCCATAATACAAGCATAACACTTGCTTACTTTGGTACTGGATGGCACCGTGTAGAATGTCCGGGATATTATTATTATTATCTATGTAAAAACGGCACTGATTTAGATGATATTTTTTATTTGTAGCTATTTTTAGTTTTTTATTTGTTAAAAGCTTTTATTTTTAATTTATTTACGTTTATTTGGTGAATGGCCCGTGGTCCCAACGATTTGACCTACTGGTAGGACCACGGTATACCACTATGTACCCGTGGTCCTACTGGATTAGGAAAGATTAAAATAGTATCGACATTTCGATATTTATCTGTATTTTTATTAAGTAAATAATTAAAACTAAATTTTTTTCTTCATTTAGAATAAAATTCAATTTGAAGTCAAACACATTCAAAATCATTTTATGCTCAGGTTTATGTCAGGTTATGTAGTAGGTCAAATCGGTGGGACCACGGGCCCTTCACCATTTATTTTTTAGTTAGTCCTAATCATTTTAAAATATTATTAATATGTGAAATACATATTTTTTTTAATATGTATATCAGTAGTTTAGTACCAATAATACAAGCTTTGCTTAGTTCGGGAAAAATTCGGGAAAATGGCTCTTTCTGTAACCGAATTCATTTGATTATGTTAACTTAGAAGCTTGGATGTTTCCCATCTCAAAGGGAACATAAACCTCAGTATTTAAAGTAAATTTTAACTTCATACCCGTCCTGAGAAAAATGCTTTTACAGACGGACAGATGGACGAACAGCAAAGTAATCCTATAAGGGTAGTTTTATTTTTTTGAGTTTGAGTTGAAACCTTAAAAATGAAATAATTTTAATTTATGTTCATTAAATAACACAGCGAATAATTGGATGCTCGGATAGATACGCGACTATAAAGTCGTTCATCTGATGCCTTTAATATTATGAGTTAAGACAAACCAAATAGAGGTATAACGTTTTTTAATATAAAACTTTTAAACTTACCTAAAAACTTAAAAAACCCGGACGTAGCGAATTAACTACCGAAGTATCCGTAGTAAGTCAGCTGGCTATGTGCAGACACACTCATACCATTGTAAGTTTACCGACCGGCCAGTTCGCTGCGAAGTTCCACTTACACGCGGCGCCATTGCAGTGCTTCATTAGTTGTTTAGTGACAAGCAGCCTAGAGTTTTTATTACGTCTTTTATAAAATTGTGATTTATTCTAGGGAACTCTTTTTCGTTTATTTAAATGAACGATAAAATATATTGTCAGGACCACCGTGTCACGCATCATTTCCGTGTATTCGAAAAATGTCATTTCGTTCCGTTCGTAACACGAAATAAAAATCGTGGACCAAAACGTGGTAGCTCAAAAAAAAATAAAAATATTATTATCATTCGAACTGAATTAGAAAACCGAAACATTCTCGACATATTCCCCAAAAAAGGGTTACGGATGACATAGATCGAATAAATACTAGACAGGGCAATTCGGCCTATATATTATAATATAACTAAGTCTATATATTATTAAAAATGCAGTAGGTGACACCCAATCGACAGCAAACCAAAAGTATTCTGTTTAGTGATTATATTGTTATACGCTCTTGAGTCCAGATATTTATATGCACAAAAACATCGACTTAAGTTGTCGACTTAATATCGACCACTGGGCGCCCACTAGTTAATTTAAATCAGCTTTAGGAGAGCGTAAATCAGATAAGAATACAGATAAGAATATACACCCCTAACCAATTGCATGTACGAACTTTTTACATCTATTTCTCGGGAGCCAAAATAATTAATTTTACTAGGGCGTACAGTGGTAGGTACAGCCAGTACTGTAGGGACGCACGTTCCGCTTGCCGCATCGCCGACAACGCCGCACCGGCGCGGGAATATGCCGCTCGCACTCGTGGCATGCATTTCGTCTGAACACACGTACTAAATACTACATACACATACTAAAGCTTGGTGTACTACTGTCCGGACGGTCACGCACCGGCTAGTCGTCCGTTCGCGGCTAACTTATGCGGCTCCGGCATGGTATATATTGTGCCCGGTAGTGTCGTCGCCTCGAATACTTCAACAGCAACAGAACATCGCCATGCGTGTGATCAGAGTGTGATAGTGGGTGGTGAGCGATACGTCAGAAATGACGTGATTTCTCGCAACTTACGGGTTTTGTCGCGTCGGTGAAGAAATTCGTGCACCGGTTGATGCACATGCTTTATCAAAATCACAAACTTTTATCGCACTCGTCTACTTGTTCGCATGTATATTCGCTCTTTCACTCTTGCCAAAATACTAGCTGATGGCGGCGCCCGGCCTCCTCATATGCGGTGCAATACCCACCCTGAAACATCTCGAAATTTCTATCATTGAACATTTGAATTCGAAATTCTAATTGTAATTTATTATGGAAATAATACACGGCGCCGGCGCTTCCTTTAACAGTACTGCGGCGCCGCCTCTAAAATATAATTTAATTTCTAATTTATTTTGATCTCAATTTTTTCCGTATTCGGCCGAAATGTTTGTGAAACCGCTGCACGATTAAGAATACCCATAAATACAATTATATTTGGTTGAAAAATAATATAGCTTGCTATTAAAATAGTTTTTTTCTTGCAAAACGAAATTTAACATTATTTTAAATGCCCTGACTTCACAGCTAGGTATTGCCCTCTCTGTCTAACAGGAGAGTTTGAACATCATAACGTTGTTATTAATGATTTTTTTAAATAATTTCACTGTTATGATATATTTGTAGTATAGTAGCGACCCCGCCTACAAAGCTGGACGTCCCGGGTTCGAATCCCAGGTCTGGTCAGTATTTATATAATGAATATAAATTTTACTTGTACTGGGTCTTGGTTGTTATATGTATGTGGTGTCTTCGCTTGGTACCCAAAATACAAGCTAATACTTAGTTTGGGGCCGAGGCGTTGTTGTGATGTATTCGTTATTATTATTATTATATTATCATTTATAAAACTTTTTCATATAAAATAATTTAAAAAAAATAGTCATCTACTCCCTTATTAGATGTGAATAAAAAGATAAAGTGGTGAATAAAACGTTATTAACTACATAATATTTATATGGTAATTTGTGTATTTCTTAAATTCTCTTAATATTTTTTTATTTATTTATTTAATTCAACAAATAATACCAAATTATTAAACGTGTCACGAAACATTTTTTATTTTTATTCACGAATTATTGAATCAAAAATTCAGCTTTAGAACTAAGAAATGCTATATGTACGCATAGTCTACAGACTACAGTTTCGAAGTGAAATATGTCTTTCGGTGACAGTAACAACTACTTAAATATAAGAATACCTATCTAACACATTGTCAACTCTATATTTATAACGTCCACTCCGTCGAAATAAGTTAGATATCATTTTATCTAACCACATCTCTTTAGGGCGGTCCGTCTGTCCGTAAAAGGATTATTTAACTGGAAAAATCACTGGTTCAGGCACTTAATTACCTCATAATGAGTTGTCAGAACGATTGAGCCTTGAAATTTTGATCTACACCTGCCCAGTTATGCGTTGATTCATAATGATTGGTACAAAAGTGTTTATAAACGTATAAATATCATTCGACTTCATGATAGACCCGTTTATTATTCAAATTAATATTAATAATAACCAATTTATATTTATAAAATCGTGGTGTATTCTGTCTGTCTGTCTGTTCCGGCTAATCTCCAAAACGACCTAACCGATTTCAATGAAACTTACCAGGCGTAAAAAGGAGATTGGCAGGGGATATTTTTTGTTTGTGTGTTTGTCTATCTGTTTGTTCGTTTGTTTGGGCTAATCTTCAAAACGGGTGAACCGATTTTAATGACATTTTGCAAACATGAAGAGAGTATTTTCTGGAATGAAATGGTATTTTATTTCTATATGTATAAGATCATAGTCTGTGCCTGTCTGTCAGTTTCGGTTAATCTCTTAAAGGGTTAACGGTTTTAATTAAACCTCACAGACATGAAAACGAGGTCGTCAGGAATATCTTAGGTTTATTTTTGTTTGTATGTTTGTTTATCAGTCTGTTTGTCCGGACTAATCTCTGAAACGGCTGTACCAATTTTAATGATACTTTGTAGACATAAAGAAGAAATTTTCAATTTGAAATAGAGATTTTTATGCAGTTATGTTTCAGAACGTTCTAGAAAGTCTCACAGTATCTGATAGCGTCGCGTCCCTTTAACTGTACTGGTACAACTATGTAGTCTAAGCGAACAAAACCGCGAGCGAAAACCGAATAAAATAACATAAGTTCCGCTTATATATTTTGGGACTAGATGACTGTGTCTGAAATTTCCGGGATATTATTATTATTTCTATTTACCAATATAATTTCTGAATCTGTTTCGTACGTCTCCGAATTTAAATATTTTTTTTCACATATATACTAAAATAAATACATCGTTGTGTACATTAATTTAAATTTATATAATGTTATATATATTATATAGGTTATATATTTTCATATCGCTTATGCGTCTGATAAAATTAGATAAAATATTTGTGTTGGTCGTGTCAAATCTGCGCCCAGTAAAATATCATTCTATTTTTAAAAAATAATTTAAAAAAATAATGAATTAATAATGCTAGGTAAATACAGGTAGACTCTATATTATTTAAGGATTTCCAATGTTAATCCAACAATTTAAAAATAAAAATACAAACTTTTGTCAAGTGTATCATGTGACGTAGGTATCAGATGAGAGAGC
Organism: Luffia ferchaultella; assembly: GCA_949709985.1. Taxonomy (NCBI): domain Eukaryota; kingdom Metazoa; phylum Arthropoda; class Insecta; order Lepidoptera; family Psychidae; genus Luffia; species Luffia ferchaultella. Next base: position 7,149,777 of record OX453264.1, on the reverse strand, counting down.
TCATTATAAGAATTACATATATTTCTATTTTATAATTTTAAAATATATATTTTATAAAATATCAAAAAATAGATACCTCCGAAACTTAAAAATCTGAAATTAGTAAAATATTACGGGATATACAGTCTCCCTCAAAATTTACAAGATAAATGGAAAAAGGAAAGCCAAAGACTAAATTCTCGCGGGTAACGGAAAATACCTACTCGTGAAAAGAAAATTAGTGCGAATGAACGAGAAGAGAACTATTATTATATCTAATATATAAAATTCTCGTGTCGCAGTTTTATTTGCCATACTCCTCCGAAACGGCTTGACCGCTTTCGATGACATTTTTTGTGCTTATCCGGTATCTATGAGAATCGGCCAACATCTATTTTTCATCCCCCTAAATGTTAGGGGTAGTACACCCCTAAATTTTTTTTTTAGACAAAATTTTTAATTTCTATTTTTTTATGATACAACATACAAAAATACATACAATCCTCAATTTTCACCCTTCTACGATCAACCCTTATTTTTTAATAGCCATTTTAGTAATTTAATAATTGCATAACTAAATATTATTTCGCAAAAGTGTAATTTATTTAATTAAGACTGACAGAAATTGTTGAAACGATAAATATTTGTGTTACGGGAACGAAAACGGGAAAGGGAAGAACGGGAAAGAGTTAAGACTGAAATAAAAAAGTTGTACTTGATGAGAATGGAAACAAAAAGGAAATGAGACCAGGGCCAGGAACGTGAACGATAAAATATTTATGCGATGGGAACGAAAAAATGAAAGGAAGAACGGGAATGAGACAAGACTGAGATAAAAAAAGTGATTTTTATGAAAAACGAATACTACCCGTGCGAAGCCGGGACGGGCCGCTAGTGTATATATAAACATCCTATACGTGTATACTAAAACTTAAGTCAGTACAACGCCTGGAAAAATTGCTGCTTCCCCGCCGACTGAAATGCGTGCGATAGATAAGGCAGATGCCCCATATACTCTAATGCAAACGGGATACAAGACTGCTTGAAAAAAAGACGCAAGCGAAAATCTTTATATTTTTAATTACAAAATAAATAAATGTTAAATATACAAAAATTAAAAGTCAATGGATAGGTACAAGTATAACCATTTTTTGTTTTCTTAAGGTTCTTCTGGTGATTTTTTCTATCGAGCGAAATTAATACTATCTCGCTTTGAAAAAAGCCAATGGACAAACATAAAGGTCCATATTTACTTACAATATATATTTTTTAATTTTGTCGCTGTTCAGTAAAGATTTGAGCCAATAATGTAGATTGAAATTTGATAAAAACGGGACGATTTACATTGTACAGCGTCTTAACTATAACTGTTATTAATCCAGAAATTTATATACTGTAACTTGTATCAATATTATATAAAATCGTGTATTCCATATCGACCAATTTCATATTAGAAAATCCTTGTAATATTCTGAAAACAGCTGACAAATTGTATTTAAAATTAATAGCGCCTGTACTAAAAAATAACGCAAAAATGTTCTTATCATTTAAATTTTGTTTTTAAATAGTTGTAGAAGAAGTAATGCGTATGAAATTTAAATTTGTAAAACGATATCGATTTACTATAATAATAACAACAAAGTAATAGTTTTTTTTTTTTGATATAAGAAGTTAAAACCATTTTACTTATCTTTTGTTAACAAACTAGATAGATTATGTTATTCAAACTTTATAAAAAGCCAATTCATTTGTTTTAAAGATAAAATTGAGACATATAATTAAGTACAATAAAATCCAATTTTAAAACATCGAATATTACCAAAAAAATATCTAATCTTATGATAAGTTTTGATTAATTTATCTGATATCATCGCAATGAATTTCGTTAACGAGGGTTGACCGCTTACAACAGGGGTAGCATTTGAAAGGGGTCTAACAAAAAATTTTCATTTTTTGACGTTTTTAAAATTCAACAAAGTAAACATTAACATCGACTGGAAATTATTAATTAATTAATGTCCGTCTGTCTGTCGATGGTTGGTTTTTTTACGTCTTCTTACGCTGTCTTTGAATAATATTGCTAAAAAACAAAAAAATTTATATTATTATACTGGTATCAAACTGACATACTCTTTCTTCTTCATAGCCAAATATAAACATTTTCGCGCCTTTTTCTCTATTAGGGAAATGTTATGTTGTATTAATTTGTGGTTTTGCTGTAGGTAAGTAGGTATATTTAGTCATGTACGTAACAGTGCACAATATAGCTTACAATGTAAGTGATTGTTTCGTTTTCTAACATTCCGACCTGCCTGCCCTATACAAAAAGATATTGTTCTTATTTGGTTATACAATAACCATTTTTTGGACGAATTCTTAATACTAAATACAGTTTTTCGTTCTATTATTAAATACATAATTATTTATATAAGTACAATTTTTGTGTTAAGTTAAAACAAGATACGTATGCGTACGTAGTATCACTACGACCAGCCCATTATGCCTCATTGCAAGGGCTTAAGCCTCCCCTCAGAATGAGAGTGTTTGGATCTTAATCCATCGCACTACTTTAGTTTGGGTTGGTGGATTTTAGTCAGTGATAATACGGTGCTTGACTACTATTATATGTATTATATTTATCATGAAAATATAAAAATATACTTTATAAGATAACAAAATTTATATACAAAATTATATTCGGTCGAAGAACATGGAAATTATATAAGCTTTTAAATTTTTATTTCTGTCTCTTTCTCGCAAAACGAGATTTAACATTATTTTAAATGGTATCTATGGACACCACACATAGGTATGCCGTGCGGTATTGTCCTCTCTGTCTAACAGGACATTTTAAACATTAATAACTTCGTAAATAATGATTTATTTTTTTAAATTTTTAATTGTTATGATATATTGAGTAAACTATTTCATATAAAATAATTGTTTAAAAGTATACACACATCAAAAAAGTCTAAGCAACACATACAAATTTCAATTTTACAATGTGTTTTAGCATTAAGTCCTTAGTATTTTCTTATTTATATTATTTTTTAATGCTTTTTTGACATTAAACAACAATTGTTTTTTTGATATTTATTTTTTAGTAATCTTAATTAACAATAATTACGGGTAAGTACTGTATGTACGTAGTACAAAGTAAGGTGCCTAATCAACTAAACTTAAACTAAAATTAAATAGTTGTACAAAAATTGCATAAATTAATACAAAGTGTGGCCTCCTCTGTTATGGAGAACTTGTTGGCACCGATTATTCATAGAATCGATGAGACTGTTAATGTTACCCTGCGGCAATTACTCCCATTGAAATTTTAGTAAGTCCATCAATTGTTGGGTTGTTGTCACTCCATCCAAGTCCTTTAAAACACGTCTCTGGAGCATGTTCCATGCATGCTCGATGGGGTTGAGGTCTGGCGATTGTGCAGGCCAAGGCAATACCAGGATGTTTTCCCTTGCCAAGTACTCCTGTGTGTGCAAAGCTGTATGCGAAGGCGCATTGTCATGCATCGTCGAGAAATCGGAGCCAAGCGTTTGTGCGAATGGACAGACATAAGGCCTTAGAACATCCTCAACGTAATTTACAGCGTTCATGTTACCATTTACAAAAACGAGCTCAGTTCGTCTTTTCTTCATAATACCCGCCCATACCGTAACTGTTGAGCTATTGTATGGATGCACTTCCTGAACTCACCTCAGTCTTTCAGTATTTCCAGGATGACGGTACACTCTTACCCTTCTTGTATCAGGCTTGAACCCAAATCGAGACTCATCGAAAAATAAAATTTTATCCCATTGTTCCCGGGTCCATGTATTGTGTTCCCTACACCATTCATTTCGACGAGCGCGATTCCCATGACATATCGGTGGGCACCTAATTGGCCGTCGTGCTCATAGGCCATACTCATGCAGTCGATTTTGCACAGTTTGGCAGCTAACAACAACACCACTTGAATTTTGTAGCCTTAAACCTATCTCTCGGACGGTTAACATCGGCTGGCGTCTTGCAGTCAGTTGTATGTATCGATCTTGCCGTGTGGTTGTACACCTTCCTCGACCTGGGTGCTGCTCAGCAGGATCTCCCGTGTTAGTGTAACGCTGATGAAAACGGCAATTAACGCTTCTGTTGACACCAAAATACCGAGATACCTGAAATTGACTTCTTCCCGCTTGCAACATCCCTACAGCTCTTTGCATTTCATCTGCGTTCAAATGACGTCACTTCATGACGTAAAAAATGTCTCAGAATCCAAATTCGTTCAAAACTTTTTTCAAATTATTATTTAAATAATATAATTGATACAGAATACTAAATTTTTATAAGCAAAGTAAACGCTATAAAATTCGAACAAATGCATTCGCTTTTGAATTTGTGACAAAAAAAATGATACTTGATTTTCAATTTTTTTTAAACAATTGTTGTTTAATATCAAAAAAGCATTAAAAAATAATATAAATAAAAAAATACTAAGGATTTAAGGCGAAAACACATTGTAAAATTGAAATTTGTGTGTGTTGCTCAGACTTTTTGGATGTGTGTATTATTAGTATTTAAGTATATTACACTTAAGTCAGACAAATGCCCATTCCTAGGATTTGTAGCCACGACCTTACAAGAAGTGGACTCGCTATTATGTGGCTCTCAAGACACGTGTATAGTATAAATGTATAGTAAAATAAATAATTAGCGTTAAATGATATATTTTTTTATTACAAGGCACTTTGTTGCAGAACTAGAATTTAAATTTTTGAACATCACAATCAAGCTCAAAAACATTAAAATTGTCAGTTAGCCTCTTTTTAAACTCGCCTCTCGTTGGGGTGCTTTATAACTTAATAGTGTAATCTTATCTAGGGGTGATTTTGGGGCTTCGTACCCTTTCTGTTAAACGGTGCCACAATCTAAACTATTTGTCTATTGGTTTCATAAACTGATAAAAACGACGCGACTATACAAGCTCATTTGTTAAATTGATTAAACAATATATATATATATATATATGTAAAATAAAATAATTAAATAAGTATAAATGTATTTATTTCATAAATTTATTAAACTCAAATAAAACACATATATATAAACAATAAAACTTTATTCACAAGCATTATAGACAACACAAATATTATACTATAAATATGAGCAATTCTTGTGTCTTTAATATATATATATATACATATATAATATTTCAGCTATCTCGGAAACGGCTTAAAAAGTCTCAAAACTGATTTTTAAATAAGTCTAAATATATATATTTCGTTGTCGTGTCGTGATAGCCCAAAGCGCAACGAACCTGTCTCAAATTTATAAGGCCCCATAGGGCCATGGTTCGAATCCGGGCGTGTACCGATGAGTTTTTCTGACTTAAGTACACAATATCACTGACACCGTGCTTCGGAGGGCACGTTAAGCAGTCGGTCCCGGACGCTGTCAATAGATGGCGGTCGTTACAGTTCCCAACCCGCAGTGGAGCAGCGTGGTGGACTTAAGCTCCAAGCCCCCCTCCTCACCCTGGGGAGGCCTAAGGCAGGTAAAAATGGGCTGATGATGATATATATTTCAGCTATCTCGGAAACGGCTCTAACGATTTGGATGAAGTTTTGTATTTAGATAGATATAATCACAAAACTGTTTTCTAAATAAGTTTCTAAGTAAGTAAATGGTAATAACCACCAGGGGGCGCTGCAGTAGATGTGTATCTTCGAAACGCCTGGACTGATTTTGATACGGTTTTTTGTATTACATAGGTATTCCTTACGAGTAGATAATTAAATAAGTTATGCACTTATGCGCCACCAGGGGGCTATTTATGTGTCTCTAAAATGGATGGGAAGATCTCTACGCGATTTTTTGTGTTTGTATAGATATCACCTAAGAGCAGGTTCTTAAATAAGGTTTGCGGTCATGGGTTACCAGGGGGCGTTGCAATAGATGTTCCTCTAAAATGGCTGGGAGGATCTTGAGGCGGTTTTTGCGTTACATAAGTACCACCTAAAAATGAGAGCAAGTTTCATTGTACAAATCCGAGCGGGGCTCAGTCGCCCGATTTTTCATTATTAAATAAGCCGAAAGTGTTGCCAGCTCAGCATTAATGCAGTGGTTAAAAAAACACTGCATTGTTTTTCAGCTGGATCTCAATACAGAGGCTAAGTAGTACAATGACACAGTAAACGTATCTTCACCAAAATTATAAATGCGGAAGTATGTTAGTTTGTTTGTGGGTTTTTTTTTCACGTCGCATCGTCATAAGGTAACAACAAAAGACGTGATTTTTTGCATGACAGTCATACGAATGGAGATTAACATGAGATTCTGATTATCCCGGACCAATGTTCCTGTGGGAAACAGAATTGACAAGCGAATTTGGACCTTATCCATAATTGTGAATGAACGGATTTCGATTTCTATATCGATTTGAAGTTGTATACATAAAAAACTGAAGGAGTCACATGTTCTTAAGGTCGAAAGTCGTTGCATGGGGCAATATTAAATTAATTAAAATATTTGGTACATTATTTCTAACATGACCTTATTAACATTTATAATAATAATAATAGTATTTTTTTTATTTATCTCTCATATAATTATTTTACAATAAGATTAAACATTGAAACTAATATAAAATTAGAACATGCGAGAGAGATGGTGTCAGGTTAAGAACCTGTATCAATCGGTCACCAAGCTCCCTATATATATATATTTTAAATTGCGACGCTATTTTGATCTGCGGAAACGGGACGGTCAACAGGCGAAAGTTACTAATATGGTAATTATTCGTATAGAGTTTTATGGTGGATGACTCAATAAGTTTTGAGATAAAGAAATAGTATTCAACATGTTAGTACTATTTATTTAACATTTTTTCAAAATACTCTTCATCATGCTCTATGCAAAGTTCCATTCATCTAAACTAACTCTGAAAACACTTCCGCTAGTCATGATCTATCAGGTCAAAAATAGGAAATTCGTAGGTAGCCACGGCTTCTTCTGCATTTGAAAAAAATCCCTTTCAATATTTATTTTACTTTTGGGAACGAAAAGAAATTACACGGAGCTAAATCAGGGCTGTGGTGGGAGATTCAGGGTTTTAACCCCAGATCCCTCAATAGATGCCTTTGCACTAAGGGGCGAGTATGAAGAAGAGTTATCACGATGGAACATGAATCGGTAAACCCTAGCTTTGGTCTTCTTTCCTGCACAGCTTGAAAAGTTTTGGGTAATGCTACTGTAGTTATACCACTTCGAATTACCTGATCTACAATTTTTCACCGTTGACGTAGACAAGTGTCTGCTTCGCGAAAAAAAAACTAGCCACCATTACTTTAGTAACTTTGTGAGGTCTTTTTAGTTTTAACGGTAATTGTCTTTCTGGTTACACCCATACTAATGATTGCCTTTTATTTTCCGGATAATATTGAAAGATCCATGTTTCGTCACCAGTAATGATTTCTGAAACACGTCTTGACACCCCGTTATCAAAACGTAGACGCATTTTACGGCACTGATAGGCACGAAACTGTTTTCCGGAGAGCAAACGAGGGATTTAGTGACAGAAAAGCTTCCTCACTCGTAGATGTTGATACGTGTGGTGGCGGATGGTGTGAACGCCGAAGTAATGCATAAGATCTTGTCGATGCCCATTATTGTCCATGTATGTTACTTGTGGGTCTTCTCACACAAACATTGACGACCGCTTAGCCTAGTGGGCAGCGACCCTGCCTGCGAAGCTGGAGGTCCCGGGTTTGAATCCCAGGTCGGGTCAGTATTTATATGATGAATATGGTCTTGGTTATTATATGTATGTGGTGTCTTCGCTTGGTACCCAAAATACAAGCTAATGTTTAGTTTGGGACCTAGATGTCGTTGTGATTGTGTGTGTTATTATTATTATTTCAGTAGTCTACACATTTATACCTTTTCGAGTTCAGAAGACTACCTAAAAATTGTTGCGTGAGATGGTGCTGAGTCTTCTAATGCTGTTTGTAACTGTTGTAAACTTAATTGTTCGGGTAAACCAAATTTAAAATAGTAATAAATCATAGTGCGCAAATGTTCGCGATTAAACCACCATCGTTTTAATTAAAAAGGCTGGAAAAACATATAATACATGTGCGTTCCATTTTTAAACTTCGAGAACCTCAATACTTATTGATCGATCCACGTTTTACGTTGACTTCTCTCTTTCTCTCTTTATTTAGTTTTAAATATATAGATATCGTTTTCTTCTCGTAAAACAGACATATTTTTACTTTCATACAATTTTTATATACATATACCTGTAGCTGATTGAACGCTATAATAAAAACGAAAATACCAACATAATTAGACTTTTAACACAACTGAGCCAACAAATGACTCCGCTACTTTTACTAAAAAAAATAATAAAAAAATTTGCATTTCGTTACGCGCTTTCTAGTACTTTGTTTTGAGAGGAACGAGCAACTGAATAAAATTAATAAACAAAAACAGCAATACGCCAAAATGGTTAAAATAAAATTTTATGTTCGTTTGTCTGTCTGTTCACGACGAATTTTACATTACCTGTAAATTGCGCTTTAGGTATAAAAAATCAAATTAAATTATTAAAATTCATCTCCGACGCAAAATAACATTTAAAATAGACTAGTTGACTATTACAAAAAAAAATATTTTATACAAAAGAGTTTTCTAAATAAATCATAATAGTGAAATAATTTTCAAATAAACAAATCATTATTAACAAAGTTATAAATGTTTCAAATGTCCTGTTAGACAGAGAGGGCGATACCGCACGGCGTACCTATGTGTGACGTCATGCCGTTTAAAATAATTTAAAATTTCGTTTTGCAAGAAAGAGACAGAGATGAAAATGTAATAGCTTATTAGTTGCATATTCTCCAACCGAATATAACTTTGTTTATAAATTTTGTTATCGTATAAAGTCTATTTTTAGACTTTCTTGATAAATATATTATACTTAACATTAGTCAAATATCTATTGTGTGTATCCATTAAATGTTATGTTCTGGTTATGAGTGTACAAAATAGTAAACGAGCCAATCCATTGTGTGTCGCGTGACGCATAAATTAATGTTCTGTACCAAATATAAAAAAAATTTAAAAACAAAAATTACCAAAACCACCCAAAATCGTGAGTTTGTTCATTGTGTGTGCCAATGTGTGAAGGAGCCTTATAGAACCGTAGGTAGGCGTATAATGTTTTTTCCGAATCGTTCATAATTTATCTCTTTTTTTAAACCATTTTTATGTATTTTCCGAAAACATAGACTATTTTATACTTTTGCTTATATGAAAATTTTGTGTATTATTCACTTAGTTATTTTCTTCAAAAATGAGATTAATATATAATATCCCCGTGACGTCATATGGACAAATGGTTGCGTTATCTAAAACTAAATTATTTTTAATTAAATTGATGGTTCCATACAAAAGTGGTAAAGCTCTTGTTTGGGATGTAACTTGCGTAGATACATTGTGTCAAAGTTACATAAAAAATACATCTAAAAAAACTGGAGCAGCTGCTGAGACAGCAGCTCGCAGGAAAACAGCCAAGCACATGGAACTTTTAAATCGTTACCATTTCATCCCTTTTGCTGTCGAGACGATGGGTCCCTGGTCCAAGGATACCAAATCATTTGTCCACGATTTGGGTGTCGCGCTGTGTCTGTTGACAGGGGATCCTTTGAGCAAGGAGTACTTTGTTCAGAGGATCAGTGTCGCAATACAGCGCGGCAACGCGGCAAGCATCCTTGGTACCCTGAACCCATCGTCTCTTTAAAATTTTGTCATTCATCATAATTTACATATTATTTTTTAATTTGTAAATACTTTTAGTTTTACTTTTTATGTAATTTAGTTATAATTTGGTTTCTTCTTGTAAAAAAAATGTTTGAATGTATATTTAAGAAACTTTTATGTACATATATATTCTTCACTTTTTAAAATTATTTAAGTCAAAATTTTTGGATTGACACAGGAGAATTACAATTTTATTTGACATAGCATATAATGAGTGACTGAAATATTTTAATAAATTTTTTTGCTTTTGTTTGTGTACTGTGGAAACCAGTCAAATGACGTCACAGTCACAATGTCCATGTCATGTGAATTTCCATATATATCTAGAAAATTCTTATAAATAGACATTTTGAAAAAATCTTTTAGAACTTTAATCCTTTAAATTTTATTAACCATCAGCGCTAGGTATTTTAAAATTTCGGTCCAAACCCATAAAATAATTTTTGTAAAAATCTTAATAAGTATTAAGACTGACCGTTTGGCCGAGTGGTTTGAGATCCTAACCGAACAGCCAAGAGTCGCGGGCTCGATTCCGGCCCAGGACAAATATTTGTGTGCATGAACATTTTTATTTGTTCCCTAAATGGGTGTAAAATATCTACATATTTATATATTGTAAAGAATATTAAATTATGTATATCAGTTGTCTGGTACTCATAATACAAGCTTTACTTAGTTTGGGACTAGATGGCGCTGTGTGGAATGCCCCAGGTATTATTATTACTAATTACAAAACATGTATTACAAAGGACTTTAAATCCCCAGTATATAGCATTACACATAATGCCCGTATCGAAATCGAACCTACTTTCAAGTCAACTTATTTCGCTTAACCGAAACGAATTATTTAACCAATACAATGCGTAGTAATTTTATTGTTTTAATTTGGAACAGTGAGTGAAAGTGTTGTAATAATAACAATACATATACAAACTCACACACTGGCGAACGTGGTCACACTGACGTAAATATATTCTGTGACTAAGCTGTTACGATTTCATTGAGCGAATTAGAGAAATGTACAATAGGCGGCACGAGTTAAGCATGCTGGCTCATACTCGCACTGGATTATTCAGTTTCTAGTTAGCATTGCAAAGTGAGATGACGGTTGTAGAAATTTTTCTCCTAACTTCATTTCCTATTACCTATCAGGCCCTAAGTAGAGACGGCGATTCTTCTCGAAAAATATCTATTTTTAAGTACAGCATATAGCATTAACCTACTTTACTGTGCTAATTATTACCCACCGTACGCAGACCATGTCAAACAGAAGTTCTGTAAAAAAAATAATATTTATTTAATTTTTTTAAGTATTATTTATAATTTTGTTATTCAATGCTTTGTCATTTGTATCATTTGTATACATTAACTCATAAAAAAAAAGGTTTTTTTTTTTTGAGGTATGTCGAAAATAGTTGATGTATAATAAATGGTGAAATAGACCCTTAGTTAAACTTTCGAAATATTTTTTTTTCTCTTTAGCACATGCATGCGGAAACTGAGAGTGACCATAAATAAAATACTAAATTGAACTTTATTACAGTGTATTAAGTGCTATTATTATATCTTTTTTTTTTGCCGTGTAACATCCTATTACGTTAAATAACGAATTTCAACTCTATTTTTATAAAAATAAGATCGAATTTTACTTTTATATCAGTTTGTAGACTCGTTACCTAATTCAAGTGCGTTAGATCTGTTTTAGTTTTATTTGGATTTCTACTTACATAACGATGTACCTCGTACGTACGTTTGTTCAATGATTCACACAAATTGTGTCTTAGATATCGTAATTGCTGTTAATACGTAATATTATTTACTTTAATAACTGTAAACTGCTGCTTTAGTGACCTTACCTACTAACTTACCAAAATTAAAGCAAGAAAAATAATTCTCACCAAACTTTATGCTTTATTTAGTGTTTTTAGGGTTCCTAACGTTAAAACGAAAAAAGTTAAAAATAAAATTTTCACTTTAAAGAAAGGAGCATTAACAGGCGGCATATAGTTATAATGAAGTCGGTGCCTACTCACTCAGACACTTTAAATTGTGTTTTATTTTTGTTATTGTTATAAATATATCATTGTTGTAATTGTTATTACCTGGTAAGTACCCATTTAAAGTGTCTGAGTTGGCACCGACTTCATTAACTATATGCCGCCTGTTAATGCTCCTTTCTTTAAGTGAAAATTTTATTTTTAACTTGTTAGTTTATGTTTTTGAACTCGGTTTTTTTTTAAATTATTTTATTTTTCAATTTTTAGTTAAACGCATCTGTAACTTATTTGTATTTAGTATAAATGGGGCTACTAAACGCGCTACTCTAATGAGACAGAACCACGATTACGCAACGTAAATTCAGTGTCAAATTGACGCATCAGCATGCCTAGTAAGCAGTGGTATTCCTATGTAAAACTTCAATCTTAATTATTATTTTTGTGCGAACTGAACATTTTGGCATATTCAACCGTATGAAGGAAGCTCAACAAAAAGTAACTGCTGTAAATCGTTGAGGAATTCCCTCGACTGTTTATGGTTTTCATCATCAGACCTGTAATGGCCCTTATAACCCATATGAGTGCAAAGTTCTCTTCAATAGAAATGAATTAAGTCCAAACACCAGGTAATTGCTATAAATCGTTAAGGAGTTCCTTCGACTGTGTATGGTCTCCATCATCAGACCTGTAATGGTACTTATAACCTTTATAGGTGCAAAGTTCTCATTAATAGAAATGAATTAAGTCCAAACACCAGGTAATTGCTGTAAATCGTTGAGGAGTTCCCTCGATTGTGCATGGTCTCCATCATCAGACCTGTAATGGTACTTATAACCCATATGGGTGCAAAGTTCTCATTAATAGAAATGAATTAAGTCCAAACACCAGGTAATTGCTGTAAATCGTTGAGGAGTTCCCTCGATTGTGCATGGTCTCCATCATCAGACCTGTAATGGCACTTATAATCCATATGGGTGCAAAGATCTCATCAATAGAAATTAATCAAGTCCAAACACCAGGTAATTGCTGTAAGTCGTTGAGGAGTTCCCTCGACTGTCTTTCAGCTCCATCATCAGATCGACTCCCGACCTTCATTAAATAGTACTGATAGTCGTACTTTGTCAAAATACTTAAAATACGATACTTTAAAATACGATTTTCGAAGGTGGGCCTCGATTTCTCTAGGATGCCATCATCAGATCCTAATATCCTTATCATGGTACCATTTCGGAGATATCTCCTTTCACAAAAAAAAATCATCCAATTCGGTTCATAAACAACAAAGTTATCCCTGAACACACATAAAAAATATATATATATATATATATATACGGTCAAATTGAGTAACCTCCTTCTTTTTTGAAGGCGCTTAAAAAAAATAACCCTTTTAGGATGACTTTGTTGTCCGTCCGTCTGTTTGTCTGTCAGACCCTTTTCCTCAGGAACGCGTAGAGATATCAAGCTGAAATTCATATCAAATACTCAGGTCTACTGTCCCTTGGAGCTGTGAAAAAATCAAACTTCTAAGCCAACGCAATCAAAGGATACAGCCGTTTATGCTGCAAATTTTCTGTACTCGCAAGGGAATCAAAACCTACAGGGCACTTCTCTTAAACTCAGAATCTTGAAATTTGTTACGAAGCAACGTCTTATAGCACAGATAAAGGAAAAATTGAGAAAAACCTAAATTTTAAGTTACATCATTTAACAAAAATATTTATAATTTTTTAAAATTTACTACCCCTTTCCTCATGAACGCGTAGAGGTATTAAATTGAAATTCATATCAAATACTCAGGTCTATAATACCTTTAAGCAGTAACAAAATCAAACTTACTTTTAAATATATACCTACAGGTTTGCACGGAATCTTCGGTGGGCAAGTCCGACTCGCACTTGGCCGGTTTTTTTAAACTTTAGCTCTATTGAAATAGAAGTGTTTACTTACATTTTTTATGTAAATAAGTACTTTCATTTATTCATTAAAAATTACACACACAATCTGTTTACAGTTTTCTTTTATGACGAATTTTCTTTTAAGGGCGCTATCTAGTCTTTTGATTAGGGCGCCAGGAAAGCTCGGGCCGACGATGCTGTTTCGGTCTGAATAATAGCAGTTTAATTAAGTGAAAAACGAAAATGGTACATCCCACACAGCGCCATCAAGTCCCAAACTAAGCAAAGCTTGTATTATGGGTACCAGTCAATAGTTGTTAAGATATGCGCTCGTAAAGGTTAGAAAAATTCTGAAAAAAATTTAATTAGTACAATTTATAAAACTCTAACAAACGTTGGTTTGAATAAGATATTTTGAGTAGTTTTTGAGATATGTATTTATTTTTAAACTAATTATTTGAATTTTGATCAAGAAAGTTCTTTCTAACAACGGAACCTAATAACATTTCTCATTTTACAAGCGAATTTATAAAATGACTAACAGACACACGATTATTTTTATTAGGCTTCTTCCACGTGGATTTGTTAGTATTATTTCGTATAGTAGGTTTGCTGACCGGTTGGCCGAGCGGTTAGAGACTGTAACTGCGGAGCCGAGGGTCGTGGGTTCGATTCCCACCAGAGACAAATATTTGTATGCATGAACATGTTTATTTATTCCGTGTCTGGGTGTAAAAAAATAGTATCTATATATTATAAACAAAAGAATATTTAATATATCTGTGTATATCAGTTGTCTAATACCCCATAATACAAGCATAACACTTGCTTACTTTGGAATTAGATAGCGCTGTGCGGGATGTCCCAGATATTATTATTATTTCAGCTTTAAAACAAAATTCAGAATGCAAGCTATACAGCCCCAAAAATCAATATTTGTTCAGCTGTTAAGATGTGAAAAGGCATCTATTCAGCGGTAAGCGGTAAAAGCACCGAGCTTTAAATAGTTCAATAGAGGAGTTATGCTGGCCAATTAGCTATAGAACCAAAGTTATCACATTTGAGTTATTGGATGAAGAAAGGAGACGGACACGACGCGCGTATGGCCCACGCGATTTGTTATCTGGATTTTGTCTTGTATCTAGATATTTGGTTCTTACCCATCGTATTTAGTTACGTAGTATTAAATGAAAGGCAAATACCGATTAAAAATCTACAGATTTCACACTACGCGTAACTATCTATCGGCATTGGAAAATGTATTTAGAAATACTAAAACTTGGGAAGAAGGAAATAAAAATGTAAGCCAAAAAAAAAAAATTCTTGTCACAAATACAATTCAGCAATAGGTTGGTATATGGTTTTCAACAGTAGTTTAAATTCTAAACACCTGTTTATTTATCGCTGAAAACGGCTCTTAGTATATAGTAGAGGTAGAGCAGGCGAGGTAAATGACTCGTCGAAGAGCACGACTCATAGACGCCGCGCGCGAAAAAAAGTTACATTTTTTCACGTTGACCGCTCTACAGCCTCAACGGCTCGACCGATTTCTAATATTTTAGACTTATTCGACAGCCAACTAAAATCGCCCGACCGGTTTTTTTTTATTTTGTCGCTATCCATTTTCGTTTTCGAGATAATCGACTTCAAGGTTTGAGATTTGACCAAATTTTCGTCAATTTTTTCGTTTTTCATAAAAATTTCGAAAACTAACCAACCTATTTTCAAAATTGTGATGTCAATCGATAGCTCTTGTAATTACGCGTCATTTGAGCTCTCTTCGAACCTCCTATCCCCAAAATTAGCACCATAAGCGCGATGTTGCACTATCCCGTAAAACCGGGCCTTAGCCCAGAACGATTAGAATAGCATTTACCAATGCTAAGGGGCCGTCCATTAATCACGTGAGGCTTGAAAAGGGGGGGGGGAGGGGTTGGACAAAAATTACGAAATGTCACAAGGGGTAGGGGGGTGTAGTAAGATATCACGTGTATTTATTTCTTCATTATTTTTTCAAACGCGCGGTTTTTAAATCGAAAAGCGGCGTGTAGTGTACACCATTCGTTTATTATTATTTTTATGCCAATCAAAAACAACCTGCGACCTTTCTGTCTAGACATTTTTATCCTGGTCCTTAATTTCAGAACAAAATAAGATTAAACTTTATACCTGTATTTAAGATAATATTTTAAAATATTCTTAAAAATTTAAGATTTTTTGTAGATACTAAAAATACACGTGATGCTGGGTGGGGGGTGGAGGGTAGTCTTAAACCTCACCATGTATCACCAAGGGGGAGGGGGGGTTAAAACATGCTTAAAAAAAGATCACGTGATTAATGGACGGCCCCTAATAAGTTTGATAAGAGTTCACTTGAATTCGTTGAGTTTAGAAGCGTGCATCGTCTAGTTTGCTACATTCATAGCTCAGTGGGTGTAAAGCTAAACATACGGTCACATTTCTATGGTAAATGTTGTTTCCCGTCTGTCCTGTTCAAGTAATCTCTACACCGAGTTTAGCCATGAAAATGGAACATACAGCCAGACAGAAAAGAGATTTTCCAATTTTACATTAACAGTACCTACGGATATAAGTAGATATTGTAAAAATGTTTTTTTTTTTTTATCGAATTCTTCTACGTAACACAACAGGATATCGACCTTATAACGTCAACGACCGTGCAAAAAGAGCTTTCTAAACCAGACTGGACTAGCTCAGAACATAATTTAAGCTTAGGAATGTGTTTCCTTTTATTAAAAAAATAAAAAATAAAAAAATACTAGCGTAAAATATATTATCATGACGATACATCATAATTATTATTTGTTATTATTTGTTATATAGAATTATTTATATTTTTGAAATTATTGATTAAAATGTATAATTTAATAGTTTTCAGAAACTTATATCAAGTTAAAAATAAAAATTAAAAATACCTACAAAATTAATGAATTATTCATTTATTGATATTTTTTTTGTAAATGCACAACACTAATAATGAATTAATTGTGTGGTGGTAAAAAATCTCTTGGTGCGTGAGGAACAAAAGTTAAAATGCAATTAGTTTTATGTTGAACATATTCTGAAAAATGAAATAACTTCGGAAAAAAAAATAGAGTGCCGCTAGCGGTAACACAGTTCTATGGGTTAGGTTAGGGTAACGTGCCGTAAAATTATTTACACAGGGAAAAACTAAATTGTTTCACTATTTTCATTCAAAGTTCGTTCATACAATTTGGTAAACGAACGACAGCAAAAGACAAACTTAAACAATCAAACTAAAGCCAACTGAAAGTTAGTTGCAATAGTTGAATTTTACTTTGATCCATCTAGACCATAGAGCAATAACCTATATCGTAACAAAAAATAAGATGCTGCTATTTAGTTATTTATCTTTCCCTCACGACCTTTCGTTAACCTAACCAAATAATTTGAAAAAACTGGACCATTATGATATTATATTATATGAACCAATTTCGAAATTAATCAATAGATTTCTGAATGGCTCGTTGATCCGGTCCGCTTCGCTCCTCGCATTGATATAACCTAACCTAACCCAACCAAATAATTTGAAAAAAGTGGATCATTAACCTATATAAACCAAGTTCTGAATTTATCAATAGATTTCTACGGAGCTGTTCTACTTCTTTTCGCTTATTATTTTAATGCATACAACGGCAGTCGGCATAGTTAAAAAATAACTAAGCTGACAAACAAATCAAATGAATTCTAACCTAAACAAATCAATTCATACTTTGCCAAAACAAAAATAACGAGCGACAATGCGATCACGTTGCTATAAACGGTCGCGTCATTTTGCAGCGTAATACTCCTACGGTAGATTAGACTAAAATGCAGCACTAAAATGCCGTACGGCACTAAAATGCCGAAAACTTTGTGGTTCCCTAAATTAAATCTTCCTTCCTTACTTTTACTTTAATCTACCTTCCTTAAATTTTTTTCTTTCTTATGATGCATCAAAATATTTTAAACATTAAAAACGTATAGGCGTAGTTTTGGTTGATCTGATTATAATACTTTTTTTTTGCACCAATCGCTTAAGGTTTAATGGGGTGCAACCGCTAACACCGTTAATATATATTTAGGGAAAGTATGTGTCTTTTAGCCATTGTGTACAACGACAACAATTTAGCATTTTTCGAATTTTGGAAAATTACCCGTTAATATAGTTTGTGTATTTAGGACCCGCTCGTGACGTCACTCGGTGATACGAATGTGACCGAATGACGTCATGTCACGATTTACCGATTTACTTTAAAAATTTGATTACAAGACGGGCTCATTAATAGTTAACAGGCTCTGTAATAATCTGAGTATTATTGTTTTTATTTTTAAAAATTATTGTTTTAAACTTTTTGTGTAATTATTTTATTATATTTTTTCATTTTATATTTTTATCAGTATCTAACTCTAAAGACAAGTCGAACCCAAAAGTTGTTTAATCAAGTGACCTCTTTGGTAAACATTTAATTTTCTACAGAAAAAACCATGGGCTTAAAGAAGATACCTTTAAAAAAGCTTTTTGCAAAGTTATGCATACCTGTTAAAGATTATGGGAACGAAATTAATTTGTATTTCTCGCGGATTGTAAACATGTTATAAAATTACGTAACCATAACGTAACATGTGGAAGTACGACGTATAACCATCGCAGTAATACATCTAACTGACACTTGACGCTTGCTTTACGTAGAAACGACAAAGTTCTCGAGTTCAAACGCCAATTTAGTTTGTAATGATAGTTGTTAATAAAATATACTAACCACAGCAATCTTAGATAGGTGATTACTAACGTACCACAGACCAGTCAATCTATAGACCACGCTTTAATAAACGTCAGTACGAAAACGAAATCGCCAAAAAGTGGCGGGGTGCGGGGAGAGGTCGGCTAGTTTTCATTGGCTCGTTCAAAATTGACAATTTAATGGCTTCCGACGTGCTTCCAACTGACGGCTCACTAGTGACGTAGTTATGTAGTGTCACTACATAGCCTTGGCGAATGCTACTCCCTGTCAAAGCGTAGTCTATAAGGTTGACTTGTCTGTGTAACGTACCTATAGATATACCTAATAATAACTAATGACCTACTATAGCCAAACTATATATATATATATTGTATGTCTCAGCGCGCCTGTTTTTATAGTAAATTATTAAATAATGCGTCGATTGTGACTTACCGGGTATCAACCCAGTAAAGGTTGTCATATTCGAGAGGAATCGGGCACAAGCGTATGTATGTAGACCGCAAGAGTGCGATAATTAATGAGACCCAAGGTCAGAGGGCAGAGCACGAGAAAGAGGCTTTGTTCGTGCTTGTTCGGCTAAGCGGTTCGTGTCCTGGGTATCACTTTACTGAGTTGATAGATTAAACTAGGGTAGGTTTATTGGTCAGTAAGAGTTAAGCATAGTGGTGTCTAGAATTCACATTAATGTTTATTGTAATGGTTAGATTTATAGAATTCTAGTAATTGGCCAAGTAAAGTGTCTAATCAAAGTGACCATCCTGACCGCTCTCGGACTCGGACGACCGCTTAGCCTAGTGGGTAGCGACCCTGCCTTCGAAGCTGGAGGTCCCGGGTTCGAATCCCAGGTCGGTTCAGTATTTATATGATGAATATTGATACGGGTACCTGGTCTTGGTTGTTATATGTAAGTGGTGTCTTTGCTTGGTACCCAAAACACAAGCTAATGCTGAGTTTGGGGCCTAGACGTTGTTGTGTTGTATACGTTATTATTATTACTATTATATATATACATATCGTAATTAAAGATATCTGTAACCTAAATCAAAACAAACTACAGGCAACTAAACTAATTTATGTTTCACTTCTAAAGAACGTCGCATAGACACGGTTTTGAAAAATAAAACTGCTGATAGTCCACGATACTTCATGTTTTTCTATTTGACAGATTCTACTGGTCAAACATAGGATTCTAGGCTTCAAGTCTAGTGCCGTGCCTGGATGGAACAAAATCTCCTTTTTTTTAAATAATATTTGTTAATTCACTGACGGTTCCTATTTCTTATATTTTTAAGTTTTGAGATGAGATGATGATGAGAAAAGAGCAATCGTTTGTCTTGTATACAAATTTAATTCCCCCTTACTATATACCTAGACCGATCTCTGTTCTGACAAATATCAAAAATTATCGATAATAATAATATTAATCAGGTGGGATTTCGTGCGCATAGTTGGACAGCTAAGACTGGCTTATAATCGACTTCCCTAATCACAAAATACCTGGATGAAAGGAAAAGGTCTACTGTAGGTTTTTTGGTCTCACAGGAGGCGTTTGATGCTGTCTCTATTGCCATCTTACTCAAATGTCTGGAGAACGGTGGTGTTAGAGGCACAACACTACATTGGTTTGCATTGTACCCGATAAACAGAAAACAGTTTGTTCAAATAGATAAATAACTTAGCAGTGATACTGCTTGTTCATATGGAGTTCCACAAAAAAGTATCATTGGCCCCATTTTGTTCTTATTTTATGTCAACGATTTATGGAAAATAAAGGCCGGGAACGTTGAATACATAGAAGTTGTCAAGTAGGTTGATTTTGTATTCGTAAGAAGTGTACTCAAGCTGCATAAGATTACCTGATTTTCTGTTGCAGGTACTGTATTGAATTAGTTCAGGAACTATCTCTCTGTTAAGTGATAATAATAATAATACAAGGGACTTCCCACACAGCGCCATCTAGTCCCAAAGTAAACAAGTATTATGCTTGTGTTATGGGTCACTAGACAACTGATAGAAACAATACTTAAATATTCTTTATAATATATACATATATAAATCTTTTACACTTAGACCCAGAACGAAATAAAAATGTTCACCCACTCAAATATTTGTCCCGGGCGGGAATCGAACTCGCGACCTTCGGCTCCGCAGTTAGGGTGTCTGACCACTAGGCCATTCGGTCAGTCAAATACGTTATCGTTAAAGAAAGTTCTATATTACGTACAACAAACCTGTGCTTATTACAAGTTGCTTACTTTGGAGGAGAGGAGAATGTCAATGGACATGTTGGTTTTTTATGACCTAATAAACAGCCGTGTTCAATGCTCTGAATTGTCAAGTATGTTGGCTTTACGTTCTCTAACACCGGAAGTTCGTGACAAAGGTGAATATGTCCCTTCGTATTAAATACAACCAAATATCCATACTCATGCGCTGACTTTGACGACCATAACGCTTTTGCGGACTTTAGATCAAAGTTTGGGAATAATGTAATAATATAATAATAATACAAGGGACTTTCCACACAGCGTCATCTAGTCCCAAAGTAAGTAAGTATTATGCTTGTGTTATGGGTTACTAGACAACTGATATAGATACTTAAATATTCTCTACAATATATACATATATAATTTTTTTTTTCGAAGACACCACACACATATAACAACAATAATAATGTGAAAAAGGCAGCCTCATGTGTACTGATCAGATCTTCGCACAAACTCAACCAACACACCAAGTGGTTTTTTTATCACCAGCCAAATTTTTTCTAGACTTTAGGTACAATTTAAAAACTATATTTTTGAAAAAAGAAGTACAGCAAATTTTTTCACATTAAAAAATTTTTCCCGAAGGAATTATTGACACAACGTGGTTACTAAGTTCTCAGTTACCCGAACATCTCGACGGTAATTCACCAATTTTGTCGTGCTATATGTTAATATTTTGGTACCGAATGACACTAAAAAAAAATATCGTGTTTTATCGCACGAGGTCGGTGTCAACAGGTAGACTACAGGTACCTAGAGTTTCTAACTACTTTAGAGATATAACGCTAAAGAAACGTTTAGCGTATTTGCTCAATAGTCTGCCTGAGGGCATCCGTTTCGAGTCTGATAATGTTAAGTTTAAAAACAAATTCAAAAAATATTTATTAAATACACTCCCTTAACGTAACTTAAATTTTGTATATTAATTAATTACCTCATACATTATATATAATTCTTAAGAGACTCCTTCCTGCAGTAAAACTGTTGGAACAGTTTTGCAGGGTATTGTATTAAGTTGTTTTATTGTATGCATAATAATCAATAAATAAATAAAATAAATAAATAAATAATTATTTCACTAAAGAAGAATTTGGATGGTGATAAAAATTTCAACCTCTATGCTCGTACAATACTCAAATTTACTTAAGCGCATGCTCCAATTATGGACTTATAATGTAATTTTTAATTTTAAGCATTTGGTATTTTTTAACAGGCATATATTTTTGTTAATGTATTTCATTTCTAACCCACACGACGCCGACGGAACGGAAACGGTATATCTGTTTGAAGTAAGTTGTTGTGTGTTTGGATGTGTGTGTCTTACCAATTTCTTCAAAAACGATTCGACTAGACCTATTTCGATATGGTTTTTCGTGTCACGTACTTAACACTAAAGTGATACGTACGTCAGTGTCACCTCAGAACAGGTTTTTAGGCAGATTCTTAGATACGAATTTAAAAAGAATAGTTATTATACACAATGTTAAAATACTGAGAATAAACATAAACTCGTTTTAGTTAAAGAAATGGTTTGTAGCGCCGTCAATAAAAAAAAACCGGCCAAGTGCGAATCGGACTCGCACACGAAGGGTTCCGTACCTCCATACAATATAAAAAAAATTATTATTAAAATTAATCGAACTTAACCATTAATGGTTATGATTACGTAGTTCAAGAATTATTGTGTAAATATATTTCATTTTTATTTCCTTAGTTATTTAGAAGGCGCTCGATTCTCTCTGGCTAATCCGAAAAGTAATAACATGAGTGCACTGAAAGCTAGAGAATATTTATATTACTTATTCTATTACAGTGAATAGCTGTGATAGTTTTCCTTTTAACTACGCTATATACACTCCTGTCGTATCCAAAAACAACGGTTTAGCGCTTGGGGGGGAGTGCACAAGACTCGAACAAAAATTAGGACTTCAGGACTGTATATCTCAAGTTTACTTACCTAGTAAAGTTAACTTAAATAAAAAAAAAATATCGAAACCTTCATGACATTTTTTAAGTTCTATCTTGCTAACGCAGAGGTACCAAACGATATACGATGACTTTTCGTACTTCAGTTACATGTGTGGCGACCTATCCCAAAAAAATTCTTAATTTCGTAGCGGTTAATGTAGCGGTTCATAGATTCATAGATTTCACCTACCTACCAAATTTTATCTATGTATTGCCTATAGTTACCGAAAAAAACCACAGACAGTCAGACAGACGGACGGACGGACATGGCGAATCTAGAAGGGTTCCTTTTTTGCCATTTGGCTACGGAACCCTAAAAATTATGGCACTTCAAATTTCTTGCAGTGATCTCTGAGTAGATTTTTGTTTTATTTATTTATGTTTTACGGATAAAGGCCACCAGGGGGCGGCGCTGTAATAAACGCATTTTATCTAAAACGTCTAGAATTTTCATATGTTTTATTTTTATTATTTAAGCACAAAAGTTTTAAATATGTTATATCGCAGTCATGATTACTAGGAAGCATGACAGTTCAAATTAATTTGCAGATTATGATATTTTTTTTTGTATTACATAGATAATAATAATAATACCTGGGACATCCTACACATCGCCATCTAGTCCCAAACTAGGCAAAGCTTGTATTATGGGTGCCAGACAACTGATATACATACTTACGTATTCTTTATAATATATACATACACGGAACATATAGACATGTTCATGCACACAAATATTTGCCTCAGGTGGTAATCGAGCCCGCGACACTTTGCTCCGCAGTTAAGGTCTCTAACCACTTGGCTAATCGGTCAGTCGATATGGAAGTATGACAAAAGCCACGAAGTAATGTAATTTTGAACACTCTAAGATTGTTTCGAAGAGTGTTTCGTGGTAGAATTGACACAGATATTGGAATTAAGAGCATTCAAATAGAATTAGAGGGGCAATTTCTGTAACAGATTTCTTTTGTCTTAAACTCTATAAAACCGTGAAGCCGTAGCAAACGGACCAACGTATTGGAATTATTTGACTAACAATCTTTTAAGAATGAAATTAAAACCATTAATTACATGTTCGCTTTGTTACATCATTAAATTCAATAAAAATTCTTGCGCCTTTATATTGCAACATAATACGTAAGGCGTAAAATAAAAATTTCGGTTCGACCTTGTGCTCAAAGATTAATAGCGTAAGCATGAGCGATTAAAGACAATTACATTAGTAACGGCTTCCATAGACAAGTGGTTTCAAGCGTGCTCGAGTTTGATTCCCCGTACATTGACAACAATGGGCAAACCTTCTTCTAATTTTAGTTCACACCGTGATAATGACTACAGATTCATACAGAAATCTCTATGTAGTTATGTACAAGCCCACGGCTGCTTCCAATCAAAGGTAGAAACATTACACTAAACGAATTTATCCAAGAAGCTTGAAAAGGATAACGAGAAAGAACCGTGAACGGAAAAAACTAGAAGAAGACTGCTGTTCCAGAAAGGAATATTGAATGGGGTACTTATGTGGAGGACTCCTCCTCCTGAAGGTTTGTACGTACGTATACAAAGCTTGATGTACATTTGGCAAGAAAACGCTCCCTGAAGAAGATTATGAACAACTTACAGAAATTCACTTATGAAATCAGACACGCAATCTAAATAAAATTTAAAACTCACTGGAGAGCGTTCAAACTTCTTTAACCCTTATATTTCTGAAGACACACCCACTAACAAATGTAACGATAGGATTGATTCAGCTCGCTATACAATCGTCAAATCTGGGTCTGGTAACAACCCTGTCGGTGTATTTTCGTGCCTATAAGGACAAAGCGAATCGGGCTTGACTTTAATTGCAATTTAGAATATCCTGGGTTAGATCCCCGTGTCGGTACATGTTCAAAATATATTACCTAACTGTGTCCGAGTCTAGTTATCGGATTCAAATCCTATAAATGTTTGTCGGTGATTACCAAGATAATCTTATTGTTATTAATGGAGCTAGCGATAAAACCTTCTAAACCGGTTCGTCGAGTGTTTCAGGGTATTTGTCACTTTTTCGACGCCATATCTATGTACACGAAATAACGTTTATTTTTCCATATCTAGAGGATATAATTGAAAGAGAACGCATAAAGGTACAATTTTTTTATAACATACAAAAAATAATTATAATAACGTATACATCACAACAACGTCTAGGCCCCAAACTAGGCATTAGCTTGTGTTTTTGGGTACCAAGCGAAGACACCACACACATATAACAACCAAGACCCGGTACCAGTATCAATATTCATCATATAAATACTGATCCGACCTGGGATTCGAACCCGGGACCTCCAGCTTCGTAGGCAGGGTCGCTACCCACTAGGCTAAGCGGTCGTCAAATAGATGTATATTTTACGATTATTACCTATTTTCAGGTTTAAAATTAAATCTTGTATCGAAAAAATCAAAACGTAATATATTTAAGAAATATGTGGTGGATAGTTATCTAAGAATGAGAAAATCGTGAACTTACGCAATATTTTGAGTACTCAATTTGTATGGATAATTTTCTGCAAATTATAATTAAAATGTAATTGAATTTCAAGCCTTCTTATCATCAACCTAAAAACTTTTTAGTCTATAATATCCATTATTCATTGTGCAACTTTTATCTGCACCGTTTGTGACTAATTGCTGGGTGTTACGCATTTAATGCACTAAGAACACATCTCTACGCCTGTACAGGATGACCTAGTATCAAACCGATGTTGTTTATTAGTGTCATATTATCGATTGAGTTCATCTTTAAAAATATCAAGATTATGTTTTGTCCTCGTTTCGATTTCGGGAAAGTGTGTCGAGCTTTAAAAGTTCATTTGATTTTATACGTGTTGCAAATCAGCGTTAAACTTAAATTTTTATGGGATGTGTGTAATGGTTGCTGTTTTTCTCATTTGAGTTGAATTTCGTTCCAAATTACATATGTCATTACATTATAGCATGTAAAATGCTTCAATAGATTGTATTTAGTGAGATTATTACTTTATAAGTTTAAGGATGTATTTAATTAAATAAAAAGGAAATTACACTTTTCAACATGTTTTTATTAAATCAGCCTCATTGCGAAACACATATGTCTCGCCAGAACATATACGAAAACAAAAAGCGTACGCAATACAAAAACAACAAATATATATATAACAGATCACTGACCGCTCGACGTATAACGTGCTATGCGGTATAACCTTGAAGCCTTTGTCTTGAAAAAGCCCTAAACGTCAAAGTCGAAAATCTAATTTCACAACCTGTCAATTCAATCAACCTGTCAATCGTGAGCGGACTGCCTTTATACTAAAATACGATCACAATTTTTTGAACTTAACCTACAAGGTACTAATGTGAGAAAATCCTTAAATAATCTAATGCCATCCGTGTTGTTCCTTCTTTATAACAAATGGTACGTGAACGTTGACTGGGTAAGGAACCTCTTTGAGTAGGGGTACATTGACTTCTTTGTACACAGGATAAGGTTTGTCTATTGGTACTTTGACTTCGTAGTGTACTGGTTTTTCTACTGTGTAAGGGACCTTCTTGTACACATTGTAAGGTTTAGGTACTGGCACTTTGATGTGCACTGGATAGGGTTTCTCAACTTCCACTTTATAAGGTCTATCTACAGGAACCTTAACTTCGTAAGGTACTGGTTTGTGTACCGTTACTGGATAAGGCTTCTCCACTGTAACCGGGTAAGGCTTAGGTACATATACGTTGTAAGGTTTGTCGACAGGGACTTTGACTTCATAGGGTATTTTCTTGATTACTTCATAAGGTTGAGGTACTTTGACTTCGTATTTCACTGGTACCGGGTACTTCTTTTCAACAGTGTAAGGTTGAGGTACTGGTACCTTGACTTCGTACGGGATCTTCTTTTCGACAGTATAAGGGGTTGGCACTTTGACCTTCACTTCGTAGGGCTTGTCTACAGGCACTTGCACTTCATATGGGACCTTCTTTTCAACGGTGTACGGTTCGGGCACGTAAACTGGGTATTTTACGTACTCCTTAACAGTTACGGGCACTTTCTTTTCAACAGTGTAGGGCTGAGGTACTGGTACTTTGACTTCATAAGGCACTTTCTTTTCGACGGTGTAAGGCACGTGTTTTTCGACCGTGTACGGAACAGGGACCTTCTTGACTATCTCGACGGTTTTTACGTGTTCATGTCCATGAGACTCAGAAACTGGTTTCCAATCGTTGGAGATACTTCCAAATTCGTGTCCGCCGCCGCCACCGCCGCCGCCACCTCCGTAACCACCTCCGTAACTACTTCCTCCGAAGTGACCTCCGCCACCTCCGCCGCCGCCAAGGCTCAAACTTTCATGGCCTCCGCCATAACCACCGCCTCCGCCACTGCCGCCAAAGCTTATACTTTCATGGCCACCGCCATAACCACCGCCTCCTCCGCCGCCGCCGCCGCCAAGGCTGTATCCGCCATGACCACTGCCATAACCACCACCGCCGCCTCCGCCGCCGCCAAAGCTGAAACTTTCATGGCCTCCGCCATAACCACCGCCTCCTGAACTTATACTCTCATGCCCTCCAAAGCTAGATCCCTCGTGGCCGCCACCAAGGCTTATACCCCCGTGACCTCCAATGTCACCGCCTGAGCTAAATCCGTGGCCTCCATCACCTCCAGAGCTAAATCCGTGACCACCGTCACCGCCTGAGCTGAATCCATGTCCGCCGTCACCCCCACCGAAGTCCCCTCCTCCTCCTCCTCCGTAGCCACCAATGTCATAGATCCCACGTTTGTCTTGTTTCTTGCTGTCATCTGCAGCTTTTTTGGTGCCTTTCTCCTCGCCGGCAAAGGCCACCACCGCCAATGAGGCGATCAATACAACCTGTGGGCAAGAAAATACATATTTATTTCAGAACACAGAATTGTTTCCCGGCATGAAAAGCGAATATGAAATTGTGAATAATCGCTTAGAAATTCCAATAACATCAGGAACCCTTATTATTTTAATTACAATTCAGTAACTGTTCCGTCTAAACATAGTACATTGTAGTATGTGACCATCATATCCATTATTATGTGGAATAAACTATTAAACATTAAAAATTTAAAAAAAATTTTGTAATTTGTTTTCAATATATTCACTTCTGTCTAATGCTCCCGTACTAGTTAAATAATAATACACTTTGTAAATTATCATTTCTCAAAACTGTACAAGCATAAAAAAAATTTACAATATTTTTTTTTAATTTCCAGGCCAAATTTATCACCATTAATGAAAAATTTACTTTATGCTGATCGTATTAATCGATGGGGCTTGGAAACAAAAAAAATAAATTATTTTTAGTCCATTTTATAAAGCTATGAAGTAAGTACCTACTACAGATGGACATACTATTTTTAATTCTACAATAGTGTTGCGCCATTGCTGTAGCATTCGAGTTACGTAAAAGTAATATAAACGCGATAAAATCTGCGCGCGCTGAACTGGCTATGCAACGAATAATCATCGGGTACAACGAAATTATCTATTATCTACATGCTATTGAATACAATCATGGTCGTTTTTCGTCGTTTAAAAATTATTTTATGTTCAGTTTATGGAAGATTACGTAAAAAATATTTTAAAATAATCCGAATAGAATTTCCAATTTTTTTTTCTAAATTAAATGGACGGCTAGAGTATTATTAAACAGTTCATGAATTTTTAGAAAAAGTGTTATGTTAATACTACTAAAATATATATACATAGCCGGCCTTAAATGACTACTCCAGATCTATCAATCACAGCTGATTGATCGATTAATCAAGTTTTTTTCCGAGTGAAAGTATGGCGGAAGACATAACTGTTACACCTACTACGCTTTAATGATCGACTCAAGCGCAATTAAACTTACCTACTTCTGGTTTACATAACTTGCGTAAAACGTTACTACGTTTTACAACTTTTACGGATAAATGCGTACGATCATTAACATTGATAGATGTATTGACGTGACCTCTTTATTGACCGATTTATAGCGCGTAATAATAATATGTATTCAAAGCACACGCGATCGAACCAATATTTTCAAGTGTTTTTAACACTTAGGCATTGCACTTAGGTTAATTTTGTTCAACAGTTTACTTAAATAATGCGAAAAGATTGTATTGGTTTTGAGTAATTTTCTTTGTGACTAATAAAAAGATGACCAGAAATAATTTAATTTATTATTATAATTTAGTTTTGAAATACGATTTAATTTTTTTTGTTATATTTTAGTAAAATAAACATACTTTCATTTTTTTTTTGTTTCGTAGATATAATACAATTTTCCGTAAATCTAGGCTTTTTATTTTGTTTCTCTGCAAACTTCTTTTTGTCCGTTTGTCACGAAACTACTTTAAAATTAAAAGATTTATGAATTAATAATTACTAAATTTAAAATACGAAATCCATGTGGATGCAGTTTTTACTATACTTAAGCAAATATATTACAATAATTTATAATTGGCATATGTTTTTTACGTTCCGCAAGCTAACCTCATAGCTTTCTCTTGTCTGTATATAATATGTAATTTTTGGGTGCAACAAAACGGAACGCGAGATCTCTAATCTAAGTTGTTCACAAAACAAAAAAAAACTAAATTAAAGTTGTTATTTTTGTAATAATTAGCTGTTTAAATTTAACCAAAATACATGTCTAAATTACCTACGATATACCTGATTATTAATTTGGTACGATATATCTTTTCTTCTTTTGATAGAATTGAATTAAAACGTCTTATATTTTGCATTTGATAACCGTTGTAGGTACATAGGAATATAATTTTTATTTTTTATTTTGGTAACATATATCATTTTTTTCTTTTGACATAGAATAGAATTAAAACGTCTTATATTTTGCACTTGATAACCGTTGTAGGTACATAGGTATATAAGTTATTTTTTTCTATTTTAGTAACATATATCTTTTTTTTTCTTTTGAGATAGAATTTAATTAAAACGTCTTATATTTTGCACTTGATAACCGTTGTAGGTACATAGGTATATAAGTTATTTTTTTCTATTTTAGTAACATATATCTTTTCTTTCTTTTGAGATAGAATTGAATTAAAACGTCTTATATTTTGCACTTGATAACCGTTGTAGGTACATAGGTATATAAGTTATTTTTTTCTATTTTAGTAACATATATCTTTTTTTTTCTTTTGAGATAGAATTGAATTAAAACGTCTTATATTTGGCACTTGATAACCGTTGTAGGTACATAGGTATATAAGTTATTTTTTTCTATTATGGTGACATATAACTTTTCTTTTCTCTTGAGATAGTTATTCTTTTCTATATATGTCTGACATCTGGTCCTTTAATGATTTTCCTTCTCTTCTCTTCTCCTTGATTTTCTTACTTTTTTACTAAAACGCAGCCACTTTATTTTTGAACAAACTATATAAATCAGATCTCAAGAATCGTTTAAAAATATTTTGCATACTTATTTGGAAATACGAATATTATAATTGTTATTTATCTAAGAATCTACAGTTATAAAAAAAGTGTATGTTTTGTAATTAAATGTAATATATATTAGATACGTTCTTTAACTCATTGTTTCTACTTAGTAATTCCTAAAATAAATGACCGTTACAATTTAAACTGTTCGGTACAAGCTATGCGTTCCGTTACAATTCCCTTCTTTAACTTAAGTGAGAGTAATTATATACTTGACAGAATCACTTTTCCGTAAAACGGAGCGTATCCAAATAATAATTATTGTGAGCTTAGAAGTACAATTCAGAAATTATATATAAATACATTTTTTTTTTGTAAATTTCGCATTTATTAGTTTGTAATTTTTTTTTGTAATTTATGTACCTCACATTCTTAAATTTTGTATGTCAAGATTATCACAAAATAATTTTCACCCGAAATATATATAAAAAAAAAGTTATTTTATTGTAATTCTATATTACTAGTTAAGCCCTTCATTGGAAACTAAAATTAATTGTGCAACTATATTCCAATTGCTATGAATCCTACAAATAATTCTTCTTTTAGATTAATCTTCCGACAAGGGTAATTTAATCTTTATTTTCACGAGCTAACTAGTTCTATATGAAAATGTCAACTTCACCAAAATAATATTTAAAAAAAACTACTGAAATTAAAAAATTAATCCTTTTCACTTCACCTCTATTTAAAAAAAAACCTTTGAAAGGAGTACTAGTTCCCTAAATCACTTCACTTATATCACACTCCACTTACCGTTAACTTCATGTTGGCTTGTCCCCTTCTTTGCCGGAGACGGTTGTGTGCAGATATCGTGTATGCCTGAGTATATATACAGTCACCCCCCTTCTGTCAAATACGATCTCCGAACGATTTAATTGAAATTGTAACGCATTTGCTATACTCTTATTTTATTGATCATTTTAATATAGTATATTTACTAAAAATTTCAGGGAAATTAATATTTTATTAAATTTTTCAGTATGATATATATGCATAAATACTCCTTTTTCTCAGAAGAGGTTAGCAAAGATTGCAGATTTCGATTGTCAAAATTATTAATATTTTTTTGGTAATAACACACTACCCTCATCCGATTGAAGGTCTAAGCCCCTAAATTGGGGCATAATGGACTCATATGGATGAATTAGTTATAGGTTATGTATGTTCACAGAGATACCGCGTTGTGACAACAAAAAAATGAGCAAAAAATATACCATGTATAGACCAAGTACATACCAGTTGACGTTTTGAAATATTCCCTGTAAAGTAGAATTTTGTGTGGCCCACGTGTAAAATTCGTACTCGAAAAGAAAATAAAGATTCTGGAATTACATTTCATGTGTAATTTAACAAAATGTTCGTTTCATCATCAGCCCATTTTTACCCCACTGCAGGGGCTTAGGCCTCCCCAAGGGTGAGGAGGGGGTTTGGAGCTTAAATCCACCACGCTGCTCCACTGCGGGTTGGGAACTGTAACGACCGCCATCTATTGACAGCGTCCGGGACCGACTGCTTAACGTGCCCTCCGCAGCACGGTGTCAGTGATATTGTGTACTTAAGTCAGAAAAACCCATTGGTACACGCCCGGATTCGAACCATGGCCCTGTGGGGCCTTATAAATTTAAGACAGGTTCGTTGTGCTCTGGGCTATCACGACACTTCGTTTACAAAATGTTCGTTTAAAACAATAATAATGACGCATGGTCTGTCTAAACCATGTCTAAACTGAGTCTGACGTGTGGTCACATTTTTGACCGTTTCAAGGTATGAAACGCTTATGTTACACGTTACATATTAACTATACATTAAACTATGACAAACCTTAAATATAACAAACATAATCTATGATGTAATTACGTTTCATTGAAAATCGATGAATTGATTTTATAAGAATAAAATCATGACCCTCTTTTTCCGTAGTTCGGGTAATAAAATGTAACAAGTTCCTTACTTTTAAAATAAAGAATAATGTTTAGAATTTAAAATATAAAATACCCAAAGAAGATCCCAGTTTATTTATCAAGCAGGTATATATTTAAAATGATTTATTTCCAATCATAGTTCATTGTAAATAGGTATATTGTTGTTTATGTATATACATTATGAAAAAACAACATGTGTTTCTTACCAACGTAATTTCTACTCAAAAACATTACCATTAACGTCCTTGTTTCTAATTTTGTTTTGTGATAAATTATAAAAAAAAAACATATCAAAGGAAATACGGAAATAAGGAAAACGAAAATAAGGAAATACGGTCTGATACATACTTTTGAGCTATTGTGAAAATGTAAAAAGAATACATTTCCATTGTTTTCGGAGTATACATTTCATTTAATTTTTTATATTTTTATAAATTAAAATTAGTTAATACTAGAAAAGGGTCAAGTCCAGACTATCCGGAGTGTCCGGAGTGTCCGGAGTGTCCGGAGTGTCCGAAGTGTCCGGAGAGAGTGTATGAGAAGAGTGATGAGTGTTGATGAAGCGAAAGAAGTATGCCAGGATCGCACTATGTGGAATTCTGTAGTCTCTGCCTACCCCAATGGAAAGCAAGCGTGAGTATATGTATGTATGTAAAATTAATTGTAGGAAGAATGTGGAATTTTTATTTTAGACACTAATTGTTTGACTCACTTAAATTTTTTTGGGAATGTCGATATAAAAATCTTGAAAATCTCAATCCTCGACCAGTATTAGCAGTGCGCTGATTGAAGACTTCCGTGCTACTTTAGCGACATCAGCAATGCGCTAGATGCCGCATGCGTCTGTTAAGATAACATAATTCGTTCCGGGTTTGAATATTGCGTCTGTGTTATAAGTTGATAGCGCGGATTCGAACCATGCACTAACGTTTAAAGTGAAAAAAATACATTACGAAATGCTACGGGGTTTTAACACGTCCAAGAATGTTGTAGGAGGCCAGAGCTATGTACGTCGCATTTTTTATACAACATAAACAGCTTTTGTTGGGGCTAATGTATGATTTTGTATTTGACAACCTCCTGCCACGGCCCTCCGACTCCTTCTTTTTTTATGTAGCATGTATGCAGTAGCATACACTAGCCCCTGAGTACAGCATTGCTGAAAACAACCTCAAATATAATTAACTAGCGGTCGGACCCGGCTCCACCCGGGTGGACTACAGAAATGTTTCCCCTCTCATTCCCTCCACCACCCCTCCACGCTTCCAGCCACATACACTCCCCTGCCCTCCCATGCCCCACCTCTCTCCTATCAACCCACCCTCTATACTCACTAAATAGTATTTTTTTTGCTAATGAAAGTCCATAAAAATTGGTTCAGCCATACCGGAGATTAGCCCGGAAACAAACAAACAAACAGACAAATTTTACATTTTTAAATTATAGTCGGTTGAAGAATATGGAAATTATAAGCTAAAACGTTCCTCTTCCTGTTCCGCGCATTAGTACATTGCACCCGTGCGAAACCGGGGTGGGTCGCTAGTCCAACCATATAGTATTATTACACTATGGTATCATCGTCATCATCCAAACAAAGAAATTATCTGGCGCGTCTAGCAACAAATTTAATTGGCATAAAAAAGGTTATAGTAAGTCAATCTTAAAAGATACACATATGCTGTCGCGGTCTTTTGGTTAGAACTTTTAAAGGGAAACAATTCCGTAATACATGATTTTTGCTTAACATCAACCGTTTACTGTTTACGTTTATTGAATAATTTTTCCCGTTTTTGCAACATTTTTCATTGATGCTCCGCTCCTACTGGTCGTAGAGTAATGTAATATAGCCTATAGCGTTCTTCAATAAATGGACTATCCAACACAAAAAGAATTTCTCAATTCGAACCAGTAGTTCCTGAGATTTGCGCATTTAAACAAACAAACTCTTTAGCTTTATAATATTATTAGTATAGATAAGCGGTCTCACACAATACAAATAAATATGTTATTATATAATTTATCACTTGATAAATACTGCCAAAATTATTGTACACGTATACCAATTTTTTCAACTTTTCTATTTTTTATTAAATTTCAAATTCAGTGTTATTTTTTATTGCAATGAAGCACAAAAATTTTAAAATAAATAAAAGTACAAAATAGATAAATAATTATAAATATTTTGTGATTCTAGTTGATTAAAGTATTTCTTGAATAAATATTTTATATATTATAGATTTTTTTTGACCCACAATTTAGAAATTATTATTAATATTAATAACCTAAAACCAGCTAATGTTTTGTGAGGGCCAGGACTTTTAAACGCATATAAAATGTAAGCTAAAGGTGCAAGTGTGCGCTGACATACAATGGTCTCCAAAGCGACTACAGTTAGAAATTGAAAACAGTGTGTATAATTTGCCATACATTTAATTATTTATTTATTATATAGATACAGCAACAGTTAACTAACTTAGAAATCGGTAAATATATAAAATGTACAAATTACAATAGAGGTGAGTCTGTTGACCTTAATAGCTATATACGACATTGTAAAATAGTACATAGTAATAATCAAGTAATAAACACAAAAATTGACCAAATAATAAAGAAAAGAAAACATTTATAATTTGGATAAAGCTCTTTTAAATGAGACGTAACTCTGGTGATGTAAAACTAATTCATTGTTCAAGGCATTATATAGGCTACAAAACCTACGTATTGGATTATTGTAAAAGACGTTATTATTGGTGATTCGTACGCTAAACACTCGTTTATCACGCAAACGATGTTTGTTGACTCTAAAATTAAGAGCATTCAAAAGTACGGCGCCTAGACCACCGTTAGCTATCTTGTGGAGAAGGCACAAGGTCCATAGTTTTACGTCTGACCTGAAGACTCTGAAGATGGAAGTACTTCAGGCGATCGCTATACCCTGAAAGTCTTTTCCTCAGGCCCAACTTAACGCTGAGACAGCGCAGGAAACGTGCTTGAACTGACTCGACTCGATTAATATGAACCTGATAGATCGGACAGCAAACAGGGGAACAATAATTCAGAAGGCTACGGTTCATTTAAGTGTAAAGTATTAGGTAGGACTTCTTTCTCCTGAAGGCCTTAGTAACTCGGAAAATGAACCCCAGCATCTTGCAAGCCCTGCCCAACATCCCCTCATAATGAAGTATGAACGACAGCACATTATTATACAATTAAGGTTCGAGATGCATTTTTCGTAGTCGGTTCTGTGAAAGCAAAGTTAGTGCGTGTTAATTGAGGCTATTCTTTAGAAGGTGACATTTAAAGAAAGAGCGCAACGAACATGTCTCAAATTTATAAGACCCCATAGGGTCATGGTTCGAATCCGGGCGTGTACCAATGAGTTTTTCTGACTTAAGTACACATTATCACTGACACCGTGCTTCGGAGGGCACGTTAAGCAGTCGGTCCCGGACGCTGTCAATAGATGGCGGTCGTTACAGTTCCCAACCCGCAGTGGAGCAGCGTGGTGGACTTAAGCTCCAAGCCCCCCTCCTCACCCTGGGGGAGGCCTAAGCCCCTGCAGTGGGGTAAAAAATGGGCTGATGATGATGATGATGATTTAAATAAAAAAAATGAAAACTTTAGGGGAGGAAGATAGCTGTCAATCCGACTGACTGGCTATGCAACATAGGAGGGCGAACAGTTCGCAAGCACAAGCCCAGTACATTGCCAACATTATTTAATTGTTGTGAACCAGTGGTGCTAAAGAAGTTTAATAGCATTTTCGATTTCATATCAGTAGCATCGGCTAAGTGATTTGCGCCATTAGTTCAATTTAAATTTGGCAGATTAAAGTCCCCAATGACTGTCGTATTAACAACATCCGATGATAGTGTTACGTGTTAGGATTCGAAGAATTTGGAGAAAAAGACCTGCTGACTCTTTTGGAGAATTTATTCGCTAACACTAGGTCCAACACAAAGCACTAAGTCCAAACACTAAGCACTAACGATGTTCCTAGGTCGTAGCCAAGTCGTAGGTTTCACTTGTATCACTAGTTTCGCTTCGAAGTCGCGTCGAAAGTAGCCCAAAACTGAACTGGAACTGCTCGCCATTCCGCGGCTATTTATATAGGTCGCAACGAACTCGAGAACATTCCAGAAATCACTCCACTCGCACGAACGTAATCGAACAGTTTGGATAATTCCAGAACATTCTTTCCTCTACCGCCATCTAGTATTGAGTAGGGGTTTCGTGTTGTCCTTGTGGTAAAACCCTTCTACAAAGTGGTTTTACTAGTGGACGCTAGGTGGCGGTCATTACTCTGTCCGTTCGTAACAATAGAATAACACTTTCGCATATGTCGATTCAGGTCGAAGTTCAGCATGAAGATGTTACATAATGTTACGTTACATATACGTTATATATACAACAAATTAATACTGAAAAGGATTCATGATCTAGGTTGTAAAAAGCTCGGGAAAAGCATTACTTAATTATAATAATAATACCTGGAACATCCCACACGGCGCCATCTAGTCCCAAACTAAGCAAAGCTTGTATTATAGGTATCAGACTGATACATTTATTATAATAATATTTTTAATAGGTAAATTAAAATACAATCATATTTCATTGGGTATTTTATTCGGTGTGTATCTATATTGAAGCCGCGAGACCATGTCAACATAAACCACCTACATATTTAAAAGAAAAGTAGTATGTCATAAAATGACACGTGGATCTTCGATGTTTTGTAATAAAAATCCGGCCAAGTGCGAATTGCACTTGCGTCCTGAGAATCCCGTAGGTACTGCTACATAACGCATTCACAGCTACTAACCGCTAGATGACATGAAAACGCCTTTCAATACATATATAAAATATTTTTTAAAGTGATATACAGTTCCAATCAATCTTTATGGCGGATGTGAACATAGGCATAAGTCGCGTTGCAGTAACCACTTTTCAGTGGAGCGAGGGTCATATGACTGAACCTGCGCAAGCATGTATAAAACGTTGTATTCCGATCAGCCATAAAGTTTGAATGGAACTATAACTACAATTAAAAAAACTCGGTTGTTTTCCTTTACTTGTACTGTGAGATCTTGCTTATTGGTAATTTCATGATTCTAGTCACCGGGAAAATAACGGCTGTATATGGTGTAGGCGGTAAAATGGCCGTGTTTTAAAATGTTTTCCACCAGCCCATTTATGCCTCACTGCAGGGGCTCAGGAGCTCAGATGTGAAGGAGATTGGAGCTATATTCACCACGCCACTCCAGTGCGGGTTGGTGGATTTTAACGCAATCTGTTGATGGCATACCTGGTACCGACAGCTTAACGTGCTCTCCGAAGCCGGAGTCAGTGATAAATAACTCGAAATAGGTTCGCTGCGCTCGGGCTATTACGACACAATTTTTTGATTGCGTTGATTTAAAAGCATGTTATACAACTTTGAGGGACTGCAGATGTCAGTAGATGATATTTATTTCAACTCTATACCTCCCCTCCACAAGGGTCGTGACAGACAGACAGATGAACAACGAAGTGATTTTACAACGGTTCCTTTTTTGTTGTTGAGGTAATGAACTTTAAAAATGAGCCAATTTCCCAAATTTGTCCTTGTCTCTAGAATGAAATGAATGACATTCTGTCTATCTTCATTTCTCAATAATATATAAATATTTTTACGTATATTTATAATACATTAGTAAAAACGTTATCTTCCGCTGTCGCGTACGTCACAGACCATTAAATATACGCCTATTTATGTTTTGACTTAATACAATGAAGTAACAGTAACAGCCTGGTGTGACAAACGTGTAAAATTCGTATTGGTAAAACAAAAATCTGAAATTATATTTCATGTGTAATTTGGCGAAACGTTTAGTTGTGTAGATCCACCGTATAGATATTGGCCCTGCTCCACATCTTTAAATGTTACTCAAAAGAAGACTGAAGAACTTGGCGGCATTGAATTTTTCCATATTTAGTTCAGACCTTTCTCTGTTGCATCGAAATGCCAGCATTTACTTGATAATAAATTTCTAATAAATCCATCTATTTACCACGTGTCGTGATAGCCCGAGCGTATCGAACCTGTTTCAAATCTATAAGGCTTGTGCCCGTGGTTCGAATCCGGGCATGTACCAATGAGTTTTTTCTGACTTAAGTACATTAACTATCACTGATTCCGTGCCTCGGAGAGGAAGTTAAACAGTCGGTCCCGGCTGCTGTCAGTGGATAGCGGTCGTTACAATCCGCCAAGCCGCATTGGAGCAGCGTGGTGGATTTAAGCTTCAAGCCACCTCATCATGAAGGGAGGCCTAAGCCCTAAAGCCTAAGTGGGGTATAAAAAGGGCTGAGGGAAATCCATCCATAAATTATTCCGCGTAATAGAACATTTTGATGCAAGTACGGTAAGCTGCATATTATAGTCCAGGTGTTAATAGGTAAGAGGCGAAGCCGAGTGCTTATAATGAACCGATGACTATAATAGCCAGCTTACGGAGTACGAGTATCAACGACGTTTTTCAATACATTTGCAAAATAATACTTCAAATGTAATAATGCCCGAAGCTAAGGGTGCGAGCGGGTAGCTTTTTGCGGTTTACGCATGCGTTACGAACAGAATGCTCGTTTGTGATTGGTGTAAAGTAAAAAGTCCTACCTACTACTGCAAAATACAACACTACAGTACAAATTTCGTTGTCATGAAGACCGTATTAATTAATTAATAGCAAATGTATTGAAAACATAGTTTTGTTAGCTTCATTATCTTTCTTCTCAGAAGTAACTCCTTCCCCTTGTTATGACGTCACTTCGCTGATCTTACAATTTTGTTGGATTTCGCCCTTGACTTATACATCACGAAGGCTTATGACTTCACCTTATCACGTCTGGTCACTCTTTGTGGACCACCTACACCACGTGTTAAGGTCCCCCGGGCTATTTACATGTGTCAATTAATGGATGAACCAATTATTGTACTATAGAAGTTGACAATGAAACACACAATTTTTTTGTCATTGGAAATGACTTTCATTTCGTTGGAGTATAGGGGGTCATTTGGGAGTTTTGTGAGACAGGCAGATTGCACGAAGAGTTTTCGAGATATCGGAATGAACGCGGTGTCAAAAGACGCAGCTCGGCGAGTTCTACAAGATGGCAAAAGACAATTTGGAAAAAGTTTAAAAACAAAAAAAAATATCGGCAAAAAACGAAAAAAAAAATCGCCATTTTTTCCCCCGATTTTCAGTTTGGGCGTCCGATATCACGAGAACTAGGTCCGAATAAGAAAAAAATAAAAAAAACGGCTCGGGGTAATTAGACGGGGGATCGATTGAGACTAAAATTGTTAGAATCGGACAACTGGAAGTAGTGGTTAAGGGTGCCCTGAGTTGGAAGTCGGATATGCGTCGGTGTTACATTTCGTACTAATTCGGTTTGTTCGATCGAAATGTCGTATAGAATGTTATATTTCCAAGTTTTAAGCTTTTTCGAAGTTTTAAGCTTATTCAGATACAGTTGTGTTTTTTTTTTTGCGAAAAAAACTTTATTTCGAAAATATTTTCCAAAATATGTGTGTTTACTTCATTCCGTTAGGTTCATTTCCTATGTCGTAAGAAGTTCGTGCGAAAGCAGGAGATCCGTTGATTTTTTTCTGCAAACGAAAATGAATTGTTTAAGCAAGACCAAAAAGCTTGTTAAATGCTTTAGTTATGAAATTTAAAAAAATAGAATATTTTATATATTTTGGAATACTGTAGTTTCCTTTTTGTATGACTATCAAAGTGATGTTATTATTTTATACTATGCCTTTTTTATCACGATATTCTGCGTCCATTTCGTCCGCAAGGACTACACGTTTGTATTTTGCACCAATCGTATACTAGCGCATATTTATCCAAAGTTATATATAGTTTTATTCTTACAATATTATTTGTCAAACTTGGCCTGCTACGAGCAAAAATAACCAAAAAATCCCAATTTGACAACGTAAAATGGAACGAAGCACGCTAAACATAAAGTTAA
The DNA here is from genome assembly GCA_949709985.1 of Luffia ferchaultella. Taxonomy (NCBI): domain Eukaryota; kingdom Metazoa; phylum Arthropoda; class Insecta; order Lepidoptera; family Psychidae; genus Luffia; species Luffia ferchaultella. The sequence goes on along the minus strand of OX453264.1, from coordinate 7,109,667 downwards.
GAGATCGGTGGACAACTTCAAAATTAAGGAAAATAACAAAGGTGAGCAATGTACTACAAAAAATAAGAAAACTTAAATGGAATCGGACAGGTCATAAATTGAAGACGAACAGAGAAAAATGGACGAAGGACGTAAGGGAATGGTATCCTAGGGAATGGTAGGGAATGGGAAAAGAGAGAAACAATGTCAAATCAGAAGTTGAGAGGATGTTTACCAAGAAGATGGAGAAGGTTAGCTCGAGATAGAGATAAGTGAAAGAATCAGGGGGAAGCGTATGTCGAAGGACGACCTGACCAGCAAATTAGCAGCTAAAGGCTTTTATTGTTATTTTATATTTCAAAATTATATTTATATTGTTATATAAGTTGTATATAAGTTAAAATTGTAATATGGTCAGCGAATAAAGGCTTTTATTATAATTACAGAAATTTATTGAAATATATGTATATGTGTATGTGTGTGTGTCCATTAATATGATTACGCTTAAGTATTATGTAAGTATCATGAAGGTAAGTATACGGCCCTGTGATTGTTTTGGTTAATTTTGTGTATAGGAATATAAGTCAAAATAATTTGTTTACTAATTATATAGACAAATGCATACGTCATTTCCTTTTTTTTGTGTATACTGTTATAAATGTTTATTACTCCTTTCCCTTTATCAATTTCTTTCCAGCTCCTGCATTGTCCATTTAAAAACAAAGTAATAAACTCGATAAATCGCTAAAAAGTTTATTAACAATTTTTGACATTTAAAGTTAACAAAGTTATTTTTCCGTTTTATAACAATCTCATGCATAAAAATGTACTAACTTTTTCTTAAAGATATGATTTCTGAAAACTTTTACGTTCCCCCGAATGTTAGAGATTCTGAAGCTTTTTGGAAGCTTTCGGGTTGCCGATACTGAAATATTTTAGAACGTTTAGGAGTGAACTGGAACGACAATTTCTATACGGACCTTGATCTTCTTTTATATACAGGCTATCTCTGATACAGGCAGTATGATTACAGATTTTTCTGTAGATTCAGTATACTTAACAAAACCCACTCGCACGCACCTTCTTGATTACTCAGCAGAACAGATAGAACAGGTAATTTAAAAAATATTTTTTTAAGTTCATGAATTTACTTAATAAATAATTATGGCTGAAATATTATTTTATAGGTAACTCATAACTAAGTTGTGAACGTTTCAATTATCTGATTAGAAAGAGATGGCAATATACAGGATGAGATTTTAGTAACCAGATTTTAGTAACTTTTCTAGAAGTTAGGTATCACCAACATACCTCATCACGTATATAAAAATATAGGTCAAATATTCATAAACAATAATTATATCCTAAATATTTTTTAACAAAATTTGGCTACCTTTTACTTACATACGAAAGGGCGGGGCATGGGGCATGTGGGCGGGGCGCGTGTACGTGCACTGGCGCCCTCGTGAACGGTGACTAGTAATATTGGTAGTTTTGGGAAAGGTTTACGTAGTCTTAACTGAATATTTTCCTATTGAACGATACTAAAAAGAAACAAGAGGGCCAACGGATTTTTATCAAAGGTCATTATATTAAAATTTGGCTGGTCATTAAAACCTCAACCTGTATAAGACGTGACGTCATCGAACAATCGAAAAATCGAACAATCCAAAAATCGAGTGTCCAACCTTCAGAAGAGTCGAACCTTTAGTTTAAACTTATTTTTGTAGTTTACTTTCATATAGAAGTAATACGTTTTTAAATTCACTTGGTGTCATTAATGTAAAAAATTTAAAATTTAATGTAAAAAAGCCAAAAATCATCGCATGACCGTATCGTATATAGATCAGACAAAAAAACAAATAATCGAAACTCAAAAAAAGGTTGATTACATATTTTTTAAGCGCCTGTCGATGTCAACATTCGCGCCATTTGCAAATTCGCTTGATAAGAACTTAAGCAATATTATAGTATAATATATATTTTTGAAACTCGATACCGCTTCGAATACAAAAACGATTTATTTCAAAGTTTGTCCTTCTGTATATGTCATACCTTTCAAATAGTGATAAACTGTGTTTTGCGAGAAAGTATAGTAGGCACCTTTGTTAGCTTATCCTAAGTTCTCTACAACTGATTTTGATTGCGCTATCGTATGAAATTTATTTACTTATTTTATATTCTATTATTTTCAATACCAGTCGTATTATAACAAGTTACATTCAAGTTAATACCAAATCTATATCACTTAATAACATCTAGTTTATATTCGTAAATAAATTACGAGCAACATCTGCTGTCAGGCCATTTCTCATGCTCCTACGGTTCTCGAAAAGTCAAAATTAGTTACTGTGTTGTAATATATGCAATCGCAGAAACAAATAAATTAAAATTGTAAAATTATGATAATTATTTAACTAATAATGAACTTTTGTTTTTACTCATAGTATTTTAAGATATTCATTTCAACATATGGATACCTATCACATAAGAAAGAAATTCATTTTATTTTAGTTTATTCGGAACCGCTAGGCCTCACTTGAGCTTTCTTTAATATAGGCAAATATTTGACTGACCGGTTGGTCGAGTGGTCAGAGACTCTAACTACGGAGCCGATGGTCGCGGATTCGATTCCCGCCCGGGACAAATTTTTGTGTGCATGAACATCTCTATTTGTTCCGTGTCTGGCTGTAAAAGTATCTATATATGTATTTATTATTAAAAAAAAAAAGAATATTTAAGTGTCAGTTATCTAGTAACCCGTAATACAAGCAAAATACTTGCTTACTTTGGTACTAGATGGTGCTGTGTGGGATGTCCCATGTATTATATTAATATTAAATATAGCTTGTATTAAAGCTTCAAGCTTCTCGTACACGATTAAGACCTAGTTTTTTAACTAGACTGCGACACGCTAAACGTCTTTTATCTGAGCGACCGATATTTTCTTTGTCCGCAAATCAAAATATTTATCAACATAGATAAAAATTTAATATCTATTTATTAAATTTACAATTAAAATTTTGATAACAAAATAATCGAGTCGAACTCGGATGGAGAGAGTTTCGTATAATAAATCAATGCATTACCCACGGAACGTTAGAGTAGGTTAGAGTTGCTATGTAGGCAGATGATTTAGGCTAGAAACGGGGACAGCGGTCCTAAACCTAAAGCCTAAACTCTAAAATACCATACCATACTACCAGCACGTTAATGCCCCACTGCAAAGGCTTAGGCCTCCTCTCGAAAAGAGTTTAATCCACCACGCTGCTCCAGTGCGGGTTGGCGGATTTTAATCAGGACCGACGGCACAGAGTCAAGTTAGGAAAAACTCATTGGTACATGCCCTGGCATTCGAACCACGGCCTTCTAAACAAGAAGCGGGTTCACTACTACGCGGCTATCAGGACATTCAAACTCAAATCATACAAAAGATGCAAGGGAAAGGGATGAACGACCTAACGTCTTTCTAAAACGAGATTATTCGGTAATTTCGGTGATACGGATTGGGGAGGGGTATGGTCGATACTCGTAAATTATCTTTACCTTTTAAATTGTGCATTTTAAAATTATAAAAATAATGTAGCTGTATTTGTCATAACCAGCACTTTCATTCGTCATGTTTGTGATGCCCTTAACAAAAGTTTTCTATTTTTTGGTATTTTTTTTTTACTTTGTCCCTCAAAATAAAAAATGAGAATGAAAAAAAGAAAGTTTTTTATTTATTTCATGCTTTTTAGTGCTAGGTACTTCATTTACTTTGGTTTTAGGCTAATTACTAGTTTGTTCATAGTTAGTTAAGTTCTCCATTTATTTTAGTGATAAGTCTTGTGCTAGTACTGGTATCAGTTTGTAATCATGACTTAAACCTAGGGCTTATCGGTTCAACCAAACGCGAGATAATCGCGTACAAACAAACATACATACGGCTCAAACTGACAACCCCCTTTTTTGAAGTCGGTTAAAAGACCACATCCTTCTCCTGAATGTAAAGAATACTTTTCTAAAAAACGCATCAAAATCGGTTCAGCAAAACGCAAGATAATCGCGGACAAACACAGGTCAAATTGAGAACCTCCTTTTTCGAAGTCGATTAAAAAGCTCAAAAGGGTTAGATTCCAGGGTCGTAAGTGTTTAAAAAAAAATACAGATACTAACGCGGACTCCATTTACTTCACTCATTGTTAGTAACAATCCTTCCAGATTATTAACCAAGATCGTATAAGGAAAATTTATTGTAATCGGCTGAATTAATAATTTCTGAACCCATTTTCAGGGGTTCGCGAACCCCTGAAAAGTGTATAGACACTACATCAACGCGAACCCTATACACTACATCAACGCGAACCCTATTACACTATTGCGCACGGATCTTTGCCGCTGTGAAGTTATTTACAGAAAGTGTCGCAGAAGGAGAAGTCGGACAGCTCGTGCTACTCGCTCGCGCGCGCGGCGTCCACTTCTCACTACTACCCTTCACTGCTCGCGTGGCTGTACCTGAGTGCACATTCAGTCATTCGCAGGCAACTCGGAGCGGCAAAGATCCGTGCGTTACACTGCGCGTTCCTCACAGGGCTGTATATGAAACCTTGAAATTTTCACAATGTGTAATTACTATGGCTAATTAATTACCATACAAAAAACGTTTTTTTTTAAAATATATTTGTCGCAACGTGCAGGAACGAAACAGTAGGTACGCTACTAATAAATAAAAATATAGGTATCTATAAAACGATGTAAACACAATGTTTGATTAGTGAAGCAATAAGTTCAGACCATTAATCTAGTTAATTATCGGTCCGACACATCGCGTCATATTTTCGCTTTTACAATATGGTTACAATAAACCGCTTGATTGGCGTTACAAAATACATCTATAGATCCTTGTATGTTTGTTTCTAGATTTATGGTTGTTAGCTCCGTTT